>JAEMWC010000238.1:760000-835000 GCA_016490735.1 Pachyseris speciosa | reverse complement strand
ACCTTCTTCTACACTTTTAAGGTGATGTTACACGAGCCGATTTTTAACGCCGATTTTTAACGCAACATTGTTGGCGGAATTTTGTTGGAGTTGGAGTGTGTAACATCCCCGCCGTCGATTTTTAACAAAAGATCGTCCCCGAGCAGCGAACAATGTTGGGTTAAAAATCGTCTCGTGTAAGGCCCATTTAAACGGCTTCAACATTTGCTTCAACATGCGTTCAACACACATTGTTGAACCAAATGTCGGGTGTGTTTGAACAGGTCGTCCAACATTGTTGAAAGCGTAAAAATTGTTGAAAGCATGTTGAAAGCGTGTTGAATCAAATTTAAATCGGTTTAAAATTTTATTCAACATCGATTCAACTTTTCCTTTGTTCTTGAAAATGTTGAATGGTGTTGAAGCCGTTTGGACACTCCGTGCAACTATTGTAGAGCACGCGTATGCTCACCTTATGCTCACCAGGCCGCAAACTCTGGACGGGAGAGTCTGATTTCCAGTTCTTAGTTCCTCTCCTGGTTCCTCCCAATCGAATTTCTCTAAGTGTTGGTTCCTCCGTTGACACAATGTTGGAACCGTTTGAAAGGCCTCTGCACAACTTTGGTTTAGCTTCCAACATTTGCCCAACATTCGTTCAAATTTTGTTGAATGAATGTTGGTCAAATGTTGAAACCGTTTAATTGGGCCTTTATCGACCGTTGCCGCAACAAAGTTGCGTTAAAGTTGTCTCGTGTAACATGGATTAAAAATCGGCAATAAAAATCGGCGTTAAAAAATCGGCTCGTGTTATGTTAAGCCGATTTTTAACGCATTATTGTTCGCTGGTCGGGGACGATGTTGTATTGAAAGTGGACGTCGGGGGTGTTACACGCACTAACTCCAACAAAATTCGGGCAACAATGTTGTAGGTTTTGAAACTGCTTTCAAAAACCTGCAATATGTTGCTGCAACAAAATATTGCGTTAAAAATCGTCCTTACACGAGACAACTTTTAATGCAACAATGTTGTGTTAAAAATCGGAGTTAAAAATCGGCTCGTGTAACATCACCTTTACACTTTTTACACTTTATTATTTTCAAGATTGCCATGCCTGCACCTAGCAGAGGCTAATCTAGGCGGGCCATGCCTTAATAGCGAAGTCGCAAAATATACTTACAACAGAAATTAACTAAGAAAGGAGAAGGGAGAAAGACAGTAATAAATAATGACATTAGAAAGCCGTTGCATTTACCTCATCTAAAATATTAAACACATGTACAACTACTATGTATGTTAATTGGGAGAGGACAGATCAGATAAACATTGAGAGAAATATTACAGGACTTTTTGTATGATCTCATATGAATCTATATAAGAGTCTTGCAAATCTAAGTTGTTAAAAAAATTGCCTTGATCTTTCTTTTCTCAAAAGAATCCTTTTGATATAAACATCAAAGCATCTGACTGAGGTTGGCCAAAAATTTTAGAATACGCTAAGAACGTACTCAGGCTGAAAATTAAGGAACGCTTATTTTGAGCTCTTACTATTTTATATTTAGAATGAGGCCAATAAAGATAAAAATAGTTTAGTATGAGTAAATTTACAGCCAATCTGGACTACAAATGTTACAATATGTAGCGTGACCTGAATAACATGGTTCTTTTACTCTTTTCCGTTTCAAAATAGCAAACATATTTAACTAGGGAGCCTGTTCCCGCTGTCCATTCAAATATGTTAAATATAATTATAATTACCAGAGCTCAGCCTCACTGTTAAAATAAGACCGTCTTCTAAAAAAAGAGAGTGGTGCTTAGAATACTGCATAAAAGGACGATGGGGAATTCAGATCATGTCAGAGCTCCGAAAAGCACACACCTCTCTCAACTACATTTAAGCGGAGTGAATACCAAAATGCTCAGGCCTGAATGGATTCCTATTGATCACTCTTTACGAAATATTGCTTCGCTTTATAGAAGTTGCAACTATCACAGAAACCTCGAATCAACACATCACCATCTATGAGAATAGTTCACAAAAATAAAAAAGGGAACAATAGCACTCTCTGTCAACAATTTTCAAATAATTAAAATTAGTTTTAAATTATAGCGGAGTCATTCACAGGCAACCCTCGCAACAGAAATTCTACACGAAAGTTATGTCCATATCAACCAAGTCTTCATCTCATTGTCTCAGTGTTCCTTAAAACGCTATTGAATTTTTGAAATCCTCTGTTAAAAACTTCTGCTTTATAATAGATTAGAAAATATAAGTTTTGATGTCTGTAGACCCGAAAAACATTCAAAAATAATTTACTGTGTCCTATTTTGTGGTAGGTAGGTAAATAGAGACTCCCAGTGGAGGTTATGTAAGCCAACAGATGCAAGCGACGGGCGATTATTTCAGGTTTACTGCGTGATCGTTTCTGCCAAGTTTTGTGGGAATATAATTACCCGTTGAGAGCATATAATACATATAATAATTTAAAAATTGACGACTCAAACCTTAGTGAGTCTCTAAAGATATATTCTAATATCTCATGAATGATGCATAAAATGACAAAACTAACATCAACTTTGAATGGCAGGTGCCTTTCAAGTTTGTGCCTATGCCTGAACCCTTATTACATTTGTGACCAAACCTTATTGCACCTGTGACTTTATTACATTTGTGACCAAACCTTATTACACTTGTGACTTTATTACATTTGAAACCAAACCTTATTACACTTGTGACCAAACCTTATTACACTTGTGACTTTATTACATTTGTCACCAAACCTTATTACACTTGTGACTTTATTACATTTGTCACCAAACCTTATTACACTTGTGACTTTATTACATTTGTGACCAAACCTTATTACACTTGTGACTTTATTACATTTGTGACCAAACCTTATTACACTTGTGACTTTATTACATTTGTGACCAAACCTTATTACACTTGTGACTTTATTACATTTGTGACCAGTTATTACACTAGTGCCTTCTACATAGAGCGCGTACCACCAATTCCTGATTTCCGAGATTTTGACTCTCACTCTTCATCTCACACTTTGAAAACTTGTAAGAGGAAGTTGAAAGCTGGTGGTGGTTACTGGCTGTGATGAGGACTACTTGTGAGCTCGGTATGTAGCGTGTCCCATCAATTTCTGAGTTCCGAGATTTTAACTCTCGGTCATAATCTCACTATTACAAAACTTGTAAGATACTGTTGAAAGTAGGTGGTTTTTACAATCTGTGATGAATACTACTTGTGCGCGCAGTGTTGAGCGTGTAGCATCAATTGCTGATTTTCGAGATTTTGACTGTCGGTCATAAACTCACTCCTTGAAACCTTGTAAGAGCATTTTGAAAGAAGGTGGTTTTTACTAGCTCTGATGAATATTACTTCTGCGCACGATGTAACTCGCGTCCCATTAATTCCTGATTTTGCGAGATTTTGCCTCTTGGTCCTATTCTCACTCTCTGAAAAGTGGTAAGAGCATGTTAAAAGTAGCTGGGTTTTACTAGCTGTGATGAGTACTACTTGTGCGGACGGTGTGAAACGCGTCCCATCAATTCCTGATTTGCCAAATTTTACTCTCGGTCATACTCTCACTGTCTTCAAACTTGTAAGGACATGTTGAATGTATGTGATTTTTACTAGCTGTGATGAGTTCTACTTGTGCCCACCGTCGGGAGCGCGTCCCATCAATTCCTGATATCCGAAATTTTGACTCTCGGTCATAATCTCACTCTTTGAAAGCTTGCAAGAGGATGTTAAAAGTAAGTGGTTTCTACTAGCTGTGATGTGTGCTACTTGTGCGCACGATTTGAGGGGCGGCCCATCAATTCCGGATGTATGAGACTGTCGGTCATAATCTCACTCTTTGAAAACTTGGAACATCATGTTGAAAGTTGGTGGTTTTTAGCAGCTGTGATGAATACTAGTCGTGCGGACGATGTGCAGCGCGTCCCATTAATTCTTGATTTTCGACATTTTGAGTTTCGGTAATAATCTCACTCTTTGAAAACTCTTAAGGACGGTGCCTCCTATTGCTAGTGCGCATTCGTTCTGCGCACCACGCAACCATCTTATCTTGCGCGATTACTCGCGCGATTTCCTCAGAAGATTGTTTGTTTTGATGGTTATCGTATTTTTTGTAAGCTCTTGATTTAGCGGATAGTTGTACAGGATTCGCAACAGGCTGCCTACACCAAAAACCCGTTAACGAAAGCGTTATTGTGGTGTGTTTTATGAAATTACGCTGAATCACGCCGGGAAAAGCAACTGAAGTGAAGTGGCAAATAATATAAGACTTATCATTAAGCTTAATCAAAACATATCGCTGTATAAACTGATTCAAAGGAATCGCTTAAAAAAGTCATGAGCTACACATATCGGTTTAATACACAGCAAATCCATTTCGGTTTTAATATTTTATTTTATTGCTGTTTCAACAATAATAAAAAGAAAGATGTTTTCATCGAATGTAAGATATAACATAACACGATGCCTTACCTTCGTAACTGATGAAAAGCTTGAACTTAATTGGCCTGAATAACGGACTGCGAAAATCAGAAGCAAGGAATCACGAATACTGGCTCTCAAACTGCGTAGTTCTTATGCATTTCAAAACTCCCTCCAGAGAGATAATACAACCACAAGAAACAACTGCGAAAGTAATTGACAAAACTACAAAACGTGATCTTACGTACGTGTTTGTCTTCCACTTCGCCAGAGCCGAAAAGGGCAAGTTATACTGCAAAAAACTTTGAAATTTACGCAAAATGCACATCTCAAAACGTCTTCGGATTTGCTCTTGGCATTTAAAGCCATCTTCATTGAAAAAATGTCCTCTAATTCCCGATGAATCAAGAAAACTTTTTGTTCCAGCATGTGTCGCCATACCGGATATCCCAGCATGCCCAAGGAAAAGACATGCAAATATTTCACTTACTAGGGAGGGGGTAGAGCAAATATTGTCTCAAGCCCCCAAAACAGCGCCTTAAAAGTAGAAAATAACTAATCTAGCTCTAAAAAACGCATGGTGACCCCCACTTTTTACCTCACAAAACGAAAGTGGTAAGCCTACTCAACACATGGTCATTTTTTCGTAGTGTTCGCAAAATATATTTAGCCTGTGTTTTTCCTCAACTAAAAGGAAGCAGTCAGGGCCAAAAATGCCTCCAATGCAATGATTTTGTAATAAATACCACATAAAAAGTAGTTTTTATATCACCAGTTGTTATGTGTTTCAAAGCTTGTGGTTTGTTGTTGCCTTGGTATATGTAAACAGGAATTCTAAGGAAATGTTCAGAGAAATATTTCTTCTTTTCTTTTTTGCGAAAAAAATACTGTCTCTATTTTTTCCAGCTTTGGACTTAATTATCTCTGAAAAAATGCATGGTTACCCCCAATTTTCTTTTCAATTTTCGTTAGCCCTTACCAACATCTACATTCTAGCGTAGTGATAATCCGCGAAAAAATACCTTCGTATTAGGAGGCACCGTCTTTAAGAGTATGTCGAAAGTAGGTGGTTTTTATTAGCTATGGTGAGTACTACTTCTGTACACGGTGTGGAGTGCTTACCATCAAGTCCAGATTTCCGAGATTTTGACTCTCGGGCATAATCTCACTCTTTGAAAACTTATAAGAACATGTTGAAAGTAGGTGGTTTTTACTAGCTGTGATGAGTACTACTTGCGCGCATGGTGTGCAGCGCGTCACCATCAATTCCTGATTTCCGAGATTTTGACTCTCGGTCATAATTTCATATTTTTAAAACTTGTAAGAGCATGTTGAAAGTAGGTGGTTTTCAATAGCTGTGATGAGTACTACTTGTGCACACGCTGTGGAACGCTTACCATCAATTCCGGATTTAAGAGATTTTGACTCTCGGTCATAATTTCACATTTTGAAAACTTGTAAGAACATGTTGAAAGTAGGTGGTTTTTACTAGGTGTGGTGATTACTACTTGTGCCCACGGTGTGGAGAGCTTACCATCAATTTCTGATTTCCGAGATTTTGACTCTCGGTGATAATCTCACTCTTTGAAAACTTGTAAGAACATATTAAAACCTGGTGGTTTTAACTAGCTGTGATGAGTACTACTTGTACCCGCTTACCATGAATTTCCAATTTCCGAGATTTTGACTCTCGCTCATAATCTCACCGTTTAAAAACTTCTAAGATCAAGTTGAAAGTAGGTGGTTTAAAGTACTTCTTGTGCTCAGGCTATGGAGGAGGTCCAATCAATTCCTGATTTCGGAGATTTCGACTCTGGATGACAATCTCACTCTTTAAAAACTTGTAAGAGCATGTTGAATCTAGGTGGTTTTTACTACCTGTGATGAATACTCCTTTTGCGAACGATGTGCTCCCCGACCCATCAATTCCTAATTTCCGAGATTTTCACTCTCAGTCATAATCTCATTCTTTGAAAACTTGTAAGAGAATGTTCAAAGTAGGTGGTTTTTACTAGCTGTGATGAGTACTACTTGTGCGCACGGTGAGAAGCGCTTGCCATCAATACCTAATTTGCGAGATTTTGACTCTCGGTCATAATCTCACTCTTGGAAAACTTTTAAGATCCTGTTGAAAGCAGGTTACTTTTTACTAGCTGTGATGAATACTACTTGTGTGCACGGTGTGAAACGCGTCCCATCAATTCCTGATTTGCCAAATTTTGACTCTCGGTCATAATCTCACTCTTTTCAACCTTGTAAGGACATGTTCAATGTAGGTGGTTTTTTCTAGCTATGATGAGTTCCACTTTTGCGCATGGTCTGGAGCGCGTCCCATCAATTCCCGATATCCGAGATTTTGACTCTTGTGTGTGCTACTTGTGCGCACGATTTGAGGGTCGTGCCATCAATTCCGGATTTCCGAGATTTTGACTGTCGGTCATAATATCACTCTTTGAAAACTTGAAAGATCACGTTGAAGGTAGGTCGTGGTTACTAGCTGTGATAAGTACTAGTTGTGCGCATGGTGTGAAGCGCGTCCCATCAATACCTGGTTTCCGAGCTTTTGAATCTCGGTGATAATATCACTCGTAGAAATCTCCTAAGATCATGTTGAAAGTAGGTGGATTTTACTAGCTGTGATTAATGCTACCTCTGCGCACGGTGTGAGGCACGTGCTATCCAATCCTGCATCCGAGATTTTGACTGACGGTCATATTATCACGCTTTGAAAACTTACAAGTTCTTGGTGAATTTATGTGGTTTTTACTAGGTGAGATGAATACAACTTGTGCGAACAATGTGGAGCGCGACCCATCAATTCCTTAGTTGCGAGGTTTTGACTCCCTGTCATAATCTCAGATTTTGAAAACTTGTAAGAGCATGTTGAAAGTAGGTGGTTTTCAATAGCTGTGATGAGTGCTACTTGTGCGCCGCTGTGGAACCATCAATTCCGGATTTCAGAGACTTTGACTCTCGGTCATAATCACACTTTTTGAAAACTTTTAAGAACATGTTGAAAGTAGGTGGGTTTTACTAGCTGTGGTGAGTACTACTTATGCGCACGGTGTGGAGAGCTAACCATCAATTCCTGATTTGGGAGATTTGGATTTTCGGTGATAATATCACTCTTAGAAATGTTCTAAGAACATGTTGAAAGTAGGTGGATATTACTAGCTGTGATTAGTCCTACCTGTGCGCACGGTGTGGAGCGACTCCCATCAAGTCATTATTTCCGAGATTTTGACTGTCGGTCATAATCTCACCCTTGTAAAACTTGCAAGATCCATCTTAAAGGAGGTGGTTTTTACTAGCTGGGATGAATACTAGTCGTGCGGACGATGTGGAGCGCGTCCCATCACTTCCTGATTTTCGACATTTTGACTTTCAGTAATAATCTCACTCTTTGAAAACTTGTAACAGCATTTTGAAAGAAGGTGGTTTTTACCAGCTTTGATGAGTACTACTTGTGTGCACGGTGTGAAACGCGTCCCATCAATTCCTGATATCCGAGATTTTGACTGTCGGTCATAATCTCACTCTTTTAAAGCTTGTAAGAGGATGTTTAAAGTAGGTGGTTTCTACTAGATGTGATGTGTGCTACTTGTGCGCACGATTTGAGGGGCGTGCCATCCATTCTGAATTTCGGAGATTTGGACTGTCGGTCATCATCTCACTCTTTGAAAACTTGAAAGATCACGTTGAAGGTAGGTCGTGGTTACTAGCTGTGATGAGTACTACTTGTGCGCATGGTGTGGAGTGCGTCCCATCAATTCCTGGTTTCCGAGCTTTTGACTCTCGGTGATAATATCACTCGTACAAATCTTGTAAGATCATGCTGAAAGTAGGTGCATTTTAGTAGCTGTGATTAGTGCTACCTCTGCGCACGCTGTGAGGCGCGTGCTATCCAATCCTGACTCCGAGATGTTGATTGACGGTCATATTATCACGCTTTGAAAACTTACAAGGTCTTGGTGAATTTACGTGGTTTTTACTAGCTTGCTGATTTTCGACATTTTGAGTTTCGGTAATAATCTCACTCTTTGAAAACTTGTAAGAGCATTTTAAAAGTAGGTGGTTTTTACTAGCTGTGATGAGTACTAATTGTGTGCACGGTGTGAAACGCGTCCCATCAATTCCTGATTTGCCAAATTTTGACTCTCGGTCATAATCTCACTCTTTTCAAACTTGTAATGACATGTTGAATCTAGGTGGTTTTTACTAGCTTTGATGAGTTCTACTTGTGCGCACGGTCAGGAGCGCGTCCCATCAATTCCTGATATCCGAGATCTGCGAGTCTCGGTCCTTATCTCACTCTTTGAAAGCTTGTAAGAGGATGTTAAAAGTAGGTAGTTTCTATTAGCTGTGATGTGTGCTACTTGTGCGCACGATTTGAGGGGCGTCCTATCAATTCCGGATTTCCGAGATTTTGACTGTCGGTCATAATCTCACTCTTTGAAAACTAGCAAGATTACGTTGAAAGTAGGAGGCTTTTACTAGCTGTGATGAGTACTACTTGTGCGCATGGTGTGGACCGCTTCCCATCAATTCCTGATTTCCGAGATTTTGACTCTCGGTGATAATATCACTCTTAGAAGTCTTGTAGGATCATGTTGAAAGTAGGTGGATTTTCCTAGCTGTGATAAGTGCTACCTGTGCGCACGGTGTGAGGCGCGTGCCATGCATTCCTGATTCCGAGAGTTTGACTGACGGTCAAATTATCACGCTTTGAAAACTTGCAAGGTCTTGTTGAATTTAGGTGAGTACGACCGTGCTTCGAGCGGGACCGCGATCGGATGCCGTCCCGAACGGGATTACTATAGGGATGATAGCCGTCATAGATCAAGAACTCGTGAGCGAGATCACAGCAATAACTCTGAATCTGACTCTGATGACTCGTCTGAGTGGGTAACCTTACGAAGGAGGAGGAGGGGTCGCCATTAGCGCCAATGCTAAAAGTTGCCACCTTAAATGCTCGGGGGTTAATTACCCCCGCTAGATGTGTTCTAGCCTTACACGAATTGTCTCGGGCTGATTTTGATATTGTCTTATTACAGGAGACTCATGTCTCTTGCAAATTACGAGCTGATAAAATTGCGCGGAAATGGTCTGGTGATTGTCTCAGGTGTTGTCTTGCTTGTCTCTCCTAGATTCCAGGGCAAGATTTCTCGATATGTTTTTGATTCTGATGGCAGAGTTATTAGTGCATTGGTGCTTTTGGGGTCACGCAAATTTAATATTGTAAACATTTACGCTCCAAATACCGTTTCTGAGCGCAGGGCCTTCTTCGAAGGATTACATTCCTATTTTCTTTCTCCTGTTCGTTTGATCGCTGGCGATTTTAATTGTATTGATAATGTTCTTGATCGCTTGCATTGCTCTGAAAATCGCCTGCCTGATAAACGTGTTCTTCGTAATTTCATGTCTGATTGCTCGCTTGTTGACATTTGGCGTAAACCAAATCCTCGTGGAATTTCTTTTACTTGGGCTAACAGTTCTCAGGCATCGCGCCTTGATCGTTTTTTGGTTTCTCAAAGTTTAGTGAAATACGTTTGCTTAAAAAAAGTTTTACCGTGTCCTTTTTCGGACCATGATTTTGTTGTTTTAAATCTGTCTGTTGATAATCGCCCTGGTCCTCGAAACTGTATTTGGAAATTTAACACTGCCCTTTTGTCTGATGTAGACTTTTAAGCGTGAATTGTCAGCGCTCATTAATAGTCACAAGGGTCGTATTGCTGATTTCTGTTCTCTGGGAAAATGGTGGGATACTTTAAAACTTGTTATCCGCAACGCATGCATTGGTTTTTCTTATCGTAAGCGTAAAATTGCCATTCTCGAACGTAATCGCGTGACTAAACGTTTAATCTGGGCCAAGCATGCCTTTTCACAAGGTGACCATTCTATGTCTTCGGAAATAAGAGACCTCGAAAGTGCCCTTTCGTCCCTCCTATTACGGGAGGCGGAGGGCGCGAAAATTCGCTCACGTGCCAAATGGATCGAGGAAGGTGAAAAACCAACTCGGTATTTCTTTCGGCTCGAGCAAAAGCGAGCTGAGAAGAATTCGTTAGATTGTCTCTTCGATTCAAATGGTGTGGAGAAAACGTCACAGTCTGATGTTGAGTTTATTCTTGTCGACTTTTATAAAAATCTTTTCACCAAAGATTATCTTGACGTACAGATTCAAGCTGAAATAATTGACGACCTTGAATTTTCATTAAGGGACCTTGAACGCGAAAGCTGTGAGGGTGAAATAACGAAAGATGAGCTTTTTTCTGCCCTGAAAGGCCTTCAGACTGGTAAATCTCCTGGGTCTGATGGTCTTCCGCCTGAATTTTATCTATCTTCTGGGATGATTTGGGTGACATTCTCGTTTTAGTTCTTAACGAAAACTATCGTTTGGGGGTCCTAACTGACAGCCAGCGTGAGGGCCTCTTGCGCTTGCTGTACAAAAAGGATGATAGGCGATTGCCGAAAAATTGGCGTCCAATATCTCTCCTAAACACAGATTATAAACTGGCATCCAAGGTAATCACAGAGCGTTTAAAACCGGTGATGAGTTCTATTGTTCATCACGATCAAACGTGCGGCGTAGTGAGAAGATCGATTTATTCTAACTTACAGTCAGTCCGTGATACACTCGATATGATTGAGAAAACTGATGAAACTGGCATTCTTGTTACGCTAGACCAGGAAAAAGCTTTTGATCGCGTTGACCATGGTTTTCTTATGCGCACTCTTTCTAAATTTGGTTTTGGTCCTTCCTTTTGTCGCTGAGTGCGTCTCTTTTATAATGATGTCTTTTCACGTATTATCTGTAATGGCAATCTCACTAACGCCGTTTCCTTGAAAGGGGAGTGAGGTAGGGTTGTCACCTGTCACCCCTTCTTTATGTCTTGGTATCGGAGGTTTTGTCAACTCAAATCAGGAAATGTAAACAAATCGAGGACTTCCGGCTCCCTGGAGCTGGGGGTCTTCAATTTAAAATCTCCCAGTACGCCGATGATGCCACTAATTTTGTTAAAAGCGAGCTTTCTCTCTGTCATCTCTTGCGTGTTGTACATAAGTATGCACTAGGGTCAGGCGCCAAGCTCAACTCCTCCAAGTCAGAGGCTATGTGGCTTGGGCGGTGGAGAACGAATGGCGCCTCTCCCTTCGGTTTAAATTGGGTATCGAAAATGAAAATTTTAGGGGTTTATTTTTCAAATGGCCTAGTATCTGTCGAGTCGGATAACTGGTAATCGAAGCTTGACAAACTAGAAACCGTTCTTAATTTATGGAAACAGAGAGAGCTGTCTTTTTCAGACCGTGCAATGATTGTTAATGTACTTGGCGCTAGCCGGTTTTGGCACGTGGGCAAAATTATCGCGCCTGCCAATTGGGTTTGTGATCGTTTTCATCGTATCGTATGGTCTTTTGTGTAGAAACGTAAAACGGAGAGCGTCAGTCGGCAGCGTTGCTGCGCGACTATCGAACTTGGTGGCTTAAACGTTGTTGACTTTCGTTCTAAATGTGTTAGTCTTCGTCTGTCTTGTTTTTTTAGTCTCCGCGATAATTTTGGTGGCCACAAATGGCATTATCTGGCCCGTTATTTTATCGGGAATTGCCTAGCAAGACTTGACGCGCGATTTGCTTTTGCTTCGAATCTGGTTCCGCCTTCATCGGAGCCTTCTCTTTTTTACCGTAGATGTCGAAACATTTTCCAGCAGCTATTTGATAAGTATGGTGCGTTATTTGACGATCTTTCTTGTAAGGAAATTTATTTGCTTTTATTTGATTTCCCACGTGCTGCGCCTAGGTGTACCGGCTTGTGGAGGTCTGTTGTGGGCCGCCCCATAGAGCGGTGGACCTCGGTTTTGCGCAAATCGCGCCTTAAATTAATTGAAAATCGCAAAAATGATGTCTTATGGCTTCTGTTGCATAATGCAGATCGTGTCAGGTCCATTCTTAAATCCTGGGATTATATTAGTTCTGATTGTTGTGCTGTGGAAGGAAACTTCTGAACACTGTTTTGTTTCCTGTCCTAGAGTGATCCGGGTCTGGAATTATTTTGTTCCCTTTCTTTCTCGTCTTCGGGGCTCTCCTTTTGTGTTATCCTTTTCTTCTGTTCTCTCTCCTCTCTCTGATGCTCCGTCTTCCCCTACTCTTCCTATCTTTCACTATTTAGTTGCTTCGACCTTGCTTTTTGTTTGGCGAACCCGAAACCTAACGACTTTCCGAAATAACGTTTTAGATTCTCGCGCCATCATTGATATGATTATTAAAGATGTCAAATTGCGTATCCGCTGTGATGCTTTTGACAGAGTTAGGTTTTTTTGGTCCACTAATAATATTATTTGCTCTGTCAATGCAGATAACGAGATTGTATTGAATTTGTAGGTTGTAATCCTCCTTCCTCTCTCAGGGCATATTCTTTTCCGGTGTCTGCAATTTTTCTTTTAACACGTATAAGTGATGTCCTTTAATTAGTGATGTCCTAGATTGCTTTAATTGGTGTACTAATTATGCAATTGTCATTTTGAACTTGATCTTTTGTAATTAGTGCTTTTCTTTTTGCGTTCGTCGTCATATTGTATTGTATTTTCTCTTTTTATCAACGACCCTTTGGCCGTTGTGTAAATAAATTTTATCATAAAAACAGCTGTCCATGGCTGCTAATGCTTGGGCTCAATCTTTGCTTTGGTAGATTTAAGGGGTAATGCCCGCTACCCTGTGGCCTTAGTGCCTTTTGAGTGGCTTCAGCTTACTTGGTCACATTAATTTGTGAAGTATCCTTGTCACTCCAGCCACATCCCACAAGCTTTACGTTTTCATTGCTTTTTTTATTGATATGTGGGTACGTGAACCTGAACATTAGCTATGCAATGCTGATGAGGCCTAACAAGGCCGAAACAGCTGTCCATGGCTGCTAATGCTTGGGCTCAATCTTTGCTTTGGTAGATTTAAGGGGTAATGCCCGCTACTTTCTGGCCTTAGTACCTTTTGAGTTGCTTCAGCTTACTTCATCACATTAATTTGTGAAGTATCCTTGTCACTCCAGCCACATCCCACAAGCTTTACGTTTTCATTGCTTTGAAAACCTATAATAGCATGTTGAAAGTATGTGGTTTCTACTAGCTGCGATGAGTACTACTTGCACGCATGGTGTGGAGCGCGTCCCATCAATTCCTGATTTCCCAGATTTTCACTGTCGGTCATAATCTCACTCTTTGAAAAGTTGCAAGAGCATGTTGAAAGTAGGTGGATTTTACTAGCTGTGATTACTGCTACCTGTGCGGTGTCAGGCGCGTGCCATCCATTCCTGATTCCGCGGTCATATTATCACGCTTTGAAAACTAGCAAGGTCTTGTTGAATTTAGGTGGCTTAATGTCGAGCGCATCCCATCAAGTCCTTAGTTGCGAGGTTTTCACTCTCGGTCATAATCTCACATTTTGAAAAAACTTGGAAGAGCATGTTGAAAGTAGGTGGTTTTCAATAGCTGTGATGAGTACTACTTGTGCGCACGCTGTGGAACGCTTACCATCAATTCCGGATTTCAGAGATTTTGACTCTCGGTCATAATCTCACTTTTTGAAAACTTGTAAGAACATGTTGAAAGTAGGTGGTTTTTACTAGCTGTGGTGAGTACTACTTATGCGCACGGTGTGGAGAACTTACAATCAATTCCTAATTTCCGAGATTTTGACTCTCGGTGATAATATCACTCTTAGAAATCTTTGAATAGGATTTTGAAAGTAGGTGGATTTCACTAGCTGTGATTAGTCCTACCTGTGCGTACGGTGTGGAGCGCGTCCCATCAATTCCTGATATCCCAGGTTTTGACTGTCGGTCATAATCTCACTCTTTCAAAGCTTGTAAGAGGATGTTAAAAGTAGGTGATTTCTATTAGCTGTGATGTGTGCTACTTGTGCGCACGATTTGAGGGGCGTTCCGTCATTTCCGGATTTCCGAGATTTTGACTGTCGGTCATAATCTCACTCTTTGAAATGTTGCAAGATGATGTTCAAAGTAGGTGGTTTTTACTAGCTGTGATGAGTACTACTTGGGCGAACGGTGTGGAGCGCTTAACATCAATTCCTGATTTACGAGCATTTGACTCTCTGTCATAATCTCACTCTTTGATAACTTGCAAAATGATGTTGAAAGGAAACGGTTTTACTAGCTGTGGTGAGTACTAGTTGTGTGCAGGGTGTGGAGAGCTTACCATCAATTCCTGATTTCCGACCTTTTGACTCTCGGTCATAATCTCACTGTTTGAAAACTTGTACAAACATGTTCAAAGTAGGTCGCTATTACTAGCTTTGATAAGTACTACTTGTGCGCACGGTGTGGAGCGCTTACCATCAATTTCTGATTTACGACATTTTGACTCTCGGTCTTGCAAGATCGTATTGAAAGGAGGTTGTTTTATTAGCTGTGATGAGTACTAGTTGGGCGTACGGTGTGAGGCGCGTCACATTAATTCCTCATTTCCGAGATATTCACTGTCGGTCAAAATCTAACTCTTTGGAAAGTTGCAAGATCATGTTGAAAGTTGGGGGTTTTTACTAGCTGTGATAAGTACTAGGTTTGCGAAAGGTCAGGAGGGCTTACCATCGAATCGTGATTTGCGAGAATTTGACCCTAGGGTCATAATCTCACTCTTTGTAAACTTGTAAGACCATGTTGAAAGCAGGTGGTCCTTACTAGCTGTGATGAGTACTAGTTGTGCGCACGTTGTGAAACGCGTCCCATCACTTCCTGCTGTCGCAAATTTTGACTGTCGGTCATAATCTCACTCTTTTCAAACTTGTAAGGGCATGTTGCAAGTAGGTGGTTTTTACTAGCTGTGATGAGTACTACTGTGCGCACGTTGTGGTGAGCGTCTCATCAATTCCTGATTTCCGAGATTTTGACCCTCGGACATATTCTCACTCTTTGTAAACAACTAACACCATGTTGAAAGCAGGTGGTTTTTACGAGCTGTTAAGAGTATTACTTGTGCGGAGATGTGAGGCGCGTCCCATCAATTCCTGATTTCCGAGATTTTCAATGTTTTTCATAATCTAACCCTTTGAAAAGGTGTAAGATCATTTTAAAAGTTGGTGGCTTTTACTAGCTGTGATGAGTACTACCTCTGCGCACGATGTGAGGCACGTCCCATCAATTCCTGCTTTCCGATATTTTGACTGTCGATCATTATCTCACTCTTTGAAAACTTGCATGATCATGTTGAAAGTAGGTGCTGTTCCCTAGCTGTGATGAATACTATTTGTGCAAAAACAATGGGGAACGCGTCCAATCAATGCCTGATTTGTGAGATTTTATCTCTCGGCCACAATCTCACTCTTAAAAAACCTTTAATATCTTGTTGAAAGAAGGTAGTTTTTACTAGCTGTGAACGCAAGGTGAGAAGCGCGTTCCATTAATTCCTGATTTACTAGATTTTGAGTCTCGGTGCTAATCTCACTCTTTGAAAACTTGTAAGAGCATGTTAAAAGTAGGGGGTTTTTACTAGCTGTGATGAATACTAGTCGTGCGGACAATGTGGAGCGCGTACGATTAATTGTTTATTTCCAAGATTTTGACTTTGAAAACTTGTAAGAGGATGTTCAAATTAGGTGGTTTTTACTAGCTGTGATGAGTACTACTTGGTGTGGAGCGCTTGCAATGAATTTCCGATTTCCGAGATTTTGACTCTCGGTCATAATCTCACTCTTTGAAACCTTCTAAGAGAAGGTTGAAAGTAGGTGGTTTTCAGTAGCTGTGATGAGTACTTCTTGTGCTCATGGGGTTGAGAAGGTCTAATCTATTCCTGATTTCCGAGATTTTGACTCTCGATGATAATCTGACTCTTTGAAAACTTGTAAGAGCACGTTGAATCTAGGTGGTTTTTACTACCTGTGATGAATGCTACTGTTGCGAACGATGTGCTTCCCGACCAACTAATTTCTGATTTCCGAGATTTTGACTCTCAGTCATAATCTCATTCTTAGAAAAGTTCTAAGAGAATGTTCAAAGTAGGTGGTTTTTACTAGCTGTGATGAGTTTTACTTCTGCACACGGTGTGGAGCGCCTACCATTAATTCCTGATTTCCGAGAATTTGACTCTCTGTCATAATCTCACTATTTGATAACTTGCAAGATCATGTTGAAAGTAGGTGGTTTTTACTAGCTGTGATGAATACTAGTCGTGCGGACGATGTGAAGCGCGTACGATTAATTGTTTATTTCCGAGATTTTGACTTTGGGTCATAATCACATTCTTTGAAAACTTGTAAGAGGATGTTCAAATTAGGTGGTTTTTACTAGCTGCGATGAGTACTACTTGTGCGCACGATGTGGAGCGCGTCCCATCATTTCCTAATTTCCGACATTTTGACTCTATGTCACTCTATCTCACTCTTTTTATACTTGTAAGAGCATGTTGGAAGTAGGTGGTTTTTACTAGCTGTTAAGAGTACTACTTGTGCGTACGGTGTAAGACGCGTGTCATCAATTCCTGATTTCCGAGATTTTCACTTTCGGTCAATATTTAACTCTTTGAAAACTTGAAACATCATGTTGAAAGTTGGTGGTTTTTACTAGCTGTGATGATGCACGATGTAAGGCGCATCCCATCAATTACTGATTTCCGAGATTTGGACTATTGGTCAATATCTCACTCTTTGAAAACTTGGAATATCATGTTGAAAGTAGATGGTTTTTAACAACTGTGATGAATCCTGCTTTTGCGTACTGCGTGGAGCGCGTACCACCAATTCCTGATTTCCGAGATTTTGACTCTCCCTCTACATCTCACACTTTGAAAACTTGTAAGAGCAAGTTGAAACCTGGTGGTTTTTACTAGCTGTGATGAGTACTACTTGTGCGCACGTTGTGGAGGGCATCTCTTCAATTCCTGATTTCCGAGATTTTGACTCTCTCCTCTACACTTTGAAAACTTGTAAGAGCAAGTTGAAACCTGGTGGTTTTTACTAGCTGTGATGAGTACTACTTGTGCGCACGTTGTGGAGGGCATCTCTTCAATTCCAGATTTCCGAGATTTTGACTTTTTTTAAAGTTGTAAGAGCATGTTGAAAGTAGGTGGTGTTTACAAGCTGTTAAGAGTACTACTTGTGCGTACGGTGTGAGGCGCGTCACATTAATTCCTGATTTCTGAGAGATTCACTGTCGGTCATAATCTAACTCTTTGAAAAGTTGCAAGATCATGTTGAAAGTTGGTGGTTTTTACTAGCTGTGATGAGTACTACTTGTGCGAACGGTTTGGAGCACTTACCGTCGCTTTCTGATTTGCGAGATTTTAACTCTCGGTCATAATCTCACTCTTGGGAAACTTGTAAGAGGATGTTGAAAGTAGGTGATTTTTATTAGCTGTGATGGGTACTAGTTGTGCGCAGGATGTGAGGCGCGTCCCATCAATTCTTGATTTCCGAGATTTTCAATGTCAATCATAATCTAACTCTTTGAAAATGTGCAAGATCATTTTGAAAGTTGGTGGTTTTACTAGCTGTGATGAGTACTACTTGTGCGCACGATTTGAGGCGCGTCCCATCAATTCCTGGTGTCCGAGATTTTGACTGTCGATCATTATCTCACTCTTTGAAAACCTGCAAGATCATGTTGAAAGTAGTTGGTTTTTAATAGCTGTGATGAGTACTACTTGAGCGCACGGTGAGGAGCGCGTACCATTAATTCCTGATTTACGGGATTTTGAGTCTCGGTGATAATATAATCTCACTCTTTGAAAACTACTTTTGCGCACGGTGTGGACCGCGTACTATCAATTCCTGATTACCGACATTTTTACTCTTGCTTTTGATCTCACCCTTTGAATATTTGTAAGAGCATGTTGTGAGTAGGTGGTTTTTACTATCTGTGATGAGTACTACTTGAGCGCACGGTGAGGAGCGCGTACCATTAATTCCTGATTTACGGGATTTTGAGTCTCGGTGATAATATAATCTCACTCTTTGAAAACTTTTAAGAGCAGGTTAAAAGTTGGTGGTTTTTACCAGCTATGATTAGTACTACTTGTACGCTCGGTGTTGAGCGCTTACCATGAATTTCCGATTTCCGAGATTTTGACTCTCGGTCATAATCTCACTCTTTCAAATCTTCTAAGAGTAAGTTGAAAGATTGTGGTTTTCAGTAGCTGTGATGAGTACTTCTTGTGGTCACGGTTTGGAGGAGGTCCAGTCAATTCCTGATTTCCGAGATTTCCACTCTCCATGATAATCTCACTCTTTGAAAACTTGTAAGACCATGTTGACTCAAGGTGGTTTTTACTACCTGTGATGCATACTACATTCAATTCCTCATTTCCGAGAATTTCAGTCTCAGTGATAATCTCATTCTTTGAAAACTTGTAAGAGAATGTTCAAACTAGGTCGTTTCTACTAGCTGTGATGAGTACTACCTCTGTACACGGTGTGGAGCGCTTACCATTAATTCTGGATTTCCGAGATTTTGACTCTCGGTCATAATCACACTGTTTGAAAACTTGTAAGAGCATGTTGAGAGTAGGTGGTTTTTACTAGCTGTGCCTAGTACTACTTGTGCGCATGGTGCGGAGCTCGTCCCATCAATTCCTGTTTTCCCAGATTTTGACTGTCGGTCATAATCTCACTCTTTGAAAACTTGCAAGAGCATGTTGAAAGTAGGTGGATTTTACTGGCTGTGATTAGTGATACCTGTGCGCAGGGTGTCAGGCGCGTGCAAACCATTCCTGATTCCGAGATTGTGACTGACCGTCATCTTATCACGCTTTGAAAACTTGCAGGGTTATTAGGTTATTTTTACTAGCTGAGATGAATACTACTTGTGCGAACAAGGTGGAGCACATCCCATCAAGTCCTTAGTTGCGAGCTTTTCACGCTCGATCATAGTCTCACTCTTTGAAAACGTGTAAGAACATGTTGAAAGCAGGTGGTTTTCACTAGCTGTAATGACTACTACTTGGGCGCACGCTGTGGAACGCTTACCATCACTTCCGGACTTCAGAGATTTTGACTCTCGGTCATAATCTCACTCTTTGAAAACTTGCAAGATCATGTTCAAAGTAGGTGGTTTTTCCTAGCTGTGATGAATACTAGTCGTGCGGACGATGTGGAGCGCGTCCCATCAATTCCTGATTTTCCACATTTTGAGTTTCGGTAATAATCTCACCCTTTGAAAACTGGTAAGACCATGTTGAAACTAGCTGGTTTTTACTAGCTGTGATGAGTACTACTTGCGCGCACGGTGAGAAGCGCTTACCATCAATACCTGATTTGCGAGATTTTGACTCTCGTTCATAATCTCACTCTTAGAAAAATTTTTAGATCGTGTTGAAAGCAGGTTACTTTTTACTAGCTGTGATGAGTACTATTTGTGTACAAGGTTTGAAACATGTCCCATCAATTCCTGATTTGCCACATTTTGACTCTCGGTCATAATCTCACTCTTTTCAAATTGTATGGGCATGTTAGATGTAGGTGGTTCTTACTAGCTTTGATGAGTTCTATTTGTGCGCACGGTTAAGAGCGCGTCCCATCAATTCCTGATATCCGCGATTTTGACGCTCGGTCATAATGTCACTCTTTGAAAGCTAGTAAGAGAATGTTAAAAGTAGGTGGTTTCTACTAGCTGTGATATGTGCAACTTGTGCGAACGATTTGAGGGGCGTCCCATCAATTCCGGATTTCCGAGATTTTGACTGTCGGTCATAAACTCACTCTTTGAAAACTTGCAAGATCACGTTGAATGTAGGTGGTTTTTACTAGCTGTGATGAGTACTACCTGTGGGCACGATGTGAGGCGCACCTCATCAATTCCTGATATCCGAGATTTTTAATGTTTTTCATAATCTAACCCTTTGAAAAGGTGAAAGATCATGTTGAAAGTTGTAGATTTGTTGTAGATTTTTACTAGCTGTGATGAGTACTACTTGTGCGCACGAAGTGAGGCAGGTCCCATAATTTCTGCTTTCCGACATTTTGACTGTCGATCATTATCTCACTCTTTGAAAACTTGCAAGATCATGTTAAAAGTAGGTGGTTTTCACTAGCTGTGATGACTACTACTTGTGCAAACAATGTGGAGCGCGTCTCATCAATACCTTATTTGCGAGATTTTAACTCTCGGTCACAATTTCACTCTTAAAAAACTTGTAAGAGCTTGTTCAAAGTACGTAGTTTTTACTAGCTGTGATCAGTACTACTTGAGCGGAAGGTGAGTAGCGCGTACCATTAATTTCTGATTTACGAGATTTTGAGTCTCGGTGCTAAGCTCACTCTTTGAAAACTTGTAAGAGTACATTAAAAGTTGGTGTTTTTACTAGCTGTGATGAGTACTACTTGTTAACATGGTGTGGAGCGCGTCCCATCAATTCCTGATTTCCGAGATTTTGACTCTCGGTGATAATATCACTCTTAGAAATCTTGTAAGATCATGTTGAAGGTAGGTTGATTTTACTAGCTGTGAATAGTGCTACCTGTGCCCACGCTATGAGTCGCGTGCCATCTATTCCTGATTCCGAGTTTTTGACTGAAAATCATATTATCACGTTTCGAAACCTTGCAAGGTCTTGTTGAATTTAGGTGGTTTTACAAGCTGAGATGAATAAAACTTGGGCGAACAATGTGGAGCGAGACCGATCAATTGCATAGTTGCAAGGTTTTGACTCTTGGTCATCATCTCTCTTTGAAAACTTGTAACAGTATGGTGATTACAGGTGGTTTTCACTAGCTGTGATGATTACTACTTGTTGCGCACGCTGTGGACCGCTTACCATCAATTCCTGATTTCCGAGATTTTGACTCTCGATGATAATCTCACTCTTTGAAAACTTGTAAGAGGATTTCGAAAGTAGTTGTCTTTTACTAGCCGTGATGAGTGCTACTTGTGCGCACGATGTGGAGCGCGTCACATCAATTCATGATTTCCGAGATTTTGACTGTCGGTCATAATCTCACTATTTGAAAACTTGCAAGATCATGTTCAAAGTACGTGATTTTTACTAGCTGTGATGAATACTAGTCGTGCGGACGATGTGGAGCTCGTGCAATCAATTCCTGATTTTGGACATTTTGAGTTTCGGTGATAATCTCAGTCTTTGAAAACTTGTAAGAGCATGCTGAAAGTAGGGGGTTTTACTAGCTGTGATAAGTACTACTTCTACGCACGGTGTGGAGAGCTAACCATCGATTCCTGATTTACGACATTTTGACTCTCGGTCTTGCAAGATCATGTTGAAAGGAGGTGGTTTTATTAGCTGTGTTGAGTACTAGTTGTGGGTACGGTGTGAGACGCGTCACATCAATTCCTCATTTCCGAGATATTCACTGTCGGTTATAATCTAACTCTTTGAAAAGGTGCAAGATCATGTTGAATGTTGGTGGTTTTTACTAGCTGTGATGAATACTACTCTTGCACACGATGTGAGACGCGTCCCATCAATTCCTGGTTTCCGAGATTTTGACTGTCGATTACTATTTCACCCTTTGAAAACTTTCAAGATGATGTTGAAAGTAGTTGGTTTTTACTAGCTGTGATGAGTAGTACTTTTGTGCACCGTGTGGAGCGCGTACCATCGTTTCCAGATTTCCGAGATTTTGAGTCTCGGTCGTAAACTCACTCTTTAAAAACTATTAAGAGCATGTTGAAAGTGCGTGGTTTTTAATAGCTGTGATGAGTACTACTTGTGCGGAAGGTGTTTAACAAAAAACAAGGAACAAACGATAAACCAAAACCATCCAAGCAGCAGGTGTCACCCTATTAGAGAGAGGGGTGTGTGGGGTAGGATTGATGGAACTAAAGCGGCCGGGGCCAGCGCCTCGCAGAAAGCGGCCACCAGTGCCGGTCCTCTGAAGAGAATTCAAATCGCAGAAAAAGTTTTGCCCCTTATATATCCGCGCCATGGCAGCCGCGCCGCAGCAAGACACTTTGGCGGAGTTCGACCCCCTTTTCCCTCCAGTAAAAAACGACCCTGAAACAAACAACCAAACAATGCTCGCAACACTGTTTGGGGATCCCGAGCTCGAAGGGGTGGACACCCGAACTTTCCGTCGGTTCAGGCGATGGCGGGTCAGCGACAACCTCAACAGAAACCAGACACAAACCTTCATAAACAGGATTAAGGCGGCTGCCAACACCTCCTTTTATATTCGACACTCCTATTCGTATTGGCTGATAAACATAAACGACGGTTCTCTGATGCTGTATTACCAAAACAAACGAGATTATTCACGTTGGGTCAACCGGTGCCCCGTTGCGGAAGCCCGGCTGCGGCGAAAAGAGGAAGAGCGGTTGTGTCAGAGCCGGCTCGAAAGGCCAAACACACAATGTTTTCGTCAAGATCGTAAACACCCGTCAACCGTTGTTGGGAACAGGTCTTCTTCCAGATTGGTTGCGCGCTTTGGCGCACGGGCGCCACGTCCCAGTGGTGTGTGTGGACACATTTCAAGACAACCTCTGTTTCTGGAGATGTCTCGCCGTTCATCAAGGGGCTAGACCCCACCGAAGCACCCAAAAGGCCCGCGAGTTGGCGAAGAGTTTTTACCAGCTTGAAACCATTCCACGCGACTGCCCAAAAACTTCACTTGATGAGCTTGACAAAGTTGAACAACATTTTAACCACGATAAGCCCTTTACCGATTGGTTGGGGATTCGGGTTTATGAGCCCGAGGGGATGAAATAAATTGGCGCCTTCGCCGAAACCCCAATCCGAAACTCTCAAACGTACTCACAATTGGTGTCCACGAAGGGCATGCGTTTGTTGTGAAGAAGATTGAGCGTTGGGCCTAAACTACGTTTGTCCACACTGCCAAACAAGATCCACGCAAGCACCTCATCTGCAACGACACATCGCAAAATGTTCACGAGGAGCAACCGTGGTGGTCTGCCCCAACCAAAAAAATCGAAAATCCACAAACCGCGTTTGAGAACGCTTTCTTCCCCAAATCAACCGCTTCACCCGAGGCGATCCGCCGGTTGGAACAACAAGCCCGCCAACGAAGAATCCACATTCACCACGCCCAATGTGGGCACGGAGGGGAGCCATGGATTTTGGGCCGCCCAGTGGATGGACTCCATCTCGGGAGGAAAACAGTTTTCCAATACCATGGATGTTACTGGCACGGCTGCCCACGATGTTACCCCACCGCGACACAAAAATCGCCCACGATGAGAAAACCCGCGGAGATCTGTACCAAGCAACACTTCAATGGACACAAAAACTGCGAGAAGTGGGGTTGCATGTGGTCGAAGCCCGGTCCTGCCAAGTTAAACAAACAAAGGAGGCTCTGTTCCCCGTTTTCATAAGAACTTACCTCCACGCAATCATCCTCTACTTCGAGGCTTATGGTGACAAAACAAAGAGGAAGGATCCAACACCCACACTGCACGTTCGAGATGTTCACAAATCAATCTGTTTCTCAATCGGAGACACATTCGAGCGCGAACCGACAAACATCTGCGACAGAGACCCGAAAGAGCTGCTCCGCAAGTTTGTGGAAGAGGTCGAACGACGGGGGAAAAGAATCAGGGAGGAATTCAAAAAGGTTTTCATGCCAGACATTTTCCACCTGCTTCTTAAAGACCAACGAGCCCTGATTTCGCGGTGGTGCAACGAAGTGCCTGTGCTTGGTCTCAACTCGGGCCGCTACGACTTGAAAGTGACGTGAAAGAACATTTGGCGGATTTCCTAGCTGAAAAAGCGAAAAAGTGAGAGTGGCCAAAGAAGTAAACAAACTGATGTTCCTTCTTCTTCCAAACTTTCGCTTCCTCAGCATAATCAACTATTTGGGCCCAGGAACCAGCTCCATATGAGTGGTTGGAAAGCCCATAAAAGCTTGATTATCCTGGTTTGCCAGACCATCCCGAGTGGTATTCAACTCTTAAAGGGGAGTGGGTGTTGACTCCACAGGAATGGAGAGGTTGTGTTCGTCTGTTTGAAGAAAGGGGAATGAAGAGCTTTGCAGAATGGCTGCGTTACTACAACAATCTGGATGTCGCGCCAGGTCTCGTAGCGTTGCACAAAATGCGCGCCTTCTACTCTGAAAAGGGAATCGACATCTTGAAAGATGCGGTCAGCATTCCAGGAGTCAGTCTTCATTATCTCCTGCGGGGAGCAGTTGAGCGCGGGGCAGAGTTGTGGAGCCCTTGCAAAGAGGCTTACGGCATGTTGAAAGGGGCGGTAGTCGGGGGTCCGAGTCTCGTGCCTACCCGCCACCACGAAGTGGGTGTAACGAAGTTGCGGTCCCATCAAGTTGAGAAACCGAAAACCTGCAAAAAAATCCTGGGCTACGACGCCAATGCCTTGTATCTGTCAACAATGTTGCAGGACATGCCCTGTGGGAAGGAACAGATCGTTCATGTTCCCGAAGAGCAGAGGGTCAGAGCGGTTCAAAGCTTGCAGGAGGGACAGTGGTGAGGTTTTGCAGAAGTTGATCTTAAAGTTCCTGAGGCCTGATCCCCAAGTTCGAGGAGATGTGTCCCTTCTTCATTAACAAGCAGGTGCCGGCAGAAGCTGTGCCGGATCACATGATGGATAATTTGCAGAGCACCGGCAGAAACCGGTGGGAGCCTTGTCTGGAGTCCGTTGGTACATCGACCACGAAGTGGAAATCACAGCAGTTCACCGAACAATCAATTACCAACCGAAGAAGATCTGCACCTGGTTCGTGGAGCAGGTGACAGAGGCACGTCGAACAGGGGATGCGGACAAGAGCAAAGCCCTGTTGGCAGACGTGTTCAAACTCTTGGGCAACAGCGCGTACGGAAGCTCATCGAAGCCTTGGAGCGCCAAACAAATATCGTCTACACGAAGGACAGAGCGTTGCGAAGCGCTTTCTTTTCAGATCTCGAGGAAATCTGGGAGGCGTACGACGTACGAAAGCAGGAAGCCGCAAATCAAAATCCGAAGGCCGTTCCAGAGTTTTACTTTGACTTCCTGGACAAGTTCGTGGACCGCCGTAACTTCGAGTTGATCCAAATGGACACGGACAGCAATTACATGGCAATTTCCGAGGAAAAGTTGGAAGACGTCGTGAAGCCTGAAGCCAGTTTGAGGTGGAAAAAAAAATCAGTGGCTCGCGTGGGACAAGTGGAGCAGCCGCCCCCCAGCGTTGTTCAAGCTGGAGTGCGAGGGCCATCGAATGATCGCGCTCTGCTCGAAGTGCTATTTCGTGGACGCCGACGGGGGCGAAAGCAAGTACAGTACAAAAGGTATGAACCAGAGGCAGAACACGTACCAGAAAGAGAGCGTTTCAAAGCGGCAATCAAGGGGAACAAAGACATGGGGACGAACATGGGATTCCGCATGAGAGACGGGAGAAAGGTGACGTATGTGCAGCAGAAGCTGGGCCTGAGCGCATTCTACGACAAGCAGTGGGTGTTGCCGGACGGGATTCACACCGAACCCATCGAATACCACATCTAGCCAGGCTTGGCAGGAGGAAGTTCGGTGGGACAACCATCAACTCTTCCCGAACAAAGCTGCGTTTTGGTCCATCGTGACCTCCCGCCTCGGGGCAGGAAAGCCAGTACATGACAGGTTGGTCTGGTTTCACCATGACCCTTTTTTCAACCTCGAATACTTTCAGAGACCAAACAGGGTCTGTGGCTCTTCGTATGCCTCCTCCAACTCCCCAGGTTGGAACAGATAGCGTACTTCTTCACCAAGGGGGAGCCTTTTTTCCCCCGCACCAACAGGTCTGAAATACGGAGTTGCGGCTGAGGAAAAACAAATTGTTCTCGGATCGCATCTGCGGGCGCCAACCCTGTTAGCCGCGTGGTTTGTTGGTTGAGGGTAGCAACAACCCTCGGAAGCCTTGTCACCCACACAACAGACCGCACACCCTCCGGCAGCCGAATTTTCGACCGCGTACTGGTGCCCGATCAGACGCTCGGCAAGCGTGCGGTTGAAACGTTCCACAATTGCCTGGTCTCGGTGCACTTCAACATGCCCACGACGAATGCCTGTTCCATGCGCCTCCATGACTCTGGAGACAGCCCCCATGACAGCGGCAGCCCATTTGAGAGGGCCATTTACATATAAACCAGTGGGAAAGATGGTGAATGCAAACGCGATCGCAAACGGAAGAGTGTGCTGCGGGAAAACGATGGTTGAGGACCATGAGAATTTCAAACTGGCTTGTCAAAGTTGTCAAAGGGTTGAGGAGGTCGGCACCCCAACCAAAACCAGGGAGGAGATGGGGTGGACAGTCAATCCTGTTTCATACACCCACCTTCGAAAAATTCTCACACAGAATATTCGGCGCCGTTGCGGATGGTGGACGAAACTCTGCGACCCGTCTCGGTGGAAGTTTTTGGGAAGCCTCATCCGCGATTTCAGGGAGTTTTTCTTCCCCAGGTCGGTGAATTTCGTTTGCTTTTTGTACGATTACTTTCAAGCGGTCCCAGAAAGAGTTTGGCCGCGCAAAAAAGAAATGCTCGCCGAAAAAATACAGCCAGCAACGCGTCGCCGGGCGAAAGAAAGGTTCGATGAATGGTGGTGGGACTTGAATCAAACAACGTGATTGCGGTCTTCACACCGCGTTCACTCCGCGACGAAACGTTTGGCGTATTTCGCCAGGATTTTTTCGGGGATCTCCAAGCAGTGGTCGCTGACTAAGTCGTCAACCATTTTTAGCCTGTCAAGAAAGGCTTTTTCGTCGAAACCCTCACGCCTGAGATGGAAGCGGATCGCGTCGAGGATTTTCTTGCACTCAACCCTTGCAAAGTTGGCCCTTTCTGCTTCTTTGTCGTATTTTCTGAAGCTGGCAACAGCTTTGGCACCAAGCAGGACCCCAGTCAGAACGCAGATGACGACTGGGTTCAGGGTGATACCCCCCGCAACCGCAGATGAGATGACGAACTTCCCCGTAACAACAGTGCAAACCAGATTTTTTATTTGAAAGGTGTGAAAGAACTTGTCGTAGCCCCAATGTTTTTTTTGATAGAAAGCGTAAAGCTTTTTCAACATTTCGACTGTGTCCCTGTCAAGGGTCGGGTTGATGTGGTTGAAGTCGAAGATGTTGACGGGAGAAGGCAGTGGTTTCCTCCTCCTGAGTGAAAATTTATGCAAGGAATTCGGCGGCGAGCGTGACTTTGGTGTGCTGGTCAAGGCCAGTAATTTTGAACGTCAATGCGGTGTCCCTTGGCAAATACAAATGCGTCCTAAGTGCCCCCAAAGTTACCCACCCTTCCTTGGTCCCCGTCCTTGGTTGATATGGTGGGTTGCAATCTTTTTTTCACGCCCCCCCCCCTCCCCCCGTGGTGGTGTTAACTCTCAAAGATCCATTTCGGGGCATGGAACAGCGGTCATAAAAGTGCACATCACAGCGAATCGACTCTTTGAAGAAGGGGGTGTATGGAGACCAAACCACTGGCATGGAGAAAACATCTTCTGTTGCTGAAGTGCCGGTTAGCGGGTCGCTTGCTATCCTGTAAACCAACCCAGGCAAAATCACAGGTTTTGAAAAGTAGATAGCTCCATTTTGGTACGCGAATAAGGGAGTGTTCCCTTCTTTCACCCTTTGCCCATTCAAATCCAAATCACCGCCCAACTTCGGTTGATGGATTACATGCCCATCCATGTTCAACGCATTTTGCATTCTCATTCCGTGGACGATTGAGCTGAACAAATGGGCAGTCATTGTCGTAAACCCAGTGGTCATTCAAATTCAAATTTCCACCCAATTTTGGTTCAAGAATCAAATAACTATTCATATTCAAGTCATTCATCATTGTCATCTGCCCGTTTGTTCCACCAAACAGTGCCGCATTTTCATCGATGACATATTTGCGGTTCAAAGTCAAGTCGGATCCCAATGTTGGTTGCAAAAGAAGCTCCCCATTCATATTCAAAGGGGTTTGCATGGTCATCGTTCCATTTTCCACAGTCCAAACTGTGTCGAAGACACCCGAGTCCACGCTGGAAACGGTGCCAGACACCGCATAAACAACGAGGTGGCCGGTGGTTGAGCCACTTGATCCAGGAGCCGTGCAGGTCCAAAAACATGTAGTTGGGGTGTTGGTACTCCAGTGGTGCAACTGAATGAGGGTTTTCGTGTATGGCGCGTTGGTGAAGGTTCCTGTGGTTTGGCTCGTGATGGAAGCGACGATGGCGCTTGCTCGAACCGACACATTTGTCATTTCCGGCGGAAAGTACTCAACCGCGAGCGTGTAATACCCCAATGCAAGAGGATTGAGGTTGAGCGCCGATCTGCGAGCAGTAATCATCGCTGCCCGCGTCTTTGACGAGAGTGAATTCGTATGCGTTTTTGTTGACCCCGTGTGGGGAGGCGGCGAAGTTGACAATCCCATGAACCTCAATGTTGTTTTCGGATGAGGACTCGTCGTCATCGTCCATGAGGAAGGAAAATTGGCTTTTTTGTCCGCCGGACTGAGAAAGGTGAGAATGATCCACATAATCCTTCGTTGCCGCTTCCATTTCAGCGACCGGTTTTTCGAGAGCGGTGATTTTGTGGGCCCCCATGTCGAGATTGCCTGTCATTGCTTGACTGCCATCCTTTTTCAGAAAGTCATCCGCGGAATCGTCCACATATTTTTTCGTCGCCGCGTCATCGAGGGTGGTTGGGTCGTGCAAAGAGGTAATCCTTTGCGAACCCATGTCCAGGGCTCCATACATTGGCTCTGTTCCGTCTCTTCGGAGGAAATACTCATCAACATACTGTTTGGTCGCCGCGTCCGCCGCGCTTTCCGGCGGAGCAAGATTCACGATCGCGTTGTTGTTCATGTTCAAGTCTTGTTGTGCAGTCACGTCAATTTTGGTTTGCAAACCCTCGTCCACATATTTCGTGTTGACGGCGGTGCCAGCGGGCGTGGTAGAATCGGCGTCTTTCAAATTGATGATGGCATTTCCATCCATATTCAAATCATCCCGCGCGGGGTTGGCCCCATCAACTTTCAAACAGTGCGCAATTTCTGATTCGACATAGCTTTTGTTCGTGGCGTGGAGAATGTCTTTGGGATAACCCATGTTGGTGATAAGGTTTTCGCCCATGTCCATGTTGCCGGTCATTGGTGTGCTCCCGTCAAGTTTCAGAAAAGCTCCTGTCGCCGAGCATGTTGGTCCCTGCGGACCTTGTGCTCCTTGCGGCCCTCTGACCCCTTGAACACCACGCGGTCCTTCTGGTCCGTGGGGGCCGACATCACCTTTGGCGCCCTTGTCGCCTTTGCGCCTTTGGCCTCAACATTCCCACGGTCGCCTTTCGGCCCTTGTCGTCCCGTTGGGCCTGGGGCGCCTGCTGGGCCAGGTGGGCTTTCTTCTCCGCGAGGGCCTTGCGCCCCCTGAGGCCCGTGCTGTCCGTGCGGGCCGGTTGGCCCCTGTGGATCCTGAGGACCTCATGGACTGGGATTCCTGTTCTCTCCGCGCGAACTTCGGGGTCCAGGGGGGCCGACAGGGCCGCCTTGGCCTGGGGTTGGCGCTCTGAATCTTCGGGAAAAACCGAGCCGTCTGGCAAACGCCATGCTATATGTCTTCGTCGCAGTTTTCGAGGTTTGTCGAAGTAAAAGAAGGAGAACTTTTTGTCGGTGGCGCAGTCCAGCAGGGTGTGGTCAACCCACAGCTCGTCGGCGATTCGTTTGTTCTCCCTGGGAAGGAAGCTGAACAGGCAGAAATGGCTGCAGTTGTCCCGGATGTTTTTGGGGACCTTGTAATAAGTCTGCGTGAGGTAAATGACGCTGCAGTTTCTGTGCCGGCCGTTGATGAAACAGTAGATGATGTCGTTTTGGTCTTTTTCGCAAACCAGGTCGTCGAACACAACGATTATTTGATTGTTAGGCGGCAGCTCCTTGAGGAGAACGATTTCGTCGCCGGGGGCCTCGATGACCTCGGGATCGATGTTTTTCGCGAAGTCTCGCAAGAGCGCTTGATACTTGTTTTGGTGGAGGTTTTTCGAAAAGAGCAAGACTTTGTCGAACTCCAACCGCCGACCGGTTAGCTCAGTGGTAGAGCACCGGACTAGCGTGCGGGAGGTCGGTGGTTCAAACCCCAGTCGGACCAACACTCAGGGTCTTTAAATAATTGAGGAGATAGTGCTGCCTTTGTAATAACATCTGCAAATGGTTAGACTTTCTAGTCTTCCCGGATAAGGACGATAAACCGTAGGTCCCGTCTCACAACTCTTCATAATTGATTCTGTGGGACGTAAAAGAACCCACACACTGTTCGAAAAGAGTAGGGGACGTAGTTCCCGGTGTGATGATCTGATGATTAAATTAGCTGCACAAGCTACTCTAAAATCCGAGGGTAAATAATGTGATGTATGTATGTATGTAACAGCTCGTACAGCATGTGGAGCAGGATGTTCGTCTTGCCTGAATTGCTGGGCACGCAGATCAACATCCGAAAAACGTCGTCCGGCATGGCCGGATGCCCCTGCCAGAAACCGTTTGTGGCGGCGACGTCGGGATCATAATTCGGAATTTTCATTTTTTCCCACTTATATACAGGCCGCAAAAGCTCACCATGCCTCTGAAGAAATGGAAGCAAAAGGCAGAAGCCGAGGCTGAGGTTGAAAAGCAGGGGCAAGAAATCCGCCGAAAGTTTAAAACGCACAAAATCGCCAGGAGTTTGGCCAGGTCGAGGCTGAGAAGCTTTTCAAACCGATCACGACCAGGCTGGACAACAGTTTGGAGCCCCCCGCACCGGAGGAAAAAGGGACCGACTATGACATGGACAAGCTCGACAGGATCAACCCGTTCGGTTGGGACGATTTTCGGCCGGAGGCCCCAACCCCTCCTCCATCACCAACCGAGGAGGGAGAAGAAGAAGAGTTTCCACGCCCACCCCCTCCAGGCCAGCGGTGATGCTGAAGCTTCCCTCCCGCCCCCACAAACTCCTGCCTCAAAGCAGGAAACGCGCCAAACCTGGGAGGAACCGGTGATGACTGGCTTGCTCGAAGGGACCAGCGAATCTGTCCAACTGCAGACGATCAACCGGCTCCTCACGCAGTTCGGGGACGATCCCAACTACAGAGTGAAAAAGAAAAGTTCGCCATTCCACGGGTTTTCGGTGGCAGATCTTCGAAGAGTCCAAGAAGAGATTTACGCCTGCCGAGGCGGGGGACGGCGGGAGTTGTCGCCACAGCAGCTTTAGGCGGGGAAAGAGAAGTTGAAACGAACCCCTCCGAAAGAAACGAGAGCCCGGACAGGATCTGTGGGGACAGATTGGGAAAAAGCCATCATGTCCCGCTGGCCCTCGATCGGCTGGCCAGAAGAGGAGAAGAAGGAAGAGTGGGAAATGGAAAGCAGTGGTGTGGGAGACGCCGCCGACGACAAGATCCATCAACTGTATGTGGCACTTGGTTCGATCAAAGCCGGCAACACGACGACGAAACTCTGAAAAAAAGTCTCTTCTTTGCTCCGGCTTGGTATTGTCAATGAATTTCAGGGGCGAAAAATTCTCCACGATTACATAGCGTGAGGATGTACCACCTGGTGCTCGACTCGAGCCTTGCGAAGCTGCAGAGCATCGGCGCCACCCAAAAGACCCACGACTTTGAAATTCTTTTCAACTCACCGATTGAGCTCGACGGGCAGCTAAAATGGGAAGCCGCGCTCGAAACGCTTCTCACCATGAGCAACTCCTGGTACAACGTCGCGACCGCCTACGGCAACAACGAAATCAAGTTCAGGAAGAAAGGGGAAGCTTGGCAAACGTTGACGTTCCCCGACGGGATCTACGATTACATAGGCATCAACAGGTTTTTGAAGGGGCACACGGGGTTAGTTGACCCTGATGCCGCGGACAAAAAGCACATTTTCAGTCTGTACTTCGACTTCTCGATCACCCAGGTTATGGTGGGGGTGACGCAAAATTACGAGCTCGACCTCTCTGACGGGGATTTTGGCAATTTGCTTGGGTTCGACAAAAAGGTTTTGAAAGACGCGACGAGTTTCACGGGAAGCACGATTCCAAACATCACAAGGGGCGTCGACTGGGTCTTCCTTGGTCACGCGGCGGGCGAACGACGTGCCAATCGACGTTTTGTCCTCTCTCTCCACCGCGAACCTCGAGGTCAGCTACCCCTTCACGAAAGAGCCCCTGTGCCCCAAATTCCATCCAGTCAACAAATCGCGGATCGACTCGGTGAGGATCCGGGTCACGGACGGGCGAAACAACTCCTCGACCTCAACGGCGCGGACGTGGCTATGGATTTGATGATCCGAGAAATTTCTGATTGATGAATTTCTGGTTGAAGAATTTCTGCTTGAAGTATACGATGAATTTGCCAAGCGAGTGAATGAAGTTTTTCGACCCGCGCGCCGGCCGGTATCGCGTCAAACACAAAGCCACGGGTGTGGTCCGTGACACCCTCATGGACATTGGCAAACCTCTCAAAAAAGAAGCGGCGCCGGTTGTGAAAAAAACCGCAAAGCCGCCTTCAACCAAGGAAACAACCGCTGCGGTGGCTGAAAAGGGGGGCAGAAAAATTCGACAGTTGTTGGAGAAACGCCGCAGGCCCACTGCCCCACCCCAATCAGATGCAATGCTCAAACTGAGTCAAATTTTGGCAAACCGACTTTGAAAATTTTTTGTCTTTCTATATCGCTATGTTCAGGGCGCCTCACATGCTCGAGAAGGTTGATTACGATCGAATCAATCTGGCAGGAGCGCAGCGCAGGAGAAAAACCGGGACGTCATCTACGACTGGTAAAAGGCCTATATCAGAGTTGATTTCCAATTTCAGACCACTGCCGACGGGGCATTGATTGCGGCTGACACGCAGTCGGCCCCAGTCAACGGCTCTTTCTCTCTCGTCAGATCGATGAGGGTGTCATTCGCAGGGAAAGACCTGTACGAAGCCAACGGCATCCACAAAATAATTTTCATCAAAAACCTACAGAAATGTTCTGACGACTATGCCAAAAGTATGGCCGAAGACGAGTTTTGGTATCTCGACACCAACGCCTCAAATGTGACAACGGACGACTCACCCAACCACGGCATCAGAGCCCGCGCGCTTCTTTCCCAGGGAGACCCCATCAAAACAGTCAAAACAGGGATTCCACTTAACCACTTTTCGTTCTTTGAGGACTTGGAAGACAAGCTCTTGCCCCCGATGCAACTCACGTTCAACATCGCGCTGCAGAGTGACGATGAAATGGTTTTCCAAAACGACGGCACCGCGCGCCGAATTGTTGTCCGAAGATTTGGGTTGTTGGTCCCCAAACTGCTGATGATGCCTGCGGGCCAAAAGCTTGTCAATGAAAGCTTCTTGAAACCGACTCAGTGGCACTACTTGAAAGAAATGTTGGTTTTTAGCTCCGATAGAAAAGATGAGGAAGGGGAATGGACGATTTCCTCCGGCGTGAAAAACGCCAAACACGTCTTCGTCTTCATTCAAAAAACAGCGTCGTTGAAAAACATCCAAGCGAACCCTTACTTCTTTGACACCTTTGCCCTCTATGGGGGGCCCGATCGGGGGATGAGAAAAAGCTGGTTTTGAACTACCGGCTGAATCACGCAGCCACAGCGAATTACAGAATATATGCCGCCGTTTTGTACCAGAAAGAGTTTGTCATACAACAGGCTGGAAACGAGTTGGTCGTTGTTTGAGTTGTTCTCCGAACGAGGCCTCTGCAAAATTTCTTTTCTCTGATATAAGATGGCGACGGTGTATCACCCCTTCAAAGTCGAGCTGACCGTGGGTCAAAAAGACAGTCTTCGCCAGGCGGTTCTCCGAAAAAGCGCTGTGACTTTGCGCGTCAAACCGGAACAAATTGGGCACGGCGACGATCTTTTGCTGATCGCCACTCAAATCAACCGGATGCGAAAAGCAGCGGGTGAAGAAAAAGGCGCTGATCTGAAAATCAGCAAAACAGAAATCCGCAAAATTGTCGCGCAAAGTGGCGGCAACCATTTTTCCACCGCGCTCAGTCTGGCCCGGCCTTTGCTCGCCCCTGCCGCCAAGGCTTTGGCAACCGTAGGGCTCAGCTCCGGCGCGGAAAAGTTGTTGAAAAAAATCTTTGGAAAGGGTTTTGGCCCCCAGGAGGTGCAGCTCTTCAAACTCACGGAAATGTTGTCCCCCGACCAGAAAAAGACAATTGAAAAATATCTTTTCGGTAAGGACATGGTCAGTGGGGGAGGCGCCACGCAATACGGCGGGTTTCTCGGCATGATGGCTTCCATCGGTATTCCCCTTGCAATCAGCTTGTCCAAAAAATGTTGGGGAGCGGCATGCAGGTCCGGACGCGCCGCTCCGAGCCCCCTCGCCCACGCCTGCCTCCACCTCCTCCCCCCTCCAGGGGGCAGGGAATGCAAATCCGCCCTCCACCCATCTGGGGCCGCTGGGAGGATTGGGAACGTCCGATGGTCGGGCGGGGAAAAAAAGAAGTTTAAAGACGTGCCCCTTTCCAACGTTAACCTGGTGAATTGGTGCGAATGTCTCGGCATCCCTCTCAAAGGTATCTTCTCTCGGGAAGAGGTGAAGCACCTGCACCATTCACCCTGCATTATCAACCTGGACGATTTCGGAAGTTTGGGCACACATTGGGTTTGCTGTTGGACTGGAAAAGAATTCCCTGCTTCAAGGCAGGATATGGAGTATTTCGACTCCTTCGGTCTGCCTCCCCCAGACGAGTGGGAGAAGGAAATGCGAAAGTTGTGTCATAAAACTTTTCTTCGCAACGACAACCAAATCCAGTGGATCGGAAGTGTGAGGTGTGGGTACTATTGTCTGCTTTTCCTTAATGAACGCAACAAAGGCACGAGTTACAAAGACATTCTCAAGTTGTTTTCTCCCGATGTGCTTCGCAGCGTTGACGCTGCAATGGCCAACGAGCGGGTTGTGAAAAATTATTTCCTGAGTATACCATGAACTTCAATTGCGAGAAAGACAAACGCAAAAACCCCAAACGTGCCTGGGACTGAAAGGGTTGTCATGACCAAAAACAAACGAAGAATGGCAAAGGCCATGTGCGCGGTTTGCGGTATAACAAAAACGAGCTTCTTGCCGGGAAACTAGCGGAGACCTCTCGAGCAGAGGGCGCTGGTGTTTTGACTGACCTTGCGGGCACTGCGCTCGACTTCACTTTACAGCACGGGATTCCGTATCTCGCGAAAAAGGGGGTGGAGGCTGGCCGCCTTTACGCTTCTGAGGCGTTGCGCAATCCACAGCTCCCGAAAAAGGCCATCAACTACGGGGTGCGCAAGGCTACGCCAGTGTTGTAAAAGGTCGGCAGCGAGCTGTTGGACCAGCTTTCCACAAAGGTTTGCCCCAATATCCGTTACAAAACCGACAGAACCAACCTGGACGGAATAGGCCTTCCTGCCCCCCCCCCCCCCCTTTCCCTTCGTCGATTTCAAAAAACTGTGGGATGTCGTCTTCGACCCGAAACTTTTCAAAGGCCCCGAGGTTTCGGCGAAGGAAGAGCGCGCAATGGTGGCCGAAACAAACGCCAATACGCGGGCTACAAACAGCAGGGCGGCACCCGCAGCTATGGTTCGTGGATAAAATGGAAAGGCTACGGGAGAGGGCTTGTCGGCGCTGGCCTTGGGGATTTCGTCGACCCCCGTTTCGTTTCGCAGGATGTGTTGTCGCCACCAACCCCAAGTTTTTGAAAGCTTTCCCCAAACCGTGCCCAACCACCACGGGTTCATGGACGTTCTCAAAAAAGCGATGCGAAACTATTACGGATCGGGTGTGGACATCCACGCCATGATAGGATGATTGGGAAACTGCCAGCGCCCAAAAACAGGTTGAACCCTTTTTGGCCATAACTATACCGGTCCTTACAACCCCCTGTCCAGCCGGCTGACCTTTGATCCAGAAAAGGGAGAAATCCTGCAAATTTTTCAACAACCCAGCGGCTCCACTGATGCGGTGGCATTGCAGCATGATCTGGATTACAGCAGTTGTGGTTTTCGCGCGAAGAAGTACGGAGAGGACGAAAAAAAGTCAAAGCATGTTGCCGACCGAAAAATGGTCAAATCTCTTGACTCGATTCCGTGGAAGCAAAGAAAACCACGCGTTGGCCCGAAACGCAATCAACACGAAACAGAAACTTGGTATGGGTGTTTGAGCTGAATTAACACCCGTCGGAACTCCTCTTTGACAGCTTCCTCCAAGGTTTTTCGGGGGGCGCATAATTCACCTACAAGGGATACCACGATCCAACACAGTGCGAACGTTGGTGCGGTATCCAAGGGTATACATAATCCATGACCCACTTTTCTTCAATATCCTCAACTTCGTACCACTGGCACAACACGTGGTGCCTGTTTTTCAACCAACAGGCCCAACAGCACCCATTTCGTCTGCATGTGGAACATTTGCCACAGCTGGCTACCAAGGTGTAACAATTTTCAATTTCACAAAATGGGGCGTCGTCGAAATACACAAATAAATCACGATGTACTTCACCCCAACCCGCTCTTTTTTGTCCTCTATTCTTGCCTGCACGACCTCATTGAGGTTTTTTTCTTTCAACTCTGGTGGGAGTTGGTTGACACCTTCCAAGAGATTCATTTACATTGGGGGTGTAACTGTTCAAAAGCCGTACCAGCGTCTCACAATCCAGTCGTTTAAATCATCTCTTGCCTTCTTTTCCAATCGTGCATTTGGTGAATCAAAAACTTGTAGTTTATCTTCCCCACAGAGGGGTGATATATTGTTTGTGTCCACCGGTTCGTCTTTCTGAAGGATCCTGCCATATCTTCAACATTGAGGGGGTCTTCCACAAGTTTATGCAGGCATTTTTTTGCCAGCAGACCCAACAATAACCATGCATTTTTGAACAGCGCCAACGTTTATCACATATTGTAACTTTTGTGAAAAGACGCTCTTTTTCACAAAAATTTAGGCCCCATACTTCGTCGTAAAAATAGTCATCTTCAAGCTCTTTGTGCACTTCACCCCACCCCAATTTATTCCGGTCATGAATTTTCTGTTTGACCAACTCAAAAAGTATTTTTTCTTTCAACTCTGATGGGAGTTGGTTGACCTTTTCTTGCAGGTCCACTTGTGAAGGGGTCACTATTCTTCAAAAGACCAACTGTCGGTGAAAAAAATTGGAAACATGAACCGAAAGAAAGGAACCAAAAGCTCCTTGTGCACCTTGCCCCACCCCATTCTCTTTCTTTCATTCAGCTGGTTTTGGGTGTGAAAACGGCAGATTTTCTCACGCACCTCTGGAGGGAGGGTGTGAATCTGCTCCATGAGATTCATATATCTCAGCGCAGATATTAATATAAAACCGCTCATCGGTCAACCACTTGTTCATGTACTCCTTTTCTTCTGGTGGGAGTTGGTTGACAGAGTCCAAGAAAATTACGTGACAGGGCGGCGTTACTGTCACGCGTGACATTGCGTGACGTGTCACGAAAAAGGCAAAACCCTTGCTCGGTTGCTGTTCTTGCCTAGCCCCGGCTAGGTCTTTTCCCCGCCACTGGGGAATTCCGAGGAGATCTCTGAGCACCCCCTGTTACCAGTAGGGCCGGAGCGGGCCCACCCAAAGGGTATTGTCCACTGGAAGACATCCCCCTATACTCCGTAATTCACCATCTGCACAAGTCGTCAAACAGAGTTCAGATGGTGGCCAACCATCACCCCCTTAGACTTCACCAGAGTTTGTTAACTAACCGGATATTATTCCAACTTCCTATTTACTCGAAAAACGTTTTGATTTTTCCCGCTTGTGGTAATTCTTTGTGATTCTTTTTTCTCGAATTACATTTTTGGGTGATACGCATGCGCTTTCGGGGTCATTCAGAATGATGTAATCATAAATTAAGTAATTATAGCTTAACATAAGGCAAAAATGATTGTCTTGTTCCATGCTATTTGCTGTGTTGTCGCTGAACTTTCTACGCCCGTTTGGCAGAGAGATGTGAGAGAAATCAGTTACCAGTTTGTGGAGGCTATGGCTGAGGCAAGTAAAGCTGAAACGGGCCGAGAATAAAGGCTTTCTCTTGTCAAATTGAATCTTACGATCGATCGAGGGTTTGTGAGCAAATCTTGTTATTTCTCGCTTTCTACTCTTCGCATCGATTCACCAGCTTCTGTGGGCACAGAAAAGCTTATTGTGTGTTAACTGAGCGTAAATTTTTGTGAAATTCTGCTCTGTTTCGTTTCTCTCGCCCATAAACGATATCGTTGGCTTCGCCGCCATGTTTTTTTTTTCCGCCTGTCCGTGGGCCTGGGGGGGGGGGGAAATATATGACTTCCTGTTTTCGAGGAAAAGGTCACGCAACGGCTTCCTCTTCACAAAAAACATTTTAAAGGCTCTCAGAACTCGGTTAAACCTTTCGGCCTTCACCAGAATTTCAAAAAGTCTTCCTCATAGTCTTCGGGGCAAAACCAAGATGGTTCCATATAGTGATTTTTGTCTCCATTTTTTTAACATAAGCCACAAAGTTCACTTAAGCTGCAAGGGCTATATTTACTTGAAACTAATATCCTCGTAATTCGTTCTCTTTTGTCACACAAAGGGGCTTCACCAATAACTTGATTAACCACATGCCATCCCAGAGCTTTTCGCTCCCAAAGAATCTTCTCCCTCAGCTCGGGAGGAAGTTTTTGAAACCGCTGGCCAAGGGGCTCGCCAAGGTCAAGCTCGGCTTCTGACACCGGCCGCTTTGTTTCTGTTGTGCCTTCCATCAATCGTACCCCATACCCCCCTCTCTCTAATAGGGTGACCCCTGGTGCTTGGTTGGTTTTGGTTTATCGTTTGTTTCTCGGTATTGACCCTTCTTTTGTTATGTTATGGGTGTTTGCCTTCCCTCTGTTTTGCTGCTTGGTGGGGAAGTTGTTCCCTCGTCGCTTCGCTCCTCGGGTGCTCAAGTAGTATAGGGTGGACTAATTCAATACTCACGAGAGCGCGGCATCCCCAACGAGCAAAGCGAGGAGGGATGCTGCGCGGAGGTGGTATTGAATTAGTCCACCGTATAATACTCGAGATTTTGACTCTCGCTCTTGATCTCACTCTTTGAAAACTTGTAAGAGCATGTTGAAAGTGAGTACTACTTGTGCACACGGTGTGGAGCGCGTCCCATCAATCCCTGATTTCCGAGATTTTGACTCTCGCTGATAATCTCACTATTAGAAAACTTGTAAGATCATGTTCAAAGTAGGTGGTTTTTACTAGCTGTGATGAGTACTACTAGTGCGCACGGTGTGAGGCGCGTCCCATCAATTCCTGATTTCCGAGATATTGAGTGTCGGTGTTAATTTCACTCTGAAAACTTGCAAGATCATGCTCAAAGTAAGTGGTTTTTACTTTCTTGTGATGAGTGCTACTTCTGCGCACGGTGTAGAGCGCTTCCCATCAATTCCTGATTTCTGAGATTTTGACTCTAGGTCGTAACCTGACTCTTTCAAACTTGTAAGAGCATGTTGAAAGTAGATGATTTTTACTAGCTGTGATGAATACTACTTGTGCGCACGGTGTGATTCGCGTCCCATCAATTCCTGATTTCCGAGATTTTTAATAATAGCGGAGCTTCGGCAGCCCGAAGATCATGCAAGATCATGCTCAAAGTAAGTGGTTTTTACTTGCTTGTGATGAGTGCTACTTCTGCGCACGGTGTAGAGCGCTTCCCATCAATTCCTGATTTCTGAGATTTTGACTCTAGGTCGTAACCTGACTCTTTCAAAACTTGTAAGAGCATGTTGAAAGTAGATGATTTTTACTAGCTGTGATGAATACTACTTGTGCGCACGGTGTGATTCGCGTCCCATCAATTCCTGATTTCCGAGATTTTTAATAATAGCGGAGCTTCGGCAGCCCGAAGGGCCACCAAGAGGAGCACCATACCTATAGAAACCTGTCAATTGCTTTTCTTATGGTAAAAACGGCTAGCGGTATTGCTCGTGGGGACGGACGACGACGACGACGGTGGAGTTGCCCAATAATTAATAATATCCTAATAATAATCATAATAATCCAACATGGCGGCCATACTCCACCTGGCCCAGCTGACCAGCTAGTTTACAGCGTACATCTTTGTTACTGGACATCCATCTTATAGCCAATTGACACCTGTCAAAACAAGGTATCCGCTGACCAGTGTCACGCGACCATATCGCGGGCTCAAGTTAAGACCTCATCGAGGTCAGGTGTTTTTTACGAAGTTGACTGCTGACCAGGTACTGGCTTTCGATTTGATCGCAGGCTCAAGCCAGGTGTGGGACCCCTAAACCAAATCAAGGCTTAATTTTTCGCGCGCTTTCTGCGGCTCGTAAGGAGCCGACCATTTAACTCTTGAGGGGGGTGGGTGATTTGGAGAAAAAATTTCCTGCAAGCGCTTTTCGGAAGAAAAAATTGCATGCAGCACAAATGTAATAGAAAAAAATTACAGCACAAAGTGAAAAAATATCCTGCCCACCATGTTGCGAGAAAAAAATTCTTGCTGACCAGAAATCACCCGTCCCCCCCCTCAAGAGTTAAATGGTCGGTCCCTAATTTCACTTTCAGTTGGTTTCTTCATTTTGAGCAAAGCAACTTCATCTTCTTCGATCGAAGTTTGTCTTTAAATTCGCGTAAAAAGCATAAAAATCAAGAACTGGTCAAAAGATACTCTTGAAGGTGAATTTTCAAGTGATGAAAGGAAGAGGGAAAGATTTTTCTCAGGAAAAGCTTCAAACTTGGATCGATTGTGCGGTTGAAAACAGTATAATTCAACGCTTCAAGGGCTTTCACTTTACTGCGTCATCTTGCATCCACCAAGAAAAGTCACTTAACAGTTCACCGGCATTAATGGGAAGAACGAGTAGCTCAAACTCTGTGGGAAGCTCTTTCTTTGGACAAACCGTTTGCTATTTTTGCATGCTTGTTTTTACTTTGCTGAAGCTTACGTATTTTCAAGTGATAGAAACCTCTACGACACTGGAAAGTGAGGTAAAGAAGAAATATTATTCGTATTGTGCTTTATTTTCTTGTAATATGTTTGTCGGTCTGTTGAACCGCGGTCAATTTCTGTTGACTGCTGTAAACGATCAGTTTGTACCCTTTATTTTCTTTCCTAGGGGCATTTATGTCAAAATAAATACCAATTTTTTAGCTTAATCAGTACAAGCTATTTTTATTACTAGCTAGTCTTGTTTAATTTCTCCACCTTCTCCTTGTTTGAGCAAACACTCGCATCGTACTTTGTTCGCTTGTAGTGTTTTTTTTTGATCCGCTTTGAATTCCTTTACGCTTTCATCTGAAAGTAGTTAGAACTCAAGAAAGTCTGTCTTTTTTTTGGCAAACGTTTGCTATCGGAAAACTCTTCCTTTTGCCTGCTGCTGCTCAATTGTTTTGGACACAAATTAAACAGGCCCAAATAAAGCCATGCGAAGTTGCTCGATTCTAGGCTTGACCTGGCTGAATATATATATGGCCTTCAGCTTTTCTTTTTATAATCGCTACATAACAGACTGGAATGGTATTCCATCGAACATCATGCATACACCTTCTTTAAACAGTTTTAAGTCCTATCTATTACATTATTTGTGTCAATTTTAAATCAGATGTAGCTTGTGAGTGACAAGTATGTAATTTAATTAGGTTGGCTTTGGATTGTATTTCAATTTTACTTCATTTTTAGTGTCAATCTCAAATCAGGGGTGACTTGTAAGAGACAAGTATTCGATTTAATTTGATTAGGTTTTACTTTGGGCCACGTTTAAATTTCACCTCTTAGTTTTTAGAATGTGTAATATTAGATATTATTTTTTTCTGAAGCATCTCAGCGGGCCGGAATCCTAAATCCTTGAATCTGATTGGCTAATAATGCGCTCTTAGCCGGTCCAGCTTTTTCCCATCCGGACGGGAAATCCAGTCCGGAATTTTCCCTCGCTGTCGCCATTGCGGCTATTGAAAACAAAGGTTGGAAAAATCGAAACAGCATTTATTTACAAACTGATGATGTGAGAAAAATCAAGTTGTATGAAGAAAAAGTGTAAAAATGGATTCAGACGAGAGTGTACACAGTGAAAGTGAATTTTACTACTCTATTCACTGCGACCAGAAAACACTAAGAAGAAGACAACGTATGATTTGAACATTTGGCGAAGATTCTGTTCCTCGTTTGGAGAGACACGAGACTTGGAAAACATTCCTCCAAAAGAGCTGAACATTCTGCTTTGCAGATTTTTTATGGATGTTCGGAAAAAAAGATGGCGGAGTGTACGAACCTGTTACGCTAACATCGTTACAAAGAAGTATTCAGCGCTACCTCAATGACTACAGCTCCAACGTAAATATCATGAAAGATCAAGAATTTGCAAAGTCCAGGGAGGTTCTTACGGCTCGTAAACGAGACCTAGTCGTCAACAACGCAAAGGGAAATCGTCCGCAAGCTGCTCGCGAGTTGACCAAAGCTGAAGAAGACGGGCCAGTTTGGAGAGGGCGACCCTGAAGTTCTTCAGCGCACGGTCTGGTGGGTGCTTTCTTCGCACTTCGGGTTTAGAGCACGAGACGAGAGTCGGAGACTTAAATGGGGCGATATTGGGCTGGAAAATGATCCTGTCACTGGTAATGACGTCCTTGTGGGGAAAGCTGAACGAGGGTCAAAAACTCGGCAGGGAGATGGCAACAGCAGAGCTTTTAACCCCAAAGCTCACGCTACCAAGAACGAACGCTGTCCAGTTCGTCTGTACTTGAAGTTCGCCAGTCATCGTCCCGAAGAAATGAAGAATTCCGACTCGCCTTTCTTCCTGGCAATAAAGCAAAAGAGAAAGTCTCAAGACCAGATATGGTACATGCGAAGTCCTCTAGGGAAAAACAAGATTGGAGAATTTTTGACGAAGGCGGCGGAGAATGCAGGTCTTCCCGGGAATTTAACAAATCACTCAGTGCGAAAGACTTGCATTTCCAGGCTGATGGATGCGGAGGTTCCAGCAATTTACGTTGCACAACTCAGTGGACATAAGAATCTAAAGAGCTTAGATTCTTACAAAACCGCCTCGGATGACCACCAGCGCGAAATGTCCTTGGTATTGAGCAGCGGCGGAAAAACAACACAGCTTTCGTCCAAAGTAGCACCAGTTACTTCAGCAGGCAAATCGTGGCAGCCATTCAAACAGAGAGAAGAAAGCCACCCTTCATTTGGCGAGGAGTCCATTCCCGGTCTTTTCGCTGGTTCTAATATCAAAGGATGCACTTTTAATTTTTCTTTCAACAGTGCACCTTGCAGCAGTGGTGAACGCTCGGATGATGCAAACAAAGTTTCCGAGCTCGGTTGAACACATTTCAATCGTTTACGATGCAATTTTCGTCGTGTTAGCGACAATTCATAGCGATATTTTTCATCTTCTGTGCTCGCGTTTTTGATCACTTGTCAGTCAAAATGTACTATTATTTTGAAGTTTGACAGCTGATTGGCATTTCCACAGCTTTCGCTTTTTTCTTTTAAAAAACGTCTGTCAACTGTAATTTCTAAATTGTCGATAACAAAGATTAAAAAAAAAAAACAAGTGCTAACAGTTGCTACACGCTACTTATCCACACCATTTCCTCAGAACCTGGTCGCCTTTTGTCAGCAACCTTCTGTTTCCCCATTTCTTCCCTATCACTACTTTTTCCTAAGGACGGTGAGGAAAAAATAAATATGTTATTCACCGGCCTAGGTCGGTCCGTATAGGGAAAAACTGAGTACGGCCCTCAGCCTGCGGCCTCGGGCCGTACTCAAGACCTATCAGGACCTCCTGGCCGGTGAATAGCATATATATATTCTTTTGTTTTGTATCAACTTAGTTGTATTCGCATGACAAATTATTATTAAACTTAAAACTTAAAGTGCCTATGAAATAAAAAACAAGTTTCGTTTATATGTTTGTTCATATCCTTATTAAACCAAAACCCGGTTTGAAACGCCCGAAACCTTCTCCCTGTAAGATTTTTCTGGCCTGAAAAAGTTTGCATTTGACCGATTTTGAGTGTCGCCATCTTGCGCTCGGTCAAACACTCAGATTACACCGGAAATGACGTACTTGGTGGTTCCACAGACATCAGCGTTATGGCGGAGAAGGGAAGAAAGAAAGGTTGCATTAAGTATTGCTCTGCCGGTGAACCAAATCTTGCAAATTGTGGCAACAAGACTGGATCGCCGGGAATTCCAATGCATTACTTTCCCCTGAAGAAAATTTGCAGAATAAATGGACTCGATTTGTCTGCCTTCATCGAAAAGATTTCATCCCGAACAAGAGCTCTTGTTTGTGTTTGAACACTGGATTTCGAGGAAAGCTGTTTTGAGCGCAAGCCTGTCCTTGTGCTGACGAACAATGGTCAAACCATTGAATTGAAGAGTTGAGGTGATATGTTGAGGACCGCAAATGACAGATATTTTTATGTTAGCTTCGTGCCTTCGTTGTTTGGAGCAGTCCAGGCGTTCTTGGTTTGGAAACAGAATAAAGGAGAGCTAGTTATTTGGTTGTTCTGACTTAGGATGTTTTCATTTTGACACGACGATGATGAGTTTTCATCGTGTATTTTTGCATTTTACAATATATTTCGAAACTGAACTGTGAATTTGTAGTAACTGAAGGTGAGAACAGCCATCGTTTGCAAATATTACGTCGACTTAAAGCAAATGTTATAGGGGGCTATGATTTGTGAATTTGTTTGCGCAAACAAGCGCTTTCGGTTTAATTTGTAGCGCGTGTTCAACAACATGCTTTATTTTCCCCATTTAGTGACATTACAGACATACAATCGTTTAAATAAAAAGAAAAAGATAGGACTGGCTACCTGAAATAACCATAAAGTTAAAAAGGGCAGGCAGCCAGTTTAACAAAACTGATCATACTAATTTAGGTCGGTACACAAGCAGATACAAACATATATACACACATGTAACAAAACCGTGAGCAAAAATAAGATTATGGAGAGAGAAAATATTATGTTCATGTCGAATCACGCTATCAATTGTGAATTCGGTTCATTGGCTTTATAAAGAACGAAAAATGTTACACATGTAGCGCGTTCTTTCACATGGAATCACGTTATCAATATTGTGAATTCGGTTTATTGGCTTAAAGAACGAAGAACATTATCCATGTAGCGCGTGTTTTTATGTTGAATTCGTCACCCTATCAATTCTTGAGAATTCATTTTGATGTTTTAATTACTTTCGAGTATATTTACTCATTTCGACGTTTGTTTCGGTTTAATGGCTTAAAGAACGAAGAATATTACAGATCTTGCGAATGTGTTTTCATGTCGAATCATGCCTATTGTGAATTCATTTTGATGTTGCGTACCTCGTAGCCGCGGAGTCAGCCACGCAAAAGTCTGCAGTGCGTAGCCGCGTAGCCGGCTGCGTGGAAAATTATTCGAGTGGCAGGGTATTCTGCAGTTAAGCCGTCCTTCGAATCTGCTTTGCAGACCTGGTGCAGATAGGCCATCTTCATCCGCTTCTGTATCTTCTTCTTCATCGCTTGTATGGGCAAGTGGCTCTCCGGCGTGCCAACCACTTCCATTTCATCCGGTGTTTCGCTTTCTGATTCTTCTCCGCTGGAATTAGACGTATTCGAGTCCACAGAAGACAAAATATTGTCACTTTCGGACATGGTTGCCACTTTCCAACGAACGACTAGCAACTATAATCTCAAAAAAATCTCGACCGAAGTTGCGCAGCTCACTGAACCGCAAGAGACATGAAGTGTAAACAACTCTTTAGAACCACCAACTACGTCATCAACGCGAAACTCGTCACCAGTCTCCAAAGACACCATTTTAGCTTTTTGAGGCAATTTGGACAGTAAAAAATCCGATTTTATTTTCTTTACGTAAAATTTCATCTGCCATTCTTGAAAAAGGACATTTAGACCTGTTAATTGGTGCCAAAAATTTTTAACTTCATAGGCACTTTAAAATTAAATTTAAAGTAAGCTGTTTCTCATCAATGTACACATCCTTTGGACATCCTTCTCCTGCATACAGTCTTACAATTAATTTTATTAGTAGCCGGTCACACCAATCTTGTGGGATGTTTGGATGACATTTGGCATTAATGTTTAATGGTATTTCTGATGTTTGATGTAGTCTGTTGTGCAATTTCAAATGTACACGGAGAAATGTGAAACTAGTCCTTACCTTCCATGCAAAATAGAAAATCAAGTTAAGATGGCTGACACAGATTTCCAGCACTTTTGCTTTGATGAATAATTACCTTAAATCCTCATACTACATTGTTAAGTATCTTGATAGTGGTATCAAACAAATGCCCAATATTCTATTATCAAGTTGAATTGCTTGGTCTTGCACTTGGCCGGCTAGAAGAGCAGCTGGATTTCTTTTTGAAAACACTGTAGGTGAATTGATTGACGAGATTAATGTTAGCAAGCAGTTTTTTTGTGATGGTAAGGTCAAGAAGTAACTGATCAAAAGAAATATGGTGGTCTTAATTCATATCATCTAAATATTTTTGTTGATTTCTATGTATCTATCTTTCATAATTTTTTTGAGGCATACATATATCCAGAGGATACACAATTTCTGATTTCCGACTGTCTCATTGGTGGCTGTGGATAATTGAAATTGCATTCATTATGAAGTGATGATCTGAATCACTATATATCTGATGTAATACTGATTCAAAGGAGCAATCACCAGGCTTCTCCACCAACTTCTAAACCATAGCTAAGTAGCCTACCGTTGAACGGGGAAACAGACCTGTCCTTAGGTATTGCTCTAAGTTGTTAAGAAATGTTTTGTTTTAAAAATTTATAGATGCAAACTAGCGTAGCAGGTTCTTTTTTACACAAAGTATTAAAGATTATTTTAAAAATACCCACCTCAATATTTTTATTTTGCTTTTTAAACGTCTCCAAACTCAATTTGCAAAGGAATTTTTACTACCTTACTCAATAGAACGGTTGTTTTTAGGAGGGGTGGGGGTCCAAATCCGTAAAATGGGATTCATATCTGCTAGCAGTTCTGGACTAGGGAGTCCAAATCTGATCCACAAGCAGATCTGGACTGGAGGATGCAAATCCACGGGGGGCCAAATTGGCTAAATATATATATTAATAATAATTTATTACATTCAATATATAGCGCTTTAACTATTAAAATATTCTAAAGCGCTTTACAATATGTAAAGAAAGAAGAATAGGGGGGCACTTCAGGGATCAAAAGAGCCGCCTGCTTTAAACAAAGAATGTTAAGCATGTTATGTTAAGGAATTCACCCAGTGTCTTTGATATGCGAAGGAATTCATCCACTCTCTTTGTTATGTAAAGGAATTTGTCCCGAAACTTTCCGAAGCAAACTGTCAGATGAATATTCCTTTGATTATTTGTTTCCATAGGGATCCGAAGCTATCCCATAGCTACCCCTAAACTGTCCCAAAGCTGACCCTGTAATTCGTGAAGATTCTGGGAAAAAAAGGGAGGTTTCTCGGAAACACTGAATAAAACTTAAACAAATAATATACCATTGTTTTTTATTGTTTCCATAGTAACCCGAAGCTGTCCCATAGCCAGCCCCAAAGGTAACCGAAGTTTTCCCGAAGCTGACCGTTTAATTCGTGAAGATTCTCGGAAAAAAAACGAGAGGTTTCTCGGAAACACTGAATAAAACTTAAACGGATTTGTTGATAAACGTAAACAACGGAAAATTCATAGCTAGAATATGAAGATTGAGGTGAAAATTTGCAAAACTATGTAACTTTCAAGCAAGGATAGTCCAACGAATGTTATGTTTAACTGGTTATGAACTTTCGCGAGATTTTATGGGAGCTAAAACCGTCGGTTTTGTCTTGTCTCTCCGATCGTTTGTCAGAATGAAGTCAGCTCCGCATTTTCAGCTCACGCGTTTCCATTAGGAATAGTAGCATTGCCTAGCTCTGTTAAATCCATTACGTAACCGTTTGATTTCGTCCAAACAAATGATGCAAACGTTAGAGTTCATCTTGGAATGGTTTACTCGTCTAGTCTGCTCGACTCAGCGATTGTGATTTGACTGATGTAATTAAAAGTTCAAAGCCAACTTGAATAATGCACTGTTTTAATTATCGTCGGCATCAATATATCATTCGATTCACGATTAAATCACCACAATGGTTCAAATTAGATCGCCGCCAAAACTTCATTTACCGTTAGGTTGAATTGGCGATAAATTACAAAACACCACTTTTACGTGAACGTGTCACGTTTCAATCTTTTTCGACCGCGGGAATAAGTCATACAAAAGATTACACGCACGTTTTCCCTTACAGGATAATGTCATTTCGTGTTTATTCACACTTCTTTTCTTAATACAACACTGCTTTAAAAATAATCTTCATGTCCTCCACTGTTGGTATAAAGTGGCGATGACTCCTCAGCAATCTTGTAGAATCCTTGTTTTTCATAAATCGTGTGAAACAAAACTTTCTTTTCGTCAAAGGCTAAGAAAAGGAAGTATTGGAAAATTACATTCTTGTTAAAAGCTTAAGGAGATTTTGATTTGAGAGGTAGGGGACTACGTGACAACAATAACAACATTTTCGTAAGAGGAAAGCAAATATACAGCTTCTTAAGGCATGAACTGGAAGAAATGAAAATGATTCCTTATTTACAATTTTTTTTTTAAATGTGTCACCGCGCTAACAATCATTGATGTTTGTACGAATGACAACAAAAGCAACATTCGTTAAAAAAGAACGAAAATATACAATCCTTCTGTCCAAAGAACTGAATAAGATAAAAACAAACTAAGTGACTTCAAATAAAAAAAATATTAATAAAAATCTGCGTAATAGTTTCCAAAGGTGTCTTTTTTGTAATTTGTCTAAATTCCTGTCCTCCCATCCATATGCCAATGAACACACATCCTGTCTTTACCAAATCCTCCCTCGTGTTCGTGAATACAGCGAGTGTGTTTATTCATCAAGAAAGAATTCTACGTGGAAAGAGACAACCCATCAGAATGCGATAATTGCCTTTTGATAAAAAAGCATCAGCCTTCCTCCAAAACATTACCACTCTTTAGGCGGTAAAAGTCTACTACACAAATTTGGTAACACCATTTAATTATTCTACGACGACAGCAAACAAAAGCAGGAAACATCAGATTTGCCTCCTGCAAAAAAAAATTGGGGTTACTGTCCGTAGTCGGTAATTTTTTTTCATACGCGATGTTCCGTCAACCGCAAAGTCGGCAACATAAATGAATTTTCCAATAAAGGATAATAATGAATCGATGCTTACATAGCCATGCACTTTACAGCGCGGCAATCGCCTTAGCTCCTCGTGTAACGCCGCTTTCTCTCTCGCTACCATTTCCATTGTCTCTCGCAAAATCTTCTGTTTGATTTCTTCTGGCAGCAGATCCCAAAAGCTCTCCGCTTGATAAAACTCCACGTAACGGCGTTTCGGAGGGACGGCTTCGCTACACACTTCTTCAGTTTTTCTTTTGTTCACGCCCATGGTGTCAGCCATTGTTCTTCAAAGCAGTTGTAGAGTTAAGAAATAACTTGAGCAAACGTCAGCATAAGGTTGTGCGAATGTCTACCTAACGAAAAGGTTTAATTTTACATGCGCTTTATTGTCGGATTTCCAAAAAAAAAAAAAGATATTGATATGCAAAGGAATACATCCAGTTTCTTTGGTATGCTAAGGAAGTCATCCACTGTCTCTGTTATGAAAAGGAATACATCCATTATTACTATGCGAAGGAATTCATCCGCTCTCTGTTATGTAAAGGAATACATCCACTGTTGTTATCCTATGGAATTCATCCACTCCCTCTGTTATGTAAAGGAATAGATCCACCATTATTATGCAAACGGAATTCATTCGCTCTCTGTTATGTAAAGGAATACATCCACTGTTATTATCCTATGGAATTCATCCACTCTCTCTCTCTGTTATGTCAAGGAATACATCCACTTTTATTATGCAAAGGAATTCATTCGCTCTCTGTGATGTAAAGAATACATCCACCGTTATTATGCTAAGGAACTCATCCACTGTTTATTCTTCCATTCTCATTACGTTGGTATTGTTTAAGTTTAAAAAGGGTTACAACGCAAAGAGTTTATTCGTGAAAATTCATCCTCTACGAGAAGAAAAACATAGCAATGCCTTACACAGATACAGGAAAACGACGCGAATATACCAGGAATTATCGAAGAAGTCACCCTGAAAAATATCAACAGATGTTACAAAAGAATGCTAGACGTAGGAAACTGAAGAGGGAAGAAATGAAACGCTTAAAGGAGGAGGAAGAAAACCGTTTCCAACAAGAATTAAATGAGTTGATGCAGGAAATTAACGCCGGAGAAAATCAACAAGAAGTGAACACGAATGAAACTGACGATGCTGTGACAGAGCAATTAGAGAGGATGTCAGCAGAAATTGAGCGAGAGGGGGAAGAAAACTGCAGACATGACATTGACTCTTTCCTTGTGAATTGTACGCGAAATGAGAGAGAAGAACGTTTAGCCATTCAGAACGACCGCTTTGAAAGTGATGCTCTTAGTTTTCAGCGACAGATGCTAGATGACAATGCGAACGAATATGATATTGAATTGTTAGAGGAAGTTGATCAGCTTTTGAATAAAATTTGTTAACATTCTCCACTACACACGTTGTCATTTTTGAAACTGTTGTAATTTGATGTTTTAATAAATACTGAATTGATATTTAAAGCAAGTCATCCGTTGTTTTCTTGTGTAAAGGAAGTCAGCAAACAGTTATTGAAAAAGAGAGAGGTGATTGGGGGGAATTTAATAAAGAAACACTATTTAAAGCTGAAAGCTATGGGAGAAAAACAATCAGTTATCTAAAAATCATGGATGATCTTGAGATGCCTTTTGAGGAAGAAGAAGAAGAAGAAACGGAGAATTATTTCTCTGATGATGGAGAAACGGATGAAGTATTAGCAACTATCCCAGAAGAACAGTTTACTTTACAAGCGGGGGGTAAACTCAAACTTTCTCTTCACCCCTTCAGACAGCGGACGAATGAGAAATTCGGTGTAAGGAGAGATACCTTTCGACTCCACTGGCAAGCAGATGAGAATATTACACAGGCAGAATTCCGTCGTGAATTAGCTTCGTCTATGGGTGAACTTATTCAACAACATGCTCGTCAGATGCAGCCAGAAGATTATCTCCAAATATATTTAGGATCAAACCGTCTGCATCACAATTACACTAGTCATAAAGTCACCGTTCGCGATTGGCGACAAAACAATTTACCTGCCTCAAATCTGCTAGATCATTTAGCAGCCATCCTCAATTCCAATGAAGAATTCGGCCTTGATGACAGCTTCACGTTAGATGTTACGCACATTAGATTACCTCGCGGTGCTGGAAAGCGAAAACTGGGAACACTTGATTATGTAAGTTTGTTAAAGCGAAAAAAATCAGTCCTTACGATTAACAACAGGGATGATTTATGTTGTGCAAGAGCTCTGGTTGTATCCTTAGCAAGACAGCACAAAAATGATAGCCGTGAATCCTCGTTACATTTCGAGAGCATTAGGAAAGGTGGTTACCTTCAAGAGGAGAAAGCTATTGAGCTGCATGAATTAGCAGGTGTTCCAATCGGAGAGTGTGGGTTGGAAGAAATTCAGCTGTTCCAGAATGCGCTACCTGACTATCAAACAGTAGTGGTGTCCGCAGAACACGCTAACAGCATCATTTTTTCAGGAGATGAACGTGAAAAAAAGTTAATACTCCTACTACACGCGAAACATTATGACGTTGTTAGTTCGTTACATGGGTATTTGGCTTACAGCTATTATTGTTTCAAATGTAAAAAGGCATTCAAAACCGAGGACTTTAAACACCATCGCTGTAAGGGAGAGAAATGCTTTTGCTGTCATCAATCGCAATGCGATGACTTTAAACGAAATTCTCATCATGCACCCAGCGTTTTGTGCGAGAGATGTGGACGATGTTTCTTTGGCGAGACATGTTTGATCAATCACGCTACCTTAACGGATAGTGGGAAACGGATCGAATCCAATGAAAACTCGGTTTGCTCTGCATTTCGGGAATGTGAGGATTGTGGGCGAACGTTATTTGGACAAAAAGAAGTTCGTGAGCATCAATGTGATAAGCAAAAATGTCCTTCCTGCAAAGAAGTGGTCAATCTTCAATCTCACCAATGCTTTCTTCAACCCATAGAAAAAGAAGAAGAGAAAAAACCGATCAAAAAAAAGTGGGTAACAATTCAACAAGAGGAGGCAGAAGATGCATTAAACGATCCTAACTTGACACACCCGCGATTGCCTAGGAACGCAAACACCGGTTTCATTTTCTTTGACATTGAAGCGAGGCAAGAGAGTGGACAACACATTGCTAATTTGTTATGCGCTGAGACATCGTTTACCGATAAAGAATTCACGTTTCGCTGACTTTTTAAAGTGGGTGTTACATTTAGTCGATCGGTATGTTGTTACAAACCGTAACTGGGTCGTCATAGCCTACAACCTTCAAGGTTATGACGGATATTTTTTAGTTGAAGAAATGTACAAACAAGCGATTCAACCGCAAAAGATTGTGAACGGTGCAAAACTGCTAGCTATCTACCTTCCTGGTGATAAGATCAAGTTCATCGACTCTCTCAGTTTCTTCCCAATGGCATTGGCTAGTTTTCCAAAAACATTTGGTCTGGTGGAAATGAAAAAGGGATTTTTTCCTCATTTTTTCAATACCAAGGAGAATCAACAGTATGTCGGTCCCATGCCTCCGCGAGATGCTTATGATCCTGACGGGAAGAAAGAAAGAAGGAGTTTACTAAATGGTATGATGAGAAAGTGAGAGTAGGTTACGAGTTTGATTTCCAGGAGGAATTACTAGCTTACTGCCAATCGGATGTTCGTTTGCTTAAGCAAGAATGCCTAAAGTTTAACAATGACTTTGAGAAGTTCTGTGGATTTAATCCGCTCGAGAAATGTCTAACCATTGCCTCTGCCTGTAATATGGCTTATAGGAGCAAATGGATGCCGAAAGAACAGATCGCAGTAGAACCAACCTTTGGCTGGGGTGGAAATCTACGAAACCAGTCCCGCGTCGCCATGGAATGGTTGAATTTTGTCGATCGTAACCTAATGACAGAACGCGGATCGACGAATTCGGTTTTACGCCACGCTGGTAATGGTAACGAACATGAAATTCGTATTGGTCAGCATCATTTCCGCGTCGATGGATTTGACCCCAGTACGCGCACTGTTTACGAATTTCACGGCTGCTTTTGGCACGGATGTACGACTTGTTTTAAAAATCGTACCATGCGATTCACAAAGTTGAATTTAGCATCACCCCATGAAGTTAGGGAACGGACTGAATTAAGAACACAGACTTTACGTGCTGCGGGTTATACAGTGGTTGAATGTTGGCAGTGTGAATGGGAAAAGCGGAAGAAAACCGAGCCTGAAGTGAAAGCATTTGTTGACAATTTGGAACTAGTGACACAGTTAGATCCAAGAGAAGCGTTTCATGGGGGGAGAACGGAAGCAATTCAGCTCTTACGAGAAATAACAGGCGATGAAAAGATCGAATATGACGATTTTACATCGCTTTATCCTGCCACCAACAAACGGAGCCAATATTGTTGCGGTCATCCTGAAATCACAGTCAACCCGCCATGAGAAACACAAGAGGAAAGACATGAACTCCTTCAGAATAGCTTCGGGTTAATGAAGGTGAAGATTCTTCCGCCCTTCGGACTCTATTTTCCAGTCCTACCACACAAGGAAGGAGGGAAATTAACTTTTCCTCTTTGCAAAATCTGCGTGAAAGATGAGATGGCAAAACCCTTTCATGACAGGTCTTTCTATTGTCACCATAGCGACGAAGAGAGAGCGCTCATTGGTTCGTGGTGCACACCTGAATTACAGCAAGCGGTTAGCGAAGGGTATCAGATTCTCCATATCTATGAAAGATGGCACTTCGAAGAGACGTCGTTTGATCTGTTTAAAGAATATGTTGACACTTTTCTCAAGATTAAACAAGAAGCATCCGGTTGGCCAGAAAATTGTAAAAATGATCCGGAAAAGAGGGCGCAATACATTGCAGACTATCTGGAAAACGAGGGGATTCTGTTGACAGCCGCTAACATTGACAAAAACCCCGGTTTGCGTGCGTTAGCCAAAGTTATGTTGAATTCTTTTTGGGGCAAGTTCGGACAACAGAATAATAAAACACAGGTGGAAACTTGCAAAACACCACAAGAGTTCTTTAACATTTTCCTAGACGAAGCATTAGACATTCACAGGATTGAATTTGCAGGGGAGCAAATGATTGACGTTTATTTTTCTCACAAAAACGAAACTGTTCCCTGTCAAACCAACACGAACATTTTTGTGGCATGTTTTACTACCTGTTGGGCGAGATTAAAACTCTATCGCGAAGCGTTGAAACCTCTGCAACGTCGTATTGTATACATGGATACTGATTCCGTGATTTATTCTTGCTCAGAATCAAAACAACATCACCCTCTAGAGCGAGAAAATTATTTAGGACAATTCACCAACGAGCTTTCAGAGGGGGATTATATCACGCAATTCGTGACTGGTGGTCCCAAGAATTATGCCTACAGGACACACTCTGGGAAGTAAGTTAAAAAAGTCAGAGGGTTTTCCCATAACACGAGGAACGATACCGTTTTGAACTTTGACAGTATTCGTGAACTAGTGTTTGATGAGTTAACGCAGCCAATGGAACAACCGCGTACAATTCAAACCCACAACCCCCACAAGATCGTTAGGAATGCGAGCGAAAAGACGCTTCACTCAAAACAATATCGTCTCGTGTTTGACAAGAGAGTGGTGGATTGGGAAACTTATCAAACATTTCCTTACGGTTACGCAAGATTGAATTCAGAGGATCAAACAAACATTGAACTTTTAGCTCAACTTTAAGATTCTTTAACAGTAAATATGAAAATAGACTTTTAACTTCATGTAGCTTCTAGAAAAAGGATTGATTTCCTTGAAAATCGTTCCCTATAAAAAGAAAACATTAAATATAAATGAAATTATTCTCTGAATAGGATCATTTGTTATGTTTGCTTCGTTGGTCTACCGGTAAGACGCTGTGTTGTGGCAGAGACCCGGGTTCGACTCCTGGACGGGGCAGGGAATTTTTTTTTTTGCTAAAGGACAAGTCAAAACAAAATAGATAGAGTAATTTTTTTAAACATTTCCCTTTTTATTTTGTTACCAGTATGGAAAGATCATGTTTACATATTTAACTTGAGTTTCGTTTGCATTATTCTTTTAACAATTCGTTCTGGCATTTTTTTCTTTCCTGACAAGCGACCAATAGCCTTAATCATTTTTCTATCGGCGAGATGTTTTTGTTTAAGATTTTTAGCAACTGAATAATCAATATCATGTTGTTTAGCAATTTTATCCAATCGGTTGATGCCTGGATCACCTCTCTTGAGACGCTTCTCTAGATGAGTTCCCGGTCCCATATACTGATACCCTGGCCAGTGGAATTCAATCCCTGTCTTTCCCAACCATTTCTGAACACCTATTCCCTCCCCACGCTGTTGACGACGTCTACGAACTACTTTTTTAACGCGACGCTTTCGTTTAACTAAAGTCTTCATCGTCATCCAGTTTTCTCTTCAATTTCCGTCCAGCAGCCCAATCTTCCCAACCAGGTTGAGGTCTTAACCTTCTAACTTCTAACGGGGTTTCTCTCTGCTGACGACCTTCGATACTTGCTCTCCTTTTATCCATTTCACGTCGCATGGAAGCTAATAATCCATCTTCTTCATCAACCGGACGCGAAAGATGTAAAGGTGTTACTTTCAATTTTTGTTTACCTTTTTGTAACTGAGAAGCGTCAAATGGTAGCGCTGTTCTCTGAGGGGTTTTAAACAAGGGAGGTGATTTCTTTGGAATTGGTGGTTTGATGCCTGTTGGACTTCTCAAGGAAGGTGATTTCTTTGGAATTGCTGGTTTGATACTTGTTGGAGTGCTCAGTTTACCCTTCGGAGTCTGTGGTTCAGCTTTCTTTGCTATCCTAACCATTCGTCTCATCCATTTATCGAAAACGCTACTAGTCAATTCACTATCTGCCTGTTTTTCTTGTCGCTCATCAACGTCCTCCCCGACAGATGGAACGTCCAACGTTGGTAGCGCGGTGTAACGCTGTTGAAACGGGTGCAACGTATAACTGTTTTTCCTCAGCTGTTAATGTAGGATCTGCTAATATACGTTCTTTCTTGGCAGCTAATCTTGCAGCTTTCGTTAAATGGTGGTTTTCCATTAAACCCGCTCTATGTTTATCGATGAGAGACGGTAGTTCTCGCTTAGGCACTATGATCTAAGGTTTCCTCCATCCTAAGGTACAGTAACTTTCACACAAGCAAAGTTCTCCGTCCGTGTGATTATCTAAGAGGTAAGTGCAATGTGCACACAACATCAACCGTCTTAGTTGACGAACAGTATCTTTTAAACTATCATTCTCTTGTTGCTGCTTTTGTAGTTTTTCGGTTAACTCATTGTTTTTCTCGTTGGCTTCTTGTAATATTCCAGTAACAATTGTTAGTGTTGACATTGCAGCTTTTTCGCGTTTGGTTCAGGTTTCATTTTCAGTTAGAGTCTCTTCCAATACCTTAGTAAATTTTTCAACGCTGTAGACAGCGACAAACATTTTGAAGACTCTTCCATAATCCGCTCCCTTTCTCTTTTAGGAGAAGGGAACGACGTCTTTTTACCGAGTGACTACGTTTGGCCAAGTTCCGAAGCACTGTTTTATACCGTTTCAGTCTCGCAATGACGTCAGGTGTCATTTTGACAGTCCCTTTTAACGTATTCAAAACTAATTCGCTAATAGCATTAATTTGATCCGCATTAGCGTGACGGAGTAGTTCCGCACGATTTTGCCCTCTAGCGTCTCGAAACAGACTTGAGAGGAATGCGTAATGTCTACGAATTCGTTTCATTTTATTTATGGTCTCCTTACTTTTTCCAGTTGAATGCTGTATTTATCTATTTTCGCACCCAAGAGTAGGTTTAACTTTCACGATGACGTATGAATCCTCACTTTCTCCTTTTCTTAGAGGCAGCTTCGATTGCTTTCTTTACACCATATCCCGCCGCACTTCCAACTGCCCCTAATGCAGCTGCTTTACTCGCAGCAATAGCAGCTGGTAATAAAGCTAAAAGAGGAAATAATCCACCCTTTTGACGTCTTTTTTTCTTTCCGGAAGAAACTCTTCTCCTTCTTCTCTTTGCCATGTTAACATTGAATTACAAATCTGACTTTCGACTCCTCTTTTATAGCTTTGTAGAAAGCTACCCGCGAACATGGAATCGTGTGAATGAAAAGCGAGTTCAAACTTATCTTTACTCCTTTCTACCTGCTGCCGTCTTTGCCCCCTTGCTAAATCCCGCAAAAAATGATACCTTTTCATTTTCTCTGAGGTTTACAAAACCCTCGCGTATACCCTTCCTCTTTCAATACGCCGGTATAAACGCGACAGTGATCGTTGGAGGCCGGGTGTAAATCCAACATTAAGTAGCCAAACGGTCGACTTGTCTCTCTATCGTAGACCTCTAACACATCTCGCCAATGTGATGGGAACGCTTGTAAGATCACATTTGTAAACCCTAGTTGATCTCTTGGGTTTTTAAAGGCTACTATGTAATGCGCATTACGTGAGATGGTTTTCGCATATTTACCAGGTGGAAACATGTCTTGGCAAAGATAGATGACGGTTATGTTTCTATGATGTGAATCTTTAGTAAATAAATCCACTACGCGTTTATCCTTCCCACCTTCCTCCATTAAGTCGTCCAACACTAAATATCCTCCCTTTGTTTGACCAAACATCGCATCTAAATCATCAGAAGAGGGGATCCCTTCGTGTAACTTTACCCCCATTTTTCTTAAGGGAAGATATCCGTCTTGCCAAATGCCATAACAATAGTGAATGTTGGGGATACCCCCTTTAAAATAAAGGTTTGCATTTCTTAATAATTTTGTGACAAACACTGTTTTTCCACTCCCGGATGGTCCTACAATTAAGATACTGCTAGGTGTACGAAAGGACATCTTCTCTTTTCACCTTTCAATCAGAAACTACTTACTACCACAGTAGTTTATCTATTTTAATGCTTCCAATCTTTAACTGTCTTAACAAAGAAGAGAGAGTAGTTTTTCCATTGAAACGTATCTGTTTCGTTTTCAATTCTTTCGGTAAGCGTTTAAACACACTTTTTAAAGAGATAGTATCCTTTACCATTTTCACTCTTTTTTCACGAACAGAGCGTTGATTAGGGACTGATTGTTTTGATGGATTCATACTTTTAAACACAGCTTTTAATGTTGAAGATGGAGCGATGTGTTCTTTAGCGTATCGTTGTAAAATATGTTGCCACGTATTAAGATCACTCATGTTTACTTGTTAAATATAAAACACTCTAAAGCTGGTTAGAATATTTTATAGACACGGTCCTCAATATGTCTTACCCATTCTATCAAATAGGATTCACCATTTTCCACTAAAAACTTATCGTAATCTCGCCCTTTACGCGTTAGTCGCTTCATCGTGTTGTTAAAATGATAGTAAGTAGACCAATTTATAGGAAAAAAAGACTTCGCTGGGAGTCGAACCCAGAATCTCTTGATTCGTAGTCAAGCGCCTTATCCATTAGGCCACGAAGTCAGGCCTAGTAGATTGACTAAAAAAAATGGTGGGGAGGGAGTGTTTCGAAATTAAACCATATTATTTCCGAACGCTAAGTATCTGCCTTAGCCTAATTACTATTCCCTGATTCAATTACCTTATAGAAATACTCTTTAACCTATTGTTTTGGATTTACTTAGCCAATTACCCTATACAAATACTCTTTATTCTTTTGTTTTGGGTTTACTTAGCCAATTACCCTAAACCACTTCCCTCCCCATTTCTTAGTTACAATCAACCAAACCTTATATTCGCGTTACTAAAGAGATTCTTACACATGTGGGATAAAAAAAACACGCTTTTTAAAAGTTTACACGCATGTCTTTTAATGATAAACCTCATTACTCAAATTACATTACTCGTGAATTAATAGACAGTGTCGTATTCTTCGTCTGAGTTCATTATCATCATCATATCCATTAATCTAACAGGAACATGATTGCTTTGTCCAAATGGTTCCTGCATACGATGCCAACGTAGATCGCGTCTGACCAATCTCTTGAACCAGCGAGCCACACGATGATCATTTTTTACTAAATCAAACTTGCTAAAAATCTTTTGAAACGTTTCAAGCGAACCACCTAAACTACAATGCACTAAAAAAATTAATGCATAGGCGCCACAGCTTTGGCTATCAATTGCTTGAAAACTCCTATGATTCATTCGTAGTTTTGACCAGTGAGTTTGTAACCATGTTTCCAACGATTTAGCCCCGTAACGGCGAAGTGGTAAACCAAAGCTATCCATCACTACACATTCCTCTTCTCCTTCATTGACGTGTGTCCAAATTCCTATCCAGTGGGAACCGGGTTGGCTTGCTTCATCTATATTGACAATGTAGCCTTGTGGGTAATCTTTCACTGGCTCTCTCGGTAATCTATCACTCGGAAAAACACCAGCAAAATAGGGAGCTAAATCTTCATCATCTTCTGCTAAAGTTCTTAATTGTAAATCTGTTGTCGGTATGAGCTCCATCTCGTAATTGTAACTCTTTGCTTCCAGTTGTCTTCTTTTAGCATTTGGTGATTTCCATCACGTTCTCAAATTCACCAAAGATAACAACAGTCACCACATGAGCTAATGCTGCATTCAGACGGAATTGCAGTCGAACACCACCCTCTTGCTGGATATTCATCAGCGGTCCATCCGCATTACCACTGGGTACATTGTCAAACATGTAGAGTGTACAATTCTTTCCATAACCCCATTCTTCTGGTTTTAGAAGGTTGGGTTTATTGTCTTTCCAGGCTGATGTTGCTTGCAAGAAGCGAAAATAACCTACCAAATCTTTGTTACCATTGCCAGCATTCAGAGACAGTGTGGTTTTGTAAGGGTATTCTTCACCATTAATTAACTGCTTCATACACAGCAAGCCGAACTGTTGGAAGGAGAAGGGATTGTAGGCATAATCTCCGTTGAAGGAATTCTGATGAAGCAATCCTACAATCATTCTATCTGGTATACGATGAAGAAAAATGCGATCCTCGTCAAAGTCTGTCTGCCCTATGGGTAGGGCAAATGTACGCACTTCTGATCTCACGAGAGGATATCTAGCATAATTGCCTTTATCTCTCTTAGCTGTCAAACTGTTCTTTAAGGGAGCTGCCAGTGTTACTTGACAAGCGTGAAAGGTCATTTTGATGTCAACCTCGTTTAAGCGTCCTTCTTGTCCCACTCCATTCAGAAAGAACTTGGGTTCGTGGAAATAAAAGCTAACTACCATTTCCACCATCGGAACAAGGAGTTTTCCTAAATGGAAAGCCTATGAATGTGGTTTGAAGAACAACGTTCTTCTTTTTCCACCCTGATAGTGAACTTGCTCAGCCTTCATGGATAACACGGCATTTTTCTGTGACTGAGAAAGAGCCCTGTAATCGTCATGGGGTGTCGCATTGTCCAGGTTGTTAGCTGTCAAAGGTGTGGGCATGTTGAGCGCTTGTGGTTGAAATCCTTGCAATTTCAGAATGGTGTCTCCGTCTAAACGATCATGGTTTAGCAAGGTTTCAAAGAAAGCTCTGTAGGCGTAGGTGTCGGATTAAGCACTGATGAGAGTTCCGTTAAAGGTGATAGAACATTGTTTTATCATCGTATGCATCAAATTCTGACCAGGGAATAGATTCTCTCCATCAGCAATGTTAGTTCCGTTTGCTTTCTTCAGCTGTAGTTCCACTTCAAAGTAACTTCTCCCCAAGTCTATAAATGCATTTGTTGCAGGCATAATCACTTCTAGAGGATGAATCCCGCTGGTGACTGTTTTCACAGGTGACATTCGGTACTCAAGCATTGAGACATCGGTTGGTGGGAGGTCAAACACCTGAACAACAGGGTTTAACCCCTCAAGAGAGGGTTTACTTGTGTCTGCCATGTCGACAATTATGTCTATATTGTGTTTGCTTTCTTCTTTTATACCTCCGTCCTACTCCTCCTCCGGCTCCTCCTCCTTTCTGACGTATACTTTTTGTCTGAAGATGTTTTATATACCTTCTGGTGGATTCATCTAAAATGTGCGGTGCACCAGACCAAATACGTCCTCCTTTCTGTTTAGCCGCTCCTCTTTTCCCAACGCGGAAACTAACGCGAGAAGGTATTGGAGTCATTACTGATTGAAGGAATTGCCTCCGCACGCTCATTCTCCTAACACGTCGATCACCCCTCTTCTTGCTCGTTTACTAACTCGATCGATAACCTGTGTCGCTTTACGTTTAACAGCGTTCTTTACTCTCTTTTGTACTCTTTTGACACCACTTTTCATTAAAGGAAAAAGGATCTTACTTAACAATCCACCACCGTCTTGCGAGGTGGGACTATATCGTCTAAGGCTTCCTCCGCGCATGGTTGAAAATAAATTTTAGAATGGATATCCCCCTTTTATAGCTGACGTTTGAAATGTAAGGTGACCTTTTACTAAATCAGCTAATCTTCCATTTATTTCAGCAGTTTCAACCTCAAAGTAATCAAATATTTCCTGTCTTACTGGTAAGTAGTGGATATGAGTAGGCTCAAAGTAAATTCTCCCTTCTCGTTTGTTAGGTGTCACTTGTATCTCTCGCAACAGATCTGTCACTTTCTCACCAACAATCGTACTCCTTATAGCGTTACAGTAAACATGTAACGAGCGAGATCGTTTAAAGAAGTTGTTTTCAAACCATCCCCAATTCAGATTTGGAAACTCCCAATTCTGCTGCTGTCTTAATATCACCCCATTTGATGTCAAAGTAATATTTGGTACTCTACTACTTGCCACCATTTCGTTTTCAGGTGGGGACTTGCAGTGTGTCATTCTGAGTTGAGGACCTGGAAAATCATGGGCTATTGTAATTCCGCCAAGCATTTTCAATAAATCGAAATTAATTTCTGTCCAAATGTCCATAGTCTTTCGATCACATCGACTACTATCAATTAAAAGAGAGACTTCACTTGTCCAGTTGAAGGAATGAAAATACTCCACATTAGTATTCGGATTTTTCCATTCTTGGTCGACCGTATACTTGTGCTCGTTAGAGGTAAAATAGAGAGCTAAGTTTTGCTGTCATTTTCCGATCAACGAATGCATAAACGATACTCCGTCGTGAATGGATTCATCTTCAAGAACATTATCCACAGTCACCGTTCCCTGGGCTGATCTTGAGACGACTTCCCGTTTGTTTTCACTATTTAGTTTAGTGGTATAACCATTTGTCGTTGCTAAGACGGTTGTCGATGGAAACTTTTTCAATATAGCATCATGAAATTCATTTTGTAGGGATAATGAAATGCTTGCCAAACCAACCTGCCAGTCATTTCCACGAAATCTGAGAGGGTTAGGTAATTTCACTTTGAAACTATTGTTCTTATTTGAGACATCATATTGAATTCCTCCGCCATCACTAGGTAACGTCAAGTAGATTTCTTCCATGATTTCAAATCAGTTTGAGAGACCCAACTGTCGTATTTCTTGGGCCAACCTTTCCATCTAACTAAAGCTTGTTTACCGCGTCGTTTAAGTACTTTCTCGACTCGCCACAAAGTATCGTCATCCACTGTCACTTTTTGTAAATCCTCTTTGTAAAATGTACCTTTAACCGGTGTTCCATCCATTTCTTCAATCTTATAGGAACTGACAGGTCCTGGAACAACCCTTTTCACAGAAAACACTTCTTCTGTCCACTGTGGCAAGTACCCCTTCTTAAACGTTTGTAATCGCTCACTCAATCGCACGAGATCTCCTTGTCGTAAGTGTCCACGTTTTTCAATCTTCTTCTGTCTTTTTCCATACAATCTCTTCCTCACTTGACTTTCATTTTGATAGTGACGTCTTTAGGAGCCATGCCTATACTTCTATGACGGTCTGCATTGTATTGGCTAACAAGGTCGGGTAAGACATTCAGGTATTTGAGCGTGTTGGCTGCCGTAAAATAACGATACATTCTTCCTTTCAATGTACGGTTAAACCTTTCTACAACTGAAGTTTTTGCATCCCCTTGCGTGGAAAAGTGATGAATACCTTCCTTCTTTAACCACTGTTGCATAATGGAGTTGTAAAATTCTCTCCCTTTATCCGTTTGCAAGTTTAGAGGTCGTCTGTGACTAGTCTTCAAAATACTGTCAAAGGCCTTGACGACTTCTTTCCCCGTCTTGTTTTTTAACGGTCTTACCCAAGCAAACTTGGATAACACGTCAATGACGATTAAAAGGTATCGTATGCCACCATTGTAACGTGAGACACGTTGCATTTCCACCAAATCAGCAACCCACTGTTGATCTCTATTAAACACTAAGACCGGAAGGGTCTTAAATCTTCGTCTAACAGGTTTGTGAAGGGAATACGATAAGTTTTTTTCTAAAATGGATTTCGCCTCACGGTAAGTAATTCCTTGAGCTTTAGCAAAGCGTTGTATTCCACCCAACGTTCCTGGAGTTTTCGGGTTCTCGTAGTTTTGTTTCAGTTCAGGTTTCATTTCAACCGTAAATCCGTTCTAAAACCCAAAGACGCACTCGATGACTGATCAGCTGTAGAATGGAAGGTGAGCTTGATCCGTAGAGGTTTTGTAACCTTCTATACCATTTCCAACTCTCCTCTAGCGGGTAGACTTTATCCAACCAGCATATAAAGGTTATATAGCCAGTAAATGTTAAATTAGGTAATAGGAGTTGGAACACAGATAAAGGGGAGACATCCTTGAGTAACTCAGGGTCAATTTCCAATTCTCTGAAGGTTTCAGGTCGAAGGGCTAATATTAGGGATTTACTCACCCTTCTCGTTATTTGCCATTGCAAAAAACTTACGTGTGTTGATAGAAAAGCCATCATTCAACTATGATCGATAGCGTGAGAGCTGTCTCATTTCATAGCTGTCTCCGTTTAAAATGCAGTGTCAGCAGGGTTTTCATACGACCGACGTGCGCGGGTGGGAGTGTATTCCCAAACTTATCCCTTACTTCAATTGACACTACCTCCAACTTGTAATAGCGCACTCCGCGAAATTGTTCGCGTGGGGGTTCGAAAAAGGCAAGACCTTCTCTTTTCTCGAGATGTGTGACGTCCCTTAATAAATCCGTCGTTACATTACCAAAGATGCCTGCTGTCGTCAAATTAGAAAAGACAAGCAAACTCTCTTCCACGTTAATCTTCCCCACCACCGAATCGTAGGCATCGTTGACATTTATGAATCTCCATTTCACTTTACTTGAAAACACAATTGTATCCCTTATGCTGTGCCACTTTAATAAGTCGTTACCAGAGATAGTCGAATCTTCACTGTGACCCCAATAGCGACGATTTCCATTTTGAAACTCACGTAATTCAACGACCACGTTACTAGCTATGACATCATCCCCTTGAGAATCCCTTTTCACCCATCCCATTTTGTAACAAAGCATTTTATCTAATTCAAAGGTACTATCTTTCATTCCGTCCAATACCATTTCTATCCACCGTCGCGTGTATTTAACGATTGAATTCTCCACATGGAATCGTCTAGCTGCCAATTCTCTTGCTATTCGCCATTCCCCATTTTTTTCCTGCCAGGCAATGTTAACATCAATGTCATCCAATTCCTTGACTTTGTCTGTCATGATACGTATGAGGTCTTCACTGATACGATTGTCCGCCATATTGAACAGTTTCTACTTGCTGATCCCTTCTTCTCAGGTTAGCTTGCCTTCTTGCTGGTTGTGGAGTTGGTTGTTTTTGAAACTGGGTAGAACGTGGTGTCCCTTTATAGGGCTCAAACCTGCGAGGGTAATGCGTGGGTGGACTTCATGGATGTTGCATGCGAGGACCTCGTGGATGTCGCGCGGGCGGAACTCGTGGCTGTTGCGCGTGTGGATGGGGTGAGGGTTCACATTGACTAGCCGTGTAAAATCCAAACTGTCCATTTGGTTCACCCCACTGGTAGTAGGGTTTCTCTTTCGGCTCTTCGTAGATGGTAAAGCGTTGTTCATCTTCCTTTTCTGATGCGCGGATTTCGCGAGCAATCAAAATCTTTCTGCTCCATGGCTGATCTACCCATTGGAAGAAACCGCAGGGTTTACTTGACGACATGTAAGGAAGCAGCGCGCTCTACTTTTTTCTGTTTGACTCATGCAAACACGGGTTGGTTTCTCGCAAAAACAGATCAGAGAACTTGCTTTGATGATGGGATGAAGTGAAACCTCTAAAGCTGATAAGATTGGTTCTGCTTTCTCTTCAGCTAACCAAACTGGACAATCACCCACGCAGCTTACATATGCCCACCCGTTCTTAGACACATTGTGATGAACTGGTATTTCGTGAAATGGACAGTTCAGAGGCGGGTTATCTTCAGCTTCCATTTCATCATCTGCTTCATAGCCTGTTAGTTCGCTGTTTTGTTTCGTCTCTCCTGTTACAGGAACATTACCATCGACTTCAGAGGGTAATTGCTTTACCAGGTCTTCAAACGCCTTTATCTCCTCTTTTTTAATTGGTGAAAAAGGTTTTTCCTCTCCATTAGTTCCGTTTTGTTCTGCTAAACAGCCACCATCGCGCCCGTACACAAATTCAATCTTTCTTTTGACATCTCCAGGTAAAGTGAATTTACCACTAGCATCCACTTTTCGTCTAACTCCTTTGTTTTTTGCTTTCACTTCCGCTTTCTTGTCAATGACTTTGTCTGTCACTGGGGTCATTGCATGGATAGAAGGAATAACAGAAGGGTCGCCGATCATGTTTCTTCTTCTTCTCCTTTGAAATGAATCAAATTCGTTTGATTTCATTCAACTATCTTTTTTTCTTTTATAAGTTATCGAGAAGGGTACCTTTACATAACAAAGCAGGATGGCTTTCTTTACATCATAACAGGGAATGACTTCCTCTACATAACATCAACAAAAAAGGGGTGACTTTCTTTTCATAACAACAGCAAGTAGGATGACTTTCTTTTCATAACACTAGCGGATGTCTTCCTTAGCATAACATAACCGTAGATGACTTCCTTACCATACCTCTTCAAACACATAAGGACGACGGTTTCAATTAGTGGACAAAACACGTAACTAGCTCTTAAGGTAAACCGATTATACCTCCTTCATACAAGTATAACTTAACTTCATTTAAGATGGTTTCTCACCCAACAATTATCACTACTACTAATAGAGGAATGAACTCCACCATTGTCTCTTTGGCTATACTGAGAGGATTACCGTTCCGCTGTTACACCACAACAGATCAGATGTTGGCTGACACAATTACTGCTATAAAGCAGGACTTGGATAAGGCGTCTGATCTTTGTTTATGGAAAATAAGCCACAGCAACAATTGTTCAGACATCGTGAGCACTTCCTATGAAGATGATGTGACCGATGTCTTATTATCAGACAGAAACATTCTAAAGAATAATTTTGCAGTGACAGACAGTTGTGATGACGTAGCGTTTAGAGCTTGTTATGAGGAGGATTCAATCTTCATCCATTTCCCTTATCAAGAGAGGATAGCGATCATGCGAGACTATACAGCTATTGACAAAGCAGATATCTTGATTGTTTTCTCAAAGACATTTTCCATTCCGCCTCACGGTGAACCCGTTGTTCCAGGAAGATTAGGACGGAGCGTCAATCTTGCAAAAGAAATGAATAAACCAATCTACTTATATGACTTGACCACGAATACCTGGCACAGTTACCGTTACGCTATCGAACAGTTCACAGAGTGTAGTGTGCCAAGTTTAGAGAGGACAACTGCTTTGCTGGGTCCACAAGATTTCCCTCTTGATAGTGTTGGAAAGAAAGTGTTACTAAACCTCTGTCTCAATGTCTGAAAACGTTTCCCCACTGGAAAAAGTCTGTATGGTCATTGACATTGACGGATTCATTTTAAGGGGAACAAACGGTTAAAGATTTCGCCGAAATTCGTCACAAGAGAATTAGGATGGTGTGATTGGCGTGGAGAAACCTACGGATCCTTTCATTTCAAACCTGATGAAGAGTACCACAAACTTCCTCTTCAACATCGACGCAGGGTCAACTATGAAATCACCGGTCTTCCTTTTACTCCACGAAGAACGGAGCTTGCAAGACCACAGACAACTGTGAAAAACGAAGTGCTTAGCTTGTATGAAAACAGCAAGACTCCTTCAAGAACTCTAGTGGCCTACAAAGGAGGGTATATTGAAAAACAAATTTTGGAAGAGTTAGGCATTCCTTCTCTCAATTTAGAACATCTTGGTTGTCCTAAATTTAACGATATGGCAAGGTTACAATCTGTAATTTCCTGTGGTCATCATGACAATCCAATCAAACATCATTGTCCTAGGGTAGAATGTTATCATTTTGTACAATGGCTTCGAAAAATGATGGAATTACCTTTTGATATGAATTATGTAAATATGGAACGTGTAAGAAGGTTAGGGTTTGTTTAAATGTTTTCAATAAAACACATTTTGTTAACAATAATTCATCAGTCTTTATTCGTGTAAGACGTTTTTCCGAGAATCTTCACGAATTACAGGGTCAGCTTTGGAACAGTTTAGGGGTAGCTCTTGAATGGCTTCGGATCGCTATGGAAACAGATAATCAAGGAATATTCATCTGACAGTTAGCTTCGGAAAGCTTCGGGACAAATTCCTTTACATAACAAAGAGAGTGGATGAATTCCTTCGCATATCAAAGACACTGGGTGAATTCCTTAACATAACAACAGCGGAACATTCCTTACATTCTTTCTTTTTTTGTTTCAAGCAGGCGGCTCTTTTGATCCCTGAAGTGCCCCCCTATTCTTCTCAAGAAAATAAATATATGTGTACAATGAATGGACGGAAATAATAATAGTAATAAGAATATAAAATTACAAATTAAAAGCTTTCTCAAAAAGATAAGTCTTCAACTGTACTTTAAAAAAGTCAATGTTCCTACGGTTTCTAAGGCTAGATGGCAGAAATAATAATAGTAATAAGGATATAAAATTACAAATTAAAAGCTTTCTTAAAAAGATAAGTCTTCAACTGAACTCTAAAAGAGTCAATGTTCCTACAGTTTCTAAGGCTAGATGGCAAAGCATTCCAAACTGTTGCTCCAGCATGGAAAAAGGCTCGATCGCCAAATGTCTTCCGTGTCACCTTAGGAATTACGGGCAATGTTTCAGAATCAGACCGCAGGCTGTATCTAGTTCTAGGCTTCACAACAAGTAATTCAGATAAATAATGTGGCGCCAGGCCGTTCAACGTTTTAAAAACTAAAAGCGCAATCTTAAATTCTACTCTAAAATGCACTGGCAACCAATGAAGTTCCCAAAGAACCGGAGTAATATGGGCAAACTTAGGAATTAAGCATGTAACCCGAGCGGCCGCATTAAGAACTTTTTGAAGTCGGTCATATTGATATTGCGGAAGCTTATACAAAAGAGCGTTGCAATAATCTAAATGTGATGTAACAAACGCATGAATTAAACACTTTGTTGATTCTGCAGACAGATATTTCCTAATTTGCCTAATATTATAAAGCCTAATATTATAAATGCCTTACTACATACCTTTCCTATATGACTATTCATAGACATGTGGTTATCAAACCATGTGCCAAGATTTCTAACATGCTTAACGGGTTGAATGTCACAGTCACCAACTTTAATTGAAGCTATGGTAACCTTAGATAGCTGCTGCCACGAACCGATGATTAGAAATTCTGTCTTTGAATCATTAAACATCAACCTGTGTGAGACTAACCAAGCCCTAACATCAGCAATGCAATTTTTACTCTCGGTCGTAACGTCACTCTTTTAAATCTTTTAAGAGCATGTTGAAAGAAGGTGGTTTTTTGTAGCTGTGACTAGTACTTCTTGTGTGCACGGTGTGGAGCGGTGTGGACCTTATTTCCTTGATTTTGACTCTCGGTCATAATCTTACTCTGTAAAAACTTGTAAGGGCTTCTCTGTGAGAGACTTGGAAAGACTCTCTGAGAGACTTGGGCAGACTTGGAAATGAAGTCCGGCCGTTTTCGCTGTAAATTGATATACAAAGTCGTTTTGTCGTCTTATGTAATATACCAAAGTTTCATCTTCAATGATCTTTTTATAGCCGAGTTCTGGATATCAGAGTCTCAGGGGTCCAGAGAGACCGATCTTCAATGCAATTTTGGCCTCTTTTCAATCTTCCTTTTAGCAACGTACAATTAGTTTCAGATAAAACCAAAATCATATTTGTAATGCCCTGTCCTCAGGCTTCTGTGGGTAAAAACATTGGCTCATGGGAATTTTTCGTCAGGCTGTGGCTGTCATCTCAACTTGGTCCTATTTAAGTATATGCGGAGCAACTGGAAATGGCCTGTTTTTCACATCGTATATTTTCCATGCCCATGTTTTATATCGTCAAGTCATAGTATTGCTGCAAAGTTCAGCCCTTAGTTTAGAATTATCAAGAAAAAAATACTTAAGGTTGAGACTTTCGTACTAGGAAACACTTTAAGAGAAGGTACCTACTATGCACTTCCGGTCAAAGTCTTAATTCCTCATTAGGAGAGTTTTTTAGACGCCAATCGCATATTTAACAAACAATCAATGATCCCAAAGTAAATTATTAAAGGAAACATATATTTGCAAACCGTAAGGTAGAAATCAATTTTTCTACTGTGGATTTGAAACTAAATTTTGTGTATTTGTACTAGCTAAGTTTCGACTCAGGGAACTACATGAAAGGTGACGAAGAAACGTTGATAACAAGAAAAGTAATCAAAATACAATGAAACAAGTTGTTTAGTGAGTTTATATGTTAGGTAGGAAAGGTTGAGCCAAACAAACTTTATTTATAGGACTCTGCCTTTTTTCCATGGCAACCTTGTTTTGTCAGGCAGAATTACTTAAGTGTGAGTTTTGTCGTCTTACTCTCAGTTTTGTTTTGACTTTTTCAAGTTTCTTGTGACAAACAAAGTTTTGTGCACTTTTTCATTCCTTTAGAACCCCTTCTCTCCATATCATTATTTGTTTTCAAGCAAAACCAAAAATGGCCGTTTTATGCGCCCTGGAGCAAAGCTAAAAAACACAAATATTTGCTTTCAATTCTTGAATTCAAAATCTCCTTTGGAAAACAAAATATTTTAATGAGGGAAAACCTTGATCTCATGACTAAGCATCTATCTGGAATTTTGCCTCTCACACCTAAAACGAGTCGAGTATCAGCCATTTTATTCGAGAAACTTTTGAAAGCCTCTGTTTTTCTCTTTGGCGCCCGGATTGCATTCTGGAATATTTAGACACCACAGCGAAATGGAAGTCCCGCCATCTTCATTTTGTAGAGCCATCCGGACCTACTGGCAAAATATGGTACGCATTGTGTTCTTTGCAATTTAAATCTCGCCAAAATTGCCTTGCAAGGTCCAAGAATCCATCACAGAACGGCTAGAGAGACGAACTTCACGTCTGAGCTGCCATGACTCGACACGACCACTTTTGGCGTCCCAGTCGTTGTGAAATTATCTCTCACCTCTAGCTTCGTTCAGAGGTTTGCCTCTACGCTCCATTCCAGCTTAATGATGCTAGCCTGGGAGCTTCTGCAGTGAAAAATGGCTCGAAAACACACTGATAAACCGAGTACCTACCGTTACAACTCGTTGTGGTCGCGAGCAAAACAACAACGGTTCAAATTGGTGACGTCAGAATAAAACTTGAGGCCTCGGTATTCCAGAGCAGCAACCGTTTCAAGGGAGACCTTCATATAGGACATCTAGATCCCTTTCAGTTATTTGCATCGAGAAAATTGGTGAAAGAGTTAAAAAAATTGGGTCTTCAAGGGTTCAAAGTGCTGGCTATATATTTGTTCGCTGTTGCATTTTGTCGATTTACGACAGATTAAAGTATACATGTAACGCTGTAATGCATTCGGATTCTACACGAAAGCAACTGCCTTACGTATATCGCGGTGGCCTGATGGTTAGCAGTCTGCACTCCGGATCGAGCGGTCCTGGTTACTAGTGCGTTGCCATGTCGTCTTGCCTTCTTTAACAGGGCCTCTCTCCACCCAGATGTATGAATGGGCACTGGTGATTATCATTCTGTCCAGGGAGGAGGTGCAATAACCAATTTAAGCTCCAGCAGATATGAGGCACTGGCACTTGTGACGACTTACATTACCACCTACAGCAAGCATAATGGCTGTCCAGGGAGATTTTCGCTTTTAGCCCGCTTGAAACCGGAGTTAAGGGCCAGCAATTTAATGTAAGTCCGTCAAGACTTATTTTTAAATCTGATCTACAGCTAGGGGTGCCATGAAAAAACACAAGTCCTTAAATGCTCAAAGAAAGCTGAAATAATTATTGCATTCCCCAAGTTGCCAAAGCAGTAGCCTTTGAAGGAAAATACACTCCACCCCTGTCCTATCTTTGGATATATATGCAGTACACTGATTAAGTCTGGTTGCCACCATGGATCTGTGCTAACTAAGAAAGCAACAAAAGGAAAATCCACAACGATGAGGAGGAGGAGGAGGAAACGCAGTGCAATTTGGTCAAAGAGTTTAGAGGCTTTGCGACGAAAACGGACCCATCTAATACCTGGACCGTTTGTTCTGGGCGACTAGGTATGAATAAATAATCCTTAAAGGGGCACTATTACGTAATTTGGATCTCGACCTAAACATGTGTTTACAAAATGGAATGCTTAAAAAAATTATCCACTTTTCCTACGAAGTACTTAATATGTGTAATGAAACTATTTGCGGTTGTTCATGGCTCGGATGAGGAGGAGGAGGAAACGCAGTGCACTTTTTTAAGTTTCGTCGTTTCGAAAAAAGTTAATTCCAAGTCAATCATAGCCAGCAAACCCCGTCACGACATGCGAACTTATACACGGCATGAATCATCATTATACACCTTCTTCCAAAATGTCGTAAAATTTATTATTCTTTTGTTTGCATGTTAATTTTCTTGCCTCATTTTTACTTCAAAATTCTTTTGTATTTTGTACAGGTTGACGAGGCAAAAGGGCTAATTAACATGCAAAAACAAAATTAATAAGTTGGCCCCCATTTTGGAATATGGTGTATAGACGGTATGAATCAACCTGAATTTTCATTACTCGCAACGACGCACTCACGATTAATTTATCGCTGGGGCTAAGGTTTTAAATGTTGTTTCACTTCGAAGGGATTATAGGAAAGGGGCATCCTTCTAAACGTGAAGCCAGGCAAGCGTTTATGTAAAAATTCCCTAGCCAATGGTTTTACCCATAGAAGCCTAAAGATAGGGAATTACAAAATATGATTTTGGGTTTGTCTGAAATCAATTGTACGTTGCTAAAAGGGAGATTGAAAAGTGGCCAAAATTGCATTGCCTCTCGGGAGCCCTGGGAGGCTGATATCCAGAACTCGGATCTAAAAGGGTTGTTCGCTGAAGCTGAAACTTTGGAATATTAGCGGAGCTCCGGCGGCCCGAAGGGCCGCCAAGCGGAGCACCATACCTATAGAAACCCGTCAACTGCTTTTCTAATGGTATTGCTCGTGGGCGCGCACATCGACGACGAGGACGGTGGAGTTGATAATATCCTAATAATAATCATAATAATCCAACATGGCGGCCATACTCCACCTGGCCCAGCTAACCGGCTAGTTAATAGTGTACACCCAGCGTACATCTTTGATACTGGACGTCCATAGCCAATTGACACCTGTCAAAACAAGGTATCCGCTGACCAGTGTCACGTGACCATATCGCGGGCTCAAGTTAAGACCTCATGGAGGTCAGCGGTTTTTTGAAGTTGACCGCTGCCCAGGTACTTGCTTTCAATTTCATCGCAGGCTCAAGCCAGGTGTGGGACACCCAAAGCAAATCGAGGCTTAATTTTTCGCGCGCTTTCTGCGGCTCGTAATTTCACATTCAGTTGGTTTCTTCATTTTGAGCAAAACAACTTCATCTTCTTCGATCGAAGTTTGTCTTTAAATTCGCGTAAAAAGCATGAAAATCAAGAACTTGTCAAAGATACTCCGGAAGGTGAATTTTCAAGTGATGAAAGGAAGAGCGAAAGATTTTTCTCAAGAAAAGCTTCAAACTTGATCGATTGTGCGGTTGAAAACAGTATAATTCAACGCTTTAAGGGCTTTCACTTTACCGCGGCATCTTGCATCTCACCAAGAAAGGTAACTTAACAGTTCACCGGCATTAATGGGAAGAACGAGTAGCTCAAACTCTGTGGAAGAAGCTCTTTCTTTGGACAAACCGTTTGCTACTTTTGCGGATGCTTGTTTTTACTTTACTGAAGCTTACGTATTTTCAAGTGGTAGAAACCTCTACAACACGGGACAGTGAAATAAATTAAATAAATTGAAGCTTAACATTTGGTTTAATCGTTGTTACTTTTGTTCAGGAATGAAACTTGTATTATTCTCTCGAATGGATATAAATAACAATCATCTGTACTCGTTTTGGACGCAAAGAAGTAGTTGAATTGTTTGTTTGTTTTGTTGCGTTGTTTTCTTTGCAGGCGAACGAGTGTTTTAACTCGGCTTGGCTGACTGTTTTTCGACCTTGGTGCCTCAACAGCGTTAAGAAACTTTTGCCCTTATCTTATTAACACGTAATCACAATGAGTCCTCGTAAAATTATGGATTAAAGGCGGAAACTCAAGCTGGGGTAAAAAAAAGCCGATCAAATGCATGTGCACGTCTCAAAATCTGACATAAAGTTGTCAAAATGCTGTCAAAAATGTCAAAAACCAGTGCGCTTCACTCGTCATTTGAAAAACGTTTTAGAGATCTTCGTCGTAAGCGGCCTGTAAACAACAATATTAAGTTTCGCCGTCTATATAAACATGTCGTCTTAATTTGTTTGAACCGGTAATGATCAGCGTTTGGATGTTAAAAACACCGAAATGGGTTGACTGGCTGGGCTGGCTTTGGTAAATTTTATAGTTGACGGGTCTGCGACAGAAATGCTGGTGTGGTTTGGCAAGCGCTTTCTTCGTTAACTGGATGATGCTTTGAGGTTCTCTGGAAGACATGGGGCGCGATCCATTTGCTCAAAAATTCCGGAATTTACGGTTCAGAGGTAAATGGAACGGTAGTTTCCGGAAAGTTCATCTCGAAAATTTTGGTCAACCTCTCGAGGTTGTCCATTTTCCCGAAATATCGGAATTACCGGAACTTTTCTGTTCCATTTGGCATTTCATTTCGGCGAGAAACTCGGCTCCCCCAGTTTCCTTTGCTGTCAGATGTCGAAGGCAAGATAGCGGAATCTGCGTTATGCCAATGGGATGAAACCGGTTCGCTGAAGTGTTCCATTTGATACCTGGTATTTCGGAAATTCAAACCGAAATTTTTGCCTAAATAGATCGCGCCCTGGGAAGTACCAGTAAAACTATCGAAGCTCTTTAGCGTTTTGTGTCAGCCAAGGAAAGATTTTGTGGGAAATGGCGCTATTATTCAGCTCATTCGCGTTCCGAGTGATTGCTGCCTCAGTGATTCCTGTTCACTGCTCTAAACGATCAGGTGTGGACTTCTTTTTTGTCTTTTCTACGGACATTTATGTCAAAATTGGTAAGCAATGTTTCTAGATTAATACAAGATATTTTTGTTACTTGCCTAATTTCTCCACCTTCTCCA
>JAEMWC010000238.1:740000-755000 GCA_016490735.1 Pachyseris speciosa | reverse complement strand
ACCCCGCGAAAGGAGATGCCTTGGGTGAATTTCGACGTTTGTGAAGGGGGTTGCGGGGTTTGTCACAGTCGTGTTGTCGTTGTTACCAAAACGCGTCCTTGGCCACAGTTAGCGCATAATCGTCGTAATATTCCACCAGGTTTTTGACGAAAATCACCTTGCGGAGGTCGGTTGCTTCATAAACAGGTTTCCCCGACTTCACAGTAAGGGTTTTGATCAGCGAGAAAGAGCTGTTGACGGGAGCTGTTTGCGCGTTGTTCGCGATGTTCGCTCCGTCCGCGAGAGCTTCGAAGGTGTATTCAACACGAAAATAGGCGTTGTACCAGTCGCGGAAGACGTCCCTATTTCTCACAAAGAACCTTAGCCCGGTTTTTTTTTGGTGCTGCCCGTTGCCCGGCGGTGTGAGTGGGGTGTTCAGGTCCACCCGCTCGTAACCCACCTTTTAGACAAAGCGCGGCGACTGAAACATGTTGGTATATTCACAAGAAAAAAATTTCAAAGTTGGTTTGTCAAAATTTGGCTCAACTTCCACCTTGCGTCAGATGGGGGTGGTGCTTGCACCCTCACCTTTGGAGTGGAGGCGCGCGCGAGGCGGCGCTTCCGTAATATTTGTCGAATCTTGTCGCCCCCTTTTTCAACCACAACCCGGCCTACCTTTTGACCCACTTTTTCGGCGGCCGCTTGGCGGTTTGTTTTGCGGCTTGGGTTGCGCCCTTTATGAACTCCTTTCCAAGGGCAAGGAGAGTGTCGCGGATAACCGCCGAACCTTTGTGTTTGAAGCGATAGCGTCCGGCACGCTCGTCGAAAAACTTCATCCACTCGCTGGGGAAAACCATTTTTGCTATACCTTGGCAAGAACTTTCCTCTCACCCAGTTCATTCTTCTTCGATCGTGAGGCTCAAAGCCACATCAAGTCCGTTGAGGTCGATGGGGTTATTTCGCCCGTCTGTGACCCGTATCTGCACAGAATCAATCCGAGTTTTGTTGACAGGGTGAAACTTAAGTCGACGAGGTTCGTCTTTGAAAGGGTAACTGACACGGAGATCTATGGTGGACAAGCTGTACAAAACGTCACTTTGCACGTCATTTGCCCGCCGCGTCACCAGATCACAATGAAGAAAAACCCAGTCGACGCCCCGGTTGATGTTCGGAATCACATCTCCAACGAAATTGGTGCCATCTTTCAGATTCTTTTTCTGAAGCCAAGCAAACTGGAAAACTCCCCGACAGAGAGGTCTATTTCGAATCTTTTGCCACCTAAAACACGACCCGGTAAATGGTGAAGTAGAAATACAAATTGAAGATGCGCTTTTTGTCTGCGGCCGTCGGATCAACGAACCCTGTATGAGCCTGCAAGTAACAGTTGATGGTGGTGTAATCATACATCCCATCAGGAAAAGTCAAAGTTTCCCAATTGCGGGTTTTTTCCTCCACTTCAGCTTGTTGTTTCCGAAAGCTTCTGCAATGTTGTACCACGAGTAGCTCATGGTGACCAGCCTGTTCAACGCCGCTTTGTAATTTTTCCCTGACTCCAACTCAATCGGCGGATTGAAGAAAATTGTGAAATCCTGGGGCTTTTGGACACCCCCGTTGTTCTGCAGCTTCGCAAGGCGCGAGTCGAGCTAAAGGTTGAAACTCATTGCGGTATATAATCGCGGAGAATTTTTCGCCTCTGAAATTCATTGACGACACCAAGCTGGAGACGCTCTTCGAGCAAAGAAGAAACCCCCTTTCGGAGTTTCATCGAAGTGTTGCGGCTCTGATTGAACCAAGCATCACATACAACTGGTCGAGCATTTTTTCAGCGGTGGCCCCAAAGCCGGAACCTTCCGTTTCCCACTCTTGCTCATCCTCCTCTTCTGGCTCGCCGATCGAGGGCCGGCGGCTCAAAATGGCTTGTTCCCAATCTGTGGGTGGCTGCTGTGGCGACAACTCCCGCCTCCCCCCTCTCTTTTGTTGCCTGTTTTCAAGAATCGCGGCTTTCTCTCGTTCAAGATCCGCCAAAGACCGACCGTACAACGGTGAGTTGGGGTCTTTTACTGTTTCTTCAGCAGGGTTTGGTTTTTCTTTCATTTTCGTGATGAGGCTGCTGAGCGAGCGCAGCCTGTTCGATTCGGCGCGTTTTTCGAGAAACTCCGGCGCTTCTGGTTGTTCCCATGTTGGGCGCGAGGGAGCGGAAGGGGCGGACTGGCCGCCCCCTCTTCTTCAAGAGGGGGTGGTGGGAGGGGAAGCTCTTCTTCAAGAGGGGGTGGTGGGAGGGGAAACTCCTCTTCTTCTTCCTCGGTTGGTGATGGAGGAGGGGTTGGAGCCTCCGGCCTGAAATCCTCCCACCCAAACGGGTTGACTCGGTCGAACTCGTCCATACCGTAGTCAGGGCCGGGCTCTTCTGCCTCCGGTTTGGGCTCCAAACTTTTGTCCAACCGGGTTGTGATCGGTTTGAAAAGTTTTTCAGCCTCAACCTAGCCAAACTCTTTGGCGATTTTGTTTGTTTTGTATTTCCGGCTGATTTCATCCTTCTGTCTCTCGACCTCAGCCTCAGCTTCTGCCTTTTGACGTCACTACGTCAGGGACATTATATAGAAAAATCAAGATTGCGAACTACGATCCTGACTTTTCTGCCACAAACAGTTTCCAGCAGGGGCATCCGGCCATGCCCGACGACGTTTTCGGATGTTGATCTGCGGGCCCAGCAATTCAGGCAAGACGAACATCCTGCTCCACATGCTTTACGAGCTGTTGGAGTTCGACAGAGTTTTTCTGTTTTCCAAGAATCTACACCAAAATAAGTATCAAGCCCTGCTTCAGGACTTCGCGACAAACATTGACCCCAAGGTGGGGTACGAGGTCATTGAGGCCCCCGGTGACGAAATAATCCCGTTGGAAGGATTGCCACCTGACGAACAAAAAATCTTCGTGTTCGACGATTTGGTTTGTGAAAAGAACCATCATCAACTATTTCATCAACGGCCGGCACCGAAACTGCAGCGTCATTTACCTGACCCAAACCTACTACAAGGTCCCCAAAAACATCCGGGACAGCTGCAGCCATTTCTGCCTTTTCAGTTTCCTCCCCAGGGAGGACAAACGCATCGTCGACGAGCTGGGGGTCGACCACAACCTGCTGAACCGCGCCACCGACAAGAAGTTTTCCTTCTTTTACTACAACAAACCCCGAAAATTAATGAAAAAATTTCGACGAAGAAATATAGGTGCCGAAAATGGGGGCGTTCAACAATCCAGAAAGCGGAGCACCGAAAAGCACGGCCCCGGGAACTCCAGGCCTTGCTGGGCCGCCGGGACCACAAGACCCACACGGGCGAAAGGGTGATCCTGGCCCGCAAGGCCCCGCGGGCCCACATGGGTCCATTAGCCCGCACGGCCCGCAGGGGCCTCAAGGACCGCAAGGCCCCCATGGGACAACGGGGGCTCGAGGGCCAACAGGCCCGCAAGGCCCCGAAAGGCGACCACGTGGACGCTGGCCCGCAAGGGGTGCAAGGTTCCAAAGGCGGCGAAAGTGATGCCGACCCCCGCGGGGTGGAAGGTCCGCGCGGCATCCAAGGGCTCAGAGGTCCGCAGCGGGCACAAGGCCTGCAAGGTCCTCAAGGCCCGATAGGCTCGGGCGACTTCAAAAGAGACGGCAGCATCGCGATGACGGGCAACCTCGATATGGGACGTAACCTGATCACCAACATGGTTTACGCTGTGAACGACCTCGATGCCACGAACAAAAGCTACGTCGACTCTGAAATCGCGCTTTGTTTGAAACGCGACGGAAGCGCCCCGGCGCTGGGTAATCTGAATATGGCTGGGTGTACTATTAAAGATTTGAAAGACGTCGATTCCAGCACCCCCGCTCAAAACGCCGTCAACAAAAAATACGTGGATGAGGGGTTGGGAACCAAATTCGACGCGATCGCACAAAAAGACCTGAACATGAACAATAACGCCATCATTAATCTTGTCCCACCTTCCTCCACAAATAACACGGCAACCAAAAGATACGTTGACGAGTATTTTGTGAAAAAAGATGGCTCGAGTGCGATGTATGGGGATCTTTCGATGGCCAACCACAAAATAAAAAATGTTGGGGCACCAGCAGCCGACAAAGATGTTGCAAACAAAATTTATGTAGACCAAGCGCCTTTTCTTCGACTTGCTGGCGGGCAAATGACAGGGGACATTGACATGCACAACAAAACGCTCGCAAACTTGAAAGCCCCTGTAGCCCCTGTAGCCCCCAAGTAGTGGGGCGACCAAGAAATATGTCGACGAGACACACGTGGATTCCTCCGGCACTGGCCCACCAGAAAACCCCTTCAAATAGCTGATGGATGATGTCAATGAATCTTCGGATGAAAACAACATAACAGTGCACAGTATTTCGAAATTTTCAGCCTCTCCCCACCAAATAAACCAATCGGCGTACAATTTCACTCTCGTTTGCGATAAAGATGGAGCTGAACAATATCGCTCCAGAATTAGTTTCAACCTTTTCAGGTTCCCAATCGGTTTTTATACCTTTGTTGTGGAGTTTTTCCCTCCGGAAATGAGAAATGTCAGCGTTTATGTAACTGCCGACACGCTGTCATTTGGGGCACAAACCTCGAAAACGTTCCAAGCAACAGCTATCATCGCTGGGTATGTCAAAACAGTGCTGCACTTCCAAAAACGACAGGCTGGCCAACGAGAATATCTGTATCTGGATCTGCATGGGAAATCCGCCTTTCCAAATCCCACTGGTCGTCTACGGTTTGAAAGGGACTTTGTCAAAACTGCCTTCCACAGTGTTTGACCAAATTTTCTTTGCGCAAGACGGGCGAATGCGCCCAAACTCTGGAACGAGCTGCCATTAGATCTTAGAAGTTTAGATACAATTAATTTATTCAAGAAACACTTAACCTTTTGTTGATTTAGAATGATTTATTGTGATATTTTTATAAATATGACTGTAAATAGGTCTCTAATTTATTCATACTTTATTACTAGTGGTATCTTTTTAATTACTTTAATACTATGAATTGTAAAGCGCTTTGGTCAATTAGTGGAGTTAGCTCTATATAAATTATGTTAAATTAAATTAAATTAAAATAAATTAAATGGTAATCCAGACTGATTTGGACCTGAATGGAAAAACCATCTTGAAACCAAAAATTGGTGATCCCTTGGATTTGAACGGACAACAAGTGAGAAATGGAAGTGATATATTATTTGACAGCTCGAACAAACAACTTGTCTTACACACAGACTTGAACACCAATGGCTACAACCTGGTCCGAAAAAATGGGGTTGGGTTCGAAGTTGATGATAATGGCCGGTTGAAAATGCACGACGAATTGGATTTGAATGGGCATAGAATTCATGAAGTTCTTGATTTCCGATCTGGGAGAACGCGGATGTTGAAAGATTTTGAACTGGGTGGAAATGGGTTTACAGTGGGGCTACACCACTGTTCGGTGAAACCCGTCAGCGGTTCACAATGGCAAGTGATTTGCAAATGGGGGGGGAAGTGTCATTTTCCAACCAAAACTGGGTTGGAACACAGGGTTGGCGGGAGCACTCGCCTTCCACCAATGTGTCCCGGGTTCGATTCCCGGACTCGGTGTCATATGTGGGCTGAGTTTGTTGGTTCTCTACTCTGCTCTGAGAGGTTTTTCTCCGGGTACTCCGGTTTTCCCCTCTCCTCAAAAACCAACATTTGATTTAATTTGATTTGATTTGAGATTTGTAATTAGTAGGCGAAGAGCCACCTTGTGGAAGTACTACTAATAAATCGTTTATTATTATTGTTATTATTATTTGAATGGTAACCGAATAATCGGTCACTCACTTTGATCAACGCCTTCGTTGAAGAAAAACAAAACCATGACCATAATGTGTTGAAAAGAGTTTTGATCGACGGGGAAATTTAGATGGTTGTGTTAAATAATTTTTATTTTAAACTTTTTCACATATTTCAGAACGCCGAGGCTGGAACGCTGGTTTTCGTGAATACGCAAGAAAGCAATCCACGGGGGAGAACAGTATTTCGTCATACAATCAGTCAAATTTCAAATGTCACAACTGTCAACGTCAATCGACAATTGAACCAAGGCTACTTTTACATTGACTATTCACACCCCAACTCAAAACCTTTCGATTTGTCTCTTTTGCCATTCCCTTTATAAAACAATGCCCAACCACATCCAAAGTTTTCTTTGCATATACACCTGGTGCGATTGGTGTGACAAGTGCCGCCTGGTCTGCCCTTGCAGAAACTCTAAACCCAAATGGCACGAACGGGCAAAACTTCGCGCGCCCATGCTCGCTGCACAATTGAAAGGATCTTCTTACGACACCCTTGTTTAAATTTCAAAAATATATACGGTCATGCGGTTGCCAAACAGAAAACCCCACCTCCCCCTCTCAACATCTTTGACTTCAACCACATCGATTCGTCCCTTCCAAAGGACACCGTCGAGATGTTGAATCGCCTCTTTGCACAAGAAACATTGGGGCTACGAAAAGATTTTCCAAAAGTTCCAGCGCAGAAACTTGCTTTGCAATGTGGTTGCGGGAAAAGCTGTTTTGACTGGAGCTGTTGCTGGAGGAGTTACTCTCCAACCCGCTGTTATTGCAAGTCTGACTGCTTTCGGTGCTGTTGTCAAAGTTGTCGCGACGGCGAAGGAGTACGACATAAAGGCTGAAAAAGCCAGCTTCGATCGAGTGGAATACAAAACAAATACTGGATGCTATCCGGTTCCATCTCAGGGGAGAACCTTTCGATGCAAAGGAGTTTCTCGACAGGCTGAAAATGATCAACGACTCCGTTTCTGAACACTGCATGGAAATCCCCGAGAAACTACGGGCGAAGTACGCCAAACACTTCGTCGCGGAGTGCTAGACGCTATTCAAATCCCACCACCATCCGTCGAACCTTTCTTTCGCCCAGCGACGCATTGCTGGGTGCATTTTTTCGACGGCAGGAAAGAGGTTCGCGAGAATTTCTTTTCTGCGCGCCAAACACTTTCTGGAACCGCTTGAAAGTAATCGAACAGAAAGCAAACGTAGTTCACCGATCTGGGGAAGAGATACTCTCCGAAATTGTGGATGAGGTTTCCCAAAAACTTCCACCGCAAAAAGTCGAGTTCTCGCCTGGTGTTGACGGCGTCGAATATTTTGTTTCTTGAGAACTTTGCGGAGATTGGTGTATGAAACTGGGTTGGTTGTCCACCCCACTTCCTGCCTGGTTTTGTTTAGGGTGGCGAGCTCTTCGACTTTCCCACATTGAAGACACACAAGCTCAAAAGCAACAAAATCCTTTTTCATTGTTTTGCCGCAACATTCTTTTATGTCCGCAATTGTTACCTTCTCCTCCTCCTCTTCGGTTGGAATGTCGAGCTCCTCGGGTTTTCCACAGCGCCGACACATCAACCCGAAACCAACATAATCTTCGATTATTCCTTCGCCACAACACGCCATCTTCTCCACTGTTTATATGTTCAATGGAAAACACCTTTCAAAAATTTATTACAGCCCGCAAGGTTATTGGAAGGGGTTTACCGCAGTGAAAAAGCTGGCCCAAGTCGCAAAGGTCTCGGAACCTGTGGCCAAACAATGGTTGCAAAGGCAGGCGCTTTGGCAAGTCTTTCTTCCCACCCCGCGGCGAATTTCTCGACCGAAGTTTGACGTGCCAACACCCAACGCGGTGCACCAAGCTGACCTGCTCTTCATGTCGCATGACAGGATGGGTCGCAAAACTTTCAAATACGCGCTGACTGTGGTAGACGTGGCCATCCGCTTCGAGGCAGCTGAGCCTCTGACCTCGAGAAATTCTGACGAAGTTGCCCGGGCATTTGAGAAAATTTACAAGCGCGGGCCTCTCAAGTGGCCAAAGCTACTGCAGGTGGACCCTGGGCGAGTGTTCATGGGTGCTGTCTCCAAAGTCATGGAGGAGCATGGAACGAACATTCGCCGTGGGCATGTGGAAGTGCACCGCGACCAGCCGATTGTGGAACGTTTCAAACCGGGTTTGAAAACCACAAATGCGATCCGAGAACAATCTGTTTTTGCACAGCCTGCAACTCCGTATTCCAGGCCTGTTGGAATGGCCGAAAAAACCCTCCCTGCAGGTGTGGAAGTACGCTATTTGTTTCAACCTGGCGAGTTGGAAGATGGCACACTAAGAGCCAAGGACCCTGTTTGGTCTTTGAAAGTGTTCGAGGTCGCAAGAGTTATGGTGAAACCCAACCAACCTGTTATGTATTGGCTTGCCGATGCACTAAACGCAGCTTTGTTCGGGAAGAGTTAATGGTGGTCCCACCACATATTGAACTTCCTCCTGTCAAGCCTGGCTGATCTCAAGCGGCTCCGTATGAATACCGTTGGGCAGCACCCCCGTTTGTCGTAGTACGCGCTCAGGCCCAACTTCTGTTGGTGGTAGCCACCTCCCCGGAAATGGACGGAAACCTCGGTTCGCCGCCATGTCTTTGTGTCCCTCGAGTGCAGCCTTGAAACGCTGCCAAGTAACTTTGTTTTGCCTCTTTGACATCCCCTTCGTGCTGAACTTGGTGCGTTCCTCAGAACCGTCGACGTCCACGAAATAACACTTCGAGCAGGTCGCAATCATTCGGTTTCCCTCACACTCCAACTTGAACAGTCCTGGGGTGCGCCCGCTCCACTTGTCCCACGCCAGCCAATTCTTTTTGTCCGCCACAAATTCAGCCCGCATTTCTGGTTTCACGACATCTTCCAACTTTTTACCACTGATTGCCATGTAATTGCTGTCGGTATCCATCTGGATCAGCTCGAAGTTTTTGCGGTCGACGTACTTGCCCAGGAAGTCAAATTAAAACTCCAACATCCGCAGCTTCGCCAGCTGGTACACCGCAATTCCGACTTCGAAGGGCTTCTTGATCACGATCTTTGGCTTCCGGCTTTCCAACTCGTACGCGTTTCCGATATCATCCAGATCCTCGAAGAATGGACTCCGCAGGGCTCTGTCGACGACTTTCTCATCTCGCGTGTAAATCACGTTCGTTCGTCGCTCCACTGCTTCAATCATCTTCCCATAAGCGCTGTTCCCCAGCAGCTTGAATATGTAAGCAAAGAAGTGCTTTGCTTTTGTCTGTGTCGTCTGTCCGCCGGGCGGTGGTGACTTCTTCCACAAACCAGATGAAGGGTTTGGCGACCTGGTAGTCGATGGTGCGATGAATCGCTGTGATTACAGCTCCGTGGTCAATATACCACTTCAACAGGGGGGCGAAGACCAACATTTTTTCTGCAGAAAGCGCGGCCACCAGCTTTTTCCTGTCTGAGCGGATTCTGCCGGTGCGCTGCAGATAATCCAATATGTGTTGTGGGAAAGCTTCGATGGGCACCTGCTGGTTGATGAAAAACGGACACATCTCCTCGAATTTCGGCCACAGGGGTCTGGGAATCTCGATGTCCTGCAGCATTGCCGAATGGTACAACGCGTTGGCGTCGTACCCCACGATTTTCCGGCACGGGTTGGGGCTCGGAACTTGGTGGCTGCGGATGTTGGTTTTCCCCACTTCGTGGTACCTTGTGAAAACAATGCTTGGCCCGCCAACCACCGCACCTTTCAACATCTCGTAGGCTTCTTCCCCCGGTGTCCACAGTTCGGCCCCTCTTTCGACTGCCCCCCGGAGGAGATACTGCATGCTGACCCCGGGGATCAACACCGTGTCTTTCAAAATGTCAATGCCTCTTTCCGTGTAGAAACTCCGCATTTTGTTCAGGGCCTCCAGCCCCGGAGCCACGTCCAAGTTCTTGTAAGCCAATCTACGAAAGTCCGCATACCCTTTTCTCCGAACAAGCGTTGGCACCGCGCATATTCATCCAGCGTCAGTACGTACTGGCAATGCAGTTTGGAATACCACTCGGAATAGGGTGGGAGCCCTTCGTAATCAAGCTTGTCGGGCGCGTCAAACCATTCGTATGTAAACCATGATTTTTCCCCCTCGCACTCGAAAAATTTTATCCATTTGTCGCAGCTGGTTCTTGACCAAGACAGTTGACGATGTCGAGAAATCGAAATCCAGGTGTGGTAATGTACATAATCTTGTTGGCTTTTTTCGCAACGGTGGGCTTCTTGGTCATGTTGGTTAGCCGCCCCACAAAGTTTTTCCTGATGAGATTCAAATCATAATTCCCAGATTTGAAACCGAGGGTCGGGACCTGGTTGAACCAGTCTTCGATAAACCTCCGCTGCTTTTTGGGAAGGAACCTAAAGCTGGAAGGTAGGAACTCGGCGCGCACCGCCGCCCGAATGTTTCTTCCTCTTCGCTCCAACTCTTAAAACGAAGCGTTGGATCAGAACGGTTGGGTCTTTATCACAAATGTGTGTGGGCTCTGGTTCCAGTGTGTCTCCGATGGAAACGGAGATCGGCGCATGCACGTTTTCAATGGTTAGGGTTTCTGTGGGAGCCTTCCGGCGGTTGCAGTCTCCGAATGCTTCGAAGTCGTACAGGATCATATGCGGGTAACTTTTCGTGAAAGGCTCGGTCAGAAGGTCGCCCCGCAGAAGACCAACTTGGTACCCCCACATCTCCACAACGTCGAACCAAGCCTCGCGCAGTGTCGCGGTACGTTTGTTAGTGTCTTCAAACCTCGATTCCAATGTTATCTTGTTACCATTTCTCCTCCTTTCGATTGTCGCTCTGCGGTTTTCGGGGTGGCACCTGCGACATCCAAGAAACCAACAGCCGTGAAATTGAAACACGGTCTTGGTCGTCGGATCAAACCCATCCACTGGCGCTCCCTCAATCGAACACTCGCCTCCATGCCCAGACAAACCGTGGTGAATGTGAGTTTTGCGTTTGCGTGCCTCTTGTTCCAACCAGCGCGTGGCGGTGCGTGAGAAGGGAGCCTTTGGGAAGAACTCCCTCTCAAAACATGTTTGGGCTTTCTCAAGCTGTTCGGCTGGGCAGACGACCTTGGTTTCTCCTTTTGTGCATCTGTCGTTCGCATGGCGGTGGAGGTCTGAGTTTTTCGTGAATCTCGCATTGCAATGGGGGCAAACAAAAACGTGCGCGAGTTTTTCGATGTCCCGGATGTAAAACCCGTGCCCTTCAAAAACCCCAATTGTCAGAATGTTTTTCAGCTGGTTGGTTGGGATCCGCCGGAGGTACCACACCACACCTCCTTCAGCTTCCTCGGGCTCGTAAACACGGATACCAAGCCACTGCGAGGCGAGCAACCCCTGATTGAAATGTCTTTCGATCTGGTCCAACTCATCCAGCGATGTTCCACGACAGTCGTTTGGGGAAGGGGGGTGGGGGGTGGGAAGTTGGAAATAACTTTGCGCCAACTCGCGGGCTTTTTTGGTGCTTTTGTCTGGTCTTGCGCCGCGGTGAACTGCCAAGCAACGCCAGAAACAGAGGTTGTCTTGAAGAGCGTCAAGCGCGATCATCGAGCGTCCGTGGGCCAAGTTGCGCAGCCAAGCAGGAAGTGGGCCCGTGCCAAGCAACGGCTGACGATCAAACACAGCCTTGACATCCACGCGGAAGAAATCTTCGAACACCCATTTCGTGTTCGGGAGCGGGACTTTTTTGAGCTCCAGACGTGCCTTTTCCTTTTTCTTCAACCAACGCCTGGCTTCCTGCAGATTGTGAAACCAAGGGGAGCCATTGTCGACGTTGTCGGCGTACACCATGAACGTATTGTCCTCGATGTTGCGCAACCGAAAGTTATTCGTGTATCTCAAGTAAAAGGCTGTGTTGACGTTGTATTGTATTTTTTTTCATGAGGCTTGCTGTTTCGTCATTCTCCAAACCGTCATTTACGCGCCAAAGAATATATCGTCTCCCTCGACTGTCCTTCTCAACCCCAAATTCTGCTTGACCCAAAGACCGAAGATCTAGCTGATAATTAGCCGCAGTTCTCCGCCTTTTGACTGGTGTTTTAAACTCTCGCACCGACTCGGCCAACTTCTTTTGCTTTGCGGTTCTTCGCGCAGGTGAAGGGCGGGGCGGCTGGTACGGGTGAAGAATGGGGGGAGGGTGCCGTACTGCGCGTTGGGAAGTAACCGTTTCTGCAAAAGAAACCAACGGTCCGCCAACCGTTCCTCCAAACGCAGGCTGCGCAGTGTTCGCAAAGACACTGTCCAAAAAGGGAAAAAGCGCCTCCCAATTAATCTCATCTTCTGTTCTCTTTGAGTTGCCTCCATCGTATACAATGGGTCGAAATTTGTTTTCTTGTTAACCACTTGGGTGGTTTGTGTGTTGCTTTTCACCATTGCTGGCTCGCGGATACCCTCTGGCCCCCTTTCTCTAATAGCCCGCACCCTGTTGGTGGTTGGTCCTCTCTGCGGTTTGTTTTCCATCGTGGTTACTGCGCACACCACCTCTCTCTAATTGCCTGCGTGGTGGTGCTGGTTGGTGTGGGTTGGTGTGAGATTGTACGACTGTAGTAGTATATGCGGCGTCTGACAAATACAACCGACCCCCGCACCCGAGGTCTACTGGTCGTGACACCATTTTCAAGTTCAAATGCATTAAAATAAACTGAACTTGAAAATGGTGTCACGATGTCACCGAAACGTTGTTCTTTTCTATCGCTAATTTTTTGCTTGTCTATGTTTTACTGAACCGTTGCTTATAAATCTTGAAGCAAAATTGTTAAAACCGAATTTGAAAGCCGGTGTAATTTCATTTTCACTGAGGCGACAAGAGAACAGCATCGTTTAATTTGTTTAAATTTGTCTCTTTGTGCTTGCTACGAAATATCACTGTTTGTTTTTTATGTTTATTGCTCCAAGATATATTTAAAGTTCTGTTTTATCGTTTATCTACCATTTTTCTCTGAGATTTGCGGACGGCTTTTTTATAAGTTAAATTAAAACTGTGACAGTGCGACATAGTGCGCGTAGAAAGACTTTTTTCAAACTACTTTTCCTTGTTCATCTGCAGAAAAAAAAAGCAGAAAAAATAAATCTGTTATTCACCGGCTAAGATCGGTCCGTATAGGGAAAAACTGTGCCCTCGGCCTTGGTGAATAACATATATATATATATATATATATTAATCCAACATGGCGGCCATACTCCACCTGGCCCAGCTGACCAGCTAGTTTACAGCGTACGTCTGGACATCAATCTTATAACCAATTGACACGTGTGAAAACAAGGTATCCGCTGACCAGTGTCACGTGACCATATCGCGGGCTCAAGTTAAAACCTCATCGAGGTCAGCTGTTTTTTTAAGTCGACCGCTGACCAGGTACTTGTTTTCGATTGGATCGCAGACTCAAGTAAGGTGTGGGACACCCAAACCAAAACGAGGCTTAATTTTTCGCGCGCTTTCTGCGGCTCGTAATTTCACATTCAGTTGGTTTCTTCATTTTGATCAAAACAACTTCATCTACTTCGATCGACGTTTGTCTTTTAATTCGCGTAAAAGGCATAAAAATCAAGAACTTGTCAAACGATGCTCCGGAAGGTGAATTTTCAAGTGATAAAAGGAGGAGCGAAAGATTTTTCTCAGGAAAAGCATCAAACTTGGATCGATTGTGTGGTTGAAAACAAAATAGTTCAACACTTCAAGGGCTTTCACTTTGCCGCGGGATCTTGCATCTCACCAAGAAAGGTCGCTTAAAGGCCCATTGTCACCCTTGATGCGCCGCGACCGTTAATTCTGGAATTTCGTGTAACGTGAAATTACTCAGACTTCGAAGCCCTTGTTTTATCGCTTTTGTTTTTTCGCATCGTGAACAAATCTCCAAATTTATGGCCGTAAATATGTTCTCTGTTTATTCTTGTTCATTTTCCTTGGAACAATTTGTATGTGTGTAAATTTTGGCCCGTGTAAAGTCGAAAGAGTCAGTCGGTGGCGGTAACTTCGCAGCGTTGTTTTAACTCGCCATGTTCTAAACGAGTGGGAATCTGGGTACGATTTGCGACCACAGAGCTTCTCGGGATCGTTTGGAGGGACAGCAAAAACATGGCGGACAGCAACAAGCCACCTGCGAAAGGCGCTCTCAAGGTTATTCGGACTGAAGAAGATATACCTGGTGCAAAAATTCCTCGCGAAACTGTACAACAGTGCAGCGTTGTTCAATTGAAAAGATGGTTGCTGTGCAGAGGAGCTAAGACCACGGGAAATAAGAAAGCACTGGTGACAAGGTACGTAGGTTCACTCGAGGTGTAGTTAAGTTTCATATGTAAACTTACCTATATCGAAGGGTCAATTGTGTTCTTTTATTTCATTCATATTTCATATTTGCAGAATTGAAGATTACATCAAGCACGGACTAGATGTTAAATATCTCCGTGATCCAGACGGAGGACTCAACCTACTACGCAAGAAGGTTAAACTTGGTGTACTTGAGCAGGAAGAGCCGCAACTCAGCCAGTCCTTTCCAAAAGAAGGTTACAAACCTGATCTAAACGGTCTCCCTAACATATCTTTTGGAACCGTTTGGCGGTTTATGATTGAAGGAGTTGAAAGTAGAAAACAACTTTCTACTGCAAAGCCCCTAGTCAAGGGATTTAACTTCTTTAAGTCAGGGCATGTTTTATACGTTGGATATCTGTATGAAAATGGAAAACATTGCGTAAAAAGTCAAGTTCTGCCGTCTATGAAAAAAGATAAAGTCTACACCTGTTTTCTGGTATTGACATCCATTGGCAGTGTTTTAAAAGTACATTGCAAATGCCCCGCCGGTATTGATGGCCGCTGCAACCATGTAGCATCTACATTGTTTGCCCTTGAACAACATTTTAAGGAGAGAAAAAAAAACTAGTTCTGTTGGAGATGAGTCCTGTACATCTAAACCTTGTAAGTGGAATGTTCCAAGGAAACGTAAGGGTCCAGTATCACCTATCTCTGAAATTAGCTTTGTCAAGCATGACTATGCAAAAGTAAAGAAAGCCAAAAAGCCAAAGCTAACCCCATATGCAACACAACATGATACCTGTGTATCAAATCAAAAAATGTGGCCAAGTGAAAGATTACAAAACTTTTTTGAGGCTTTAAAAGAATATCAAATAAAATCCAGAAAAGC
>JAEMWC010000238.1:642500-737500 GCA_016490735.1 Pachyseris speciosa | reverse complement strand
GAAAGTTCGCATCCAGTAGCAATTCAGCAAGCGGTGTTTTTCTTTTCTTGGACCGGTCCATTTTCTGCGTTTCTTCGAAACTGGCCCTTGTCAATTCCCGACGTGGAACGGTTGGTTTTGTCCATGGAAAAATTGATGGTAAGTGAGTTCTGCTAAGTTTCTCTCCTCCATCGAAATGAGCGGAGCAAATCCGCGTACTCTCAGAGTCTACTTTAAGCGTTTCGTTTCTAATAAGAACTACGTACTTTTGCCGTACATCAGGGTCTTTAGGAATTCTGTAATAGTGAAGGCCAGGTGCATTTCTAAAACTATTATTGCAAAGTGGAACACAGCAGTTATAGTGCGCCATGTTTGTTTGCCTTCACGCTGTCCCTCCAAACGATCCCGAGAGGCTTTGTGGTCTCAAATCGTACCCAGATTCCCACTCGTTTAGAACATGGCGAATTCAAATGGTGAGGTTCAAGGACGATTTAAAAAGACTTGTTGTTCAAGTTTGGTGCTTTTTACCTCAGAGCTTTCAAGAATTCGCTGAGCTTGTTGAAGCCGACTTACTGCGATTCGGAAACTGATTTGATGGCGAGTATAAAAAATTTTACTCGGCTGGACAACTGTTTCCCGCACGTTTGATGTTTTACCTCAAAGGTCAGTTTGTTTGTGATGGGTTCTGGCGGCTTTGGTCAACTTATTGGTGTTTTTTAACCGATTTGTCGCTATGTCTCTTCATCGACTGCCATTTTTATGCCCATCGGGCATTCTAGCTTTACGTTCAGTTTGCAGCTTGCCTAAATTGCGTGACAATTAATTTCTCTTTCTCGGCGAGCTGTCCGTGATCGATAAGGACTACACCGCTTTTGTTTCCTCCCGTGTTTTAATTCGGAGCTCAAAGTTTTCCTCCTTTTGTCAAGCCGCATGGTCGACTGTATTTTCACACACAATCAATATAAAGCGAAAGGACAGGATAATTGAATGAGAATGTACGAGTATTTTTCTTACTGCAAATAAGAAACCATTACCCGACAACAGGAGATGCCGACAATAAATGTTTTCTTGTGGATATTTTATCACCATTCTCGCCACATAATCAGCGCGTTTTATCAATAACGGATCGTTCAATACTTTGCTGTTTAGATTTAAAACCTGTGAACGGATTGTTCACGGTTTTAATGAAGAAATACTGTATGAAGAAATATGCAAGTTGAATTTGTAGCCATTTGTTATGCCAAACTGTGCACAAGCGACAACTCGGCGCGATTAACAAGATCAAAAAGCCCGATTAAAAATAATGACCATCAGAGGCATCATTTAACATAATGGGGGGATTTCAAAACAAAAAGTTCATTCTGACAGCACGAGAGTAGTAGTCATAGAGAAGAGATTTGAAACTAGTAAGAGTAGCATTAGCTAAGTCCATTCTGTCAGTGAGTAAGTTCCAGATTCTGGTTGTTCTAATAAAAAAAGATTTCTGATATATTGTAGTTCTACATTTCTTGGGGACAAAGATAGGAGAGCTAGTAGCGGATGCTCGAGTCGTTCTAACGGGAACAACGGAAGGACTAAGGTGGACTAGATTATGCGTAGCCTTATAAAAAAAATACCATGTCTAGGAGCTCATGCCAATAACATACAGGAAGTAGATCTAAAGATATTAACCTTTCCTTATAAGATATTTCTGTGATAAAAGGTAAATGGAAAATAAATTTGGTTGCACGTCTTTGAATTTTTTTCGAGTTTGGAAATTAATTCAATTGCCTGAGGCGCCCAGACCTGAGTTTGGACGCAAAGAAGTAGTTGATTGTTTGTTTTGGTGCGTTGTTTTGTTTGCAAGCGAACAAGTATTTTTACTCTGCTTGGCTGACTGTTTTCCGACCTCGGTGCCTCAACAGCGTTAACAAAACTATTGCCCTTATCTTATTAACACGTAATCGCAATAAGTCCTCGTAAAATTAAGGATTAAAACCCCGGCTAAAGGATCACACATTTTCATCCAAAATCATCAGTTGTTAAAAATGACGTTGGGTGGCTAAACGCACAAACAATGTTTGACCAAACACTAGACAGAGTGAGTCCATAGAACGATTTTTTGCGTTTATCGCTGAAATTTCGGCTTTATGTGGTTCATTTGGTTTCTTTTTACCGGCTGTGCACGTTTTGTTGGTTGGGGTGGCTAAATTAAACGATCAAACATTTGTTAGTAACGCGAAATGTTGGATGAAAATGTTTGATCTTGATCAACATGGAAAGCCATTTAAAGTAATTCCCTTGAAAATGACGTACTATCCAGATTTTTTTCAAACTTGGCACAGTTGATAGCCATGCATAGGACATTGAAAAAATGCAATAAATAGATGGGGTCACCGAGCTTGTTTTCGCCCTGCATGCCCGTTATTCTAAGTGTTTTTCCTGAGTTGCGCAAGAAATGTTCGAAACTTGAACAGCCTCCAAAAATTGTTATTAGTCAAAGCAAAAACTATGAATAGTAGTGAAACCTAGAGCCTAATTGTTTCTCCACGTTGGATCAAGGGTGATAATGGGCCTTTAACAGTCACCGGCATTAATGGGAGGAACGAGTAGCTCAAACTCGAAATTTCAGTATAATTATTTCAAATTGTCCGATCTTGGCAATAATGTAACGAAATTGGACCACTACGTCATCGCCGCATACACCTCCCTGGCTGCAAATGCAGAGTTTCACGTCATTTATACATAAATAATCCAACATCTACTATTAAACTTTTTTCCTCCTTAAAATATGTTTCTTGTGTCCCTATTACGAGTAAGTAACACCAATAAAAAAGGTGGGTCACCGTGATCGCTTCTTTGCAACACGACCGTAAAGGGAAAATTTCGGCTGACAAAGCTGAATGTCAAGGCGAATACGCCATGTTTCTAATGTGCACACGCTAAATGACGCCATAAATTATGCGCAGTATTATGCGCATCCTTACTGCGCATAATTTATCGCGTCATTTAGCGCGTACAGGAGCGCGCACACATTAGAAACATGGCGTATTTGCCTTGACACTGAGCTTCGTCAGCCAAAATTTTCCCTTTGCGGTCGTGTTGCAAAGAAACGAGCCCGGTGACCCCCATTTTTTATTTCATAATTTCAGCGAGTACAGTATCCCCAATAACTGAGAAAAAATAGCAGAAATCTATGGCTACTTTTTTGGCAAATGAAATAAATTCTACAGAAGGAGACATAACGGGCCCAACAGCGAATGTCCAAATTATGTTTCCTTTAAAGGATAAAAAATTCAGGGTATTTGAACACATTTTTTTCTGGGACATAGGTGAATAAACAATCAAAGAAAGTCAAACTCTGTATGATATAACACGCTGCATTGAAAAATAATCAAGCTTATGTGTTGCGCACGGAGATTACCAAAAGTTACCTAGATAACCGTATTTGTCAGCATTGTGGTATGAAAACAAGCACGGTGACCCCTTCTTTTTATTACGTTTTTAATATCTCCTTGTCCTGTAACAACAGCATACCGAGTTTCATCGGAAATCTATGGCGGGTTCTTTTACTAGGGAATCACCTTAAGAATAAATGCCATGTTGAAAGAGGTGGCTACACGGTCAAACACTTCGTGTATTGTTTTCTTGTAAGTTTTAATGTTTTACTGTCGAGTCAGGTCAAGCGTACCCTCCTAGATTACATTAGTTGATTATTTGAACATTGAACCCGTTAGTCGTTTCGCATAATGCAATCATTTTCAAAATATTGGAATCAAACTTCGATTGCTGATTGGAATAAGCGAACAAAAGATGCTCCTTATATGGGAAATCGAAGCGTCCAACATGGCGTCCAACGGTGAGTGGAATTGGTAGGTGAAAAACGGTAATGTAAATGTTATTATCGAGAGGGTTTTTTTGCTTTCTACATCCCATAGAGCTTGTAGAAGTCTTTTTCGGGATGAAAGAATTGCAGGCGAAGTTCTAGCAAGTTTTCTCGTCAATATTTTTGGTTGTTTACAACGCTGTAGGCTATCAGTTGTGTTGAATTTCGCTCCGTACAAATTTATTATTTTTAGGATTCCTCGGAAAGAACAATATTGTTGAATTTTGAAAGGCTAAAAAAGGTGTGCTCTATTAAAAGAGATGACAGAAATGAAGTCTCGTTGATCGAACGCGTTTTTCAAACACATCTACGGACATAGTCCAATCAGCAATTGAAGTTTGATTCGAGTATTTCAAAAATGATTGCATTATTCGAAACGACCAATGGCTTCAATGTTCAAATAATCAACTCATTAATGTAATCTAGGGGGGTAAGCTTGACCTGACTCGACTGTAATGTCTTGAGGTTTTTGAACCGCGGTCAATTCCTGTTGACTGCTCTAGGTTTTTTTGCTTTCTACATCCCATAGAGCTTGTAGAAGTCTTTTTCGGGATGAAAGAATTGCAGGCGAAGTTCTAGCAAGTTTTCTCGTCAATATTTTTGGTTGTTTACAACGCTGTAGGCTATCAGTTGTGTTGAATTTCGCTCCGTACAAATTTATTATTTTTAGGATTCCTCGGAAAGAACAATATTGTTGAATTTGAAAAGGCTAAAAAAGGTGTGCTCTATTAAAAGAGATGACAGAAATGAAGTCTCGTTGATCGAACGCGTTTTTCAAACACATCTACGGACATAGTCCAATCAGCAATTGAAGTTTGATTCGAGTATTTCAAAAATGATTGCATTATTCGAAACGACCAATGGCTTCAATGTTCAAATAATCAACTCATTAATGTAATCTAGGGGGGTAAGCTTGACCTGACTCGACTGTAATGTCTTGAGGTTTTTGAACCGCGGTCAATTCCTGTTGACTGCTCTAAACATAAAATATTGGCGCAAGGAAAGCCATGCGAAGTTGCTCAATACCAGTAAAAAATAATAATCGTGGAGCTCCGCTTTTAGGCTTGGCTTTTAGGCTTGGAGATATTAAGATATTATTAATTATTGGGAGACTCCGTCGTCGTCGTGCGGTGACGCCCACGAGCAATACCGCTAGCCATTTTTAACGGAACTCCGGCAGCCCAAAGGGCCGCCAAGCGGAACAACATACCTATACCAACCCGTCGACTGCTTTTCGCATGGTAATCATGGCAGCGGTATTGCTCGTGGGCGCGACCGCACGACGACGACGACGGAGTCGCACAATAATTAATAATATCCTAATAATCATAATAATAATCCAACATGGCAGCCATACTCCACCTGGCCCTGCTGACCAGCTAGTCAGCTAGTTTACAGCGTACGTCTTTCGAAAACGCGTCTTTCAGCGTACGCGCTTTCTGCGGCTCGTAATTTCATATTCAATTGGTTTCTTCATTTTGAGCAAAACAACTTCATCTTCTTCGATCGACGTTTGTCTTTTAATTCGCGTAAAAGGCATAAAAATCAAGAACTTGTCAAAAGATACTCCGGAAGGTGAATTTTCAAGTGATAAAAGGAAGAGCGAAAGATTTTTCTCAGGAAAAGCATCAAACTTGGATCGATTGTGAGGTTGAAAACAAAACAATTCAACGTATCAACGGCTTTCACTTTACCGCGGCATCTTGCATCTCACCAAGAAAGGTAACTTAACAGTTCACCGGCATTAATGGGAGAACGAGTGCTCAAACTCAGGAAAGAAGCTCTTTCTTCGGAAATACCGTTTGCTATTTTTGCGGAATGCTTGTTTTACTTTACTGAAGCTTAACACCCCACATGTAACGTAGTTTTGTTTGGTTGGAGTAGTATACAAACAGGGTTCGGCTCATTCACCCTCCAAAGTACCATTTTTTACTAGTACAGTACAGCCCCCGAAACGCACGATTTCTTCAGACACCCAAAATTACTTAAAGAGATAACACTATATTATAATACCAATGGTCAAAAATAATTTTTCTAAATATAAAATAATAATTGAGGAAGATGAGCCTAATGATAATAAACCGGCGCCAAATAAGGGGGTTTATAATCTTGAAAAATTATCAAACTGTAATTTAGAAGTTCATGAATATTTATCAATTGAAATGGATTATGTTGAATGTCCATTTTGTGATCAGATAATAGGAGAACACTCTATAAAAAAAGATGAACTATGTTGTGATAACCAAAGAACTTATCAATGATAAAGTAATTGTTTGTAAGAATTTTGCTTTAGTTCAAGGCTATCAAAATGTTGTTGAGTATGTTGATTTTCATAAAAATAAATACAAAATAAGACGTAAATCAGTCTATAATCGGGAATATCATATAACGAAAAAGATAGTTGATTATTGTTTTGAATATAGAAAACAAATAGATTCCAGTGACTTTTATGGATTATTAATGATTTTTAAAGAAATAGACACTATAATATCACAATTAAATGAAAATCGAAAAAGAATGATAAATATTGATTTTATTCTAAAAAAAATATTAACTAAAATGAAATCAAAAATTGCAGATGATATTGAAATCAATAAATAAAAAAAACATTATCTGAATATGAAAAATACTGACAAAAAATATTATCACTGATTGGAGATAAATAGAAACTATAATTCAGAATCGAAAAGGGAAATCTTTTACTTTTGAATTTCAGAGGTGAAAAGTTTGTCATATTTATGTAATAATTTATCAACAATCGGACTGTTATCACAAATGAAGTCATCAGTTTGCATCATTTTAATTTTTAACATATTTAAATCACACTCTCCACTTCTAAGTTGGTTTTTAATATCATTCAAAAGATGCTGGTATGTCTGGAAAGCGTAAACACACTGTTGAATTTTAAGATCCAAATTTTTGTGTTTCATCCAACCCTGAATAAGTAATGCTGTTGTACTTATCGCAACTAGACTAATCCCTGAAGTAGCAATAGCTGAAACAAGACCTCCAGAAGCCAAAATAACAGAAAGTGAATTTCCTGCTATTTTCCATTTTTTGAATCTCCTTATTGCTTGTTTGTATGCCCAACACTTCCTATGATACGTTTTGTAATGAGACTTTAATTCATCAACTTGTTCTTTTGAAAGTTTGGCTGAAACATGGTTCCAGCCGAATATACTTATACGTCGGTTTGTCATATATATCGTTTATATTATTATTCTTTTGCAAACACAATAAAATAGTCCAGAAATCTGTCCACACAATGCAGAATTTTTCATTAGTTTCGGTGTAATATTTTCTGAAATGGTATAAGTATATCCTCGGTCTAATAAATAACAATCATAGAATCGTCCAAAAGCACCATGCATAATACTATGTGAGTGTAATATATCAACCCAACCAAGTGTTATTTCGAGAAATCGTGTAATGCAACCATTCCCTGGTCCTATAAGGCCTATTTCATAATCGTGTAAATACAAAATATTGTTAATCGGAAGTATTTTTTTTAAATGTTTGAAATACAAATATTGGTACACTAAAGCTGATTTCAAAATTACATCATTGACTTGGATATGTTGTTGCTTGGTTTCATTAAAAAGATGGCTCACGTATTTGATTATATCTCGTATCATATATTAGATATTTATACAATTTTATTTATTGATCAAATATCTATTCATGAAAACTTGATGGTGTAATTGTATTATATTATCAGACATTTCAAATGCTTTATACAAACAAAATAAAGTGATAGAACCGTTTAATCCTGCAATACCTGAAGGGTCTAAATCTCCAAATGTCATCTGTACGCTTCCATCTGTCGTTCTTGATGTGAAGTTACACAATTTCTTTCCATTACAATAAACACTAGATCCATTTGTTTTTGAAGGTTCATTCCAATGGATTGAAAGACAACACCATTTATTTAATTCGCCAGCATTCGCATTAACTTGATAATCAGCGTGTTTGGTTTTACCATGAAAATCACCCCCAATTGTAATGAAATTATTAATTGTTCCAGAAACAGCTAAAATACCTGTTGAAGAAAAAGCAATGAATTTATCGTATCCACCATTATCATGACCAAAAATACCATTTCTCCATACACCTGAAGAACCATGATTGTTCAGTTTGTATACGATAAAAATGTTCACAATGTCTTTTTCACCAGATTTTGGATTTAAATCAATATTTGATATCATCCTTCAGAACCATTAAATTTAAGATAATATCGTTTGTTAATTTTTTCAGCTTTAGTGCATACAGTTGGTTGTAATGAGGTATTAGTTTGCATACAGTTGTTTTCACTCAAAGTTTGATCATATAATAAAGATACTTTTCTCGTTGATGAATTCATTATCAAATGATGACTGTATAATATGTTTAGTGTGTAAATACATTCAGCATATAATTCCAGATATTGGCTGATGTAAAAATCACTGAAATTTGTTTGGATTAATGACTGGGTTTTATTTGTAATTTCATAATCGACGTAAAATTTACTTGTACAATCATAATTATTTGTCGGTGTTCCCACATTCGTTATTTTATTATTGGCTAAATTGAGAGAACCAGTCATGGTTACAGAACCATCTTTTTTCATAAAGTTGGAATCAACATAATTTCGACTTGTCTTATCATTTATGATGGTGTCTTGCTTAATATTCTCATCTAAAACAAATTTTTTTGTAGCCACATCCTGGTCTGATTGCGGCGCTCCAACATTTATCAATTTCTTATTTTGATTATCATAATCTCCACTATTGGTTAATTTAAATCCTTCACCATCAGTTCCCTTTGGACCTTTTATATTCACTTTCACATGACCTATATGATCACGTTCAGATGTGTGGTTAAATATACCCATATAATATTGATTTAGAATAATTCATGATTACTTCTAATGTAAACGTGGTGTCAAATGCTTTATCATTCGGGTGCGAATAGTCAATTATGAAATAGCCCCTCGATAATGATTTGTTGACTTCAACCGTTCTGATGTTTCTGCTCATAGAAGGAATTCTATATTCGAAAATAGTTGCTGGGAATGCTAATAATCCAGCGCCTTCATTTTTTTTCTTGAAGTAGAACATTCCGGGTTTTGTTCCTTGTATAATATGCATCCTCTTAATATAAAAGTTATCATTATGAATTCTAATAACGGAAGCTTTAGATAAACAATTGAGAATAAAAATTAGTGATAAAAATTGTGAATGACGTTTCGATGAATCGTTCATCATTTTCAAATTCGTAAAAACTAAAAGTCAAATTCTTGTGAGTTCTTTATATGCTAAAAATGTGTGTGGAAATCTCGTTGCATGTAATTAAAAACGCTACAATGTGGAACGTAGAAAGTGATAATTAGGTACTAAATAGTTTTGCTTTGATTGAATCAGATTGAGTGTTCAGCTTAGGTTTCATTTCTTGGATAAAAAGCATTTCGTAAATTAAGCATTCAAATTTCCCACGACATTTCTTTAGAATGGTGAATTGTTCCTGAAGATCTTTGTTTCTCTGATTGTGCGCGTCATGCAGGTGTTTTCCAATAGCAGAGTGTTTGTGTTCCTCAATGCGTTGAAAAAGGTGTCGGCGAGTATAGCCAACATAATCTGCATCAAATGTGATCTGTGTGATGCAGATTATGTTGGCTATACTCGCCGACACCTTTTTCAACGCATTGAGGAACACAAACACTCTGCTATTGGAAAACACCTGCATGACGCGCACAATCAGAGAAACAAAGATCTTCAGGAACAATTCACCATTCTAAAGAAATGTCGTGGGAAATTTGAATGCTTAATTTACGAAATGCTTTTTATCCAAGAAATGAAACCTAAGCTGAACACTCAATCTGATTCAATCAAAGCAGAACTATTTAGTACCTAATTATCACTTTCTACGTTCCACATTGTAGCGTTTTTAATTACATGCAACTAGATTCCCACACACATTTTTAGCATATAAAGAACTCACAAGAATTTGACTTTTAGTTTTTACGAATTTGAAAATGATGAACGATTCATCGAAACGTCAATCACAATTTTTATCACTAATTTTTATTCTCAATCATTATGAATGACTAAATATTTGGCGTCATTAATTAATACAGGCTTTAAAATATTCTTATTATGTCCTTGATCGGCTTCAACAAAGCAGTTTAAATATTGTATTTGACCTTTAATTATATAATTATTCATATCCATGTTGTTACCTAATTTTAAATTATAAAAATAAAAACCACCTAAATCGTTTCCATAATCACACCTGCAACGCTTGAACGAAATAGATTTAGAGAATTATTATGAATTCTATAGCCATTTAAATTTAAATCACCACCAATGTTTAACTCTTTTATAAAAAAGCTATTCATATTAATATTATTTAGCATTGTTAATTCACCATTTTGACCATCAAACAAGTTTGAAGATTTATTTATCAAAGTGTGTCCATTCAAATCTAAATCAGTCTGCAATTGCATTTTTTCACTTACAATTTTATAAACTTCAACAAAGTCGTAAACACTTGATGGAACATCAACAGCTTCACCATCAATACCATATACGACACAAGGAACATTGTATTTATTGGGGTATGTTGGGTTAGCATTAATATGTATTGTACAATATAAATATTCAGGTGGTGAACTTGTTGTCGGTTTTTCAATCCACAATAAATATCTTGAATGATCTTCATTTCTGTTATCAAACTTTCTCTCTACAGTTCTATGAATTGTAATTCCACCAGTTGCACTGAATGTTACGGTACTAAGATTCATTCCTTCATAATCGGAAAACAGCCATTCTATGATGAATGTGTATTTTCCATCTTTTATTGTATACATATTGAAACCTAATCTTGCTCTAAAAATATGATTAGATTCTTTAATCAAGTCTACATCAATAACCTTTTTCGATATTATGTGTGGTGAACGGGATAAATTTGTATAACCTTTTACTTTAAGACCATATTCAGTACTTACTTCATCGATGTCATTAATCAAATATTCGAAAACATTCTTTGGATGGGAAGCAGATGAAATATTACTTTTGTCCACATAATCCTTATTTGCCCCGTCTGACTTCGTTAAAGGTAAACCCATGTCAACAATTTTGTTTCCCCCAAGTTTCAAGTCAGCCGCCATCGCGTTTGTTCCGTTCAATAATAAAGCTCCCGCTCTAATGGTTTGTGAAGCTTGATTCAAAACTCTAAAATTCACAGCATCGCTATCATTTTTCACATCACCCACATTTGCCACTATATTTCCACCCATCGACAAATTTCCATACATCACAGTCGAACCGTCTCGTCGAACCGTTTTGTACTCGCATCGTCTGCATTGACGGGTGGAGCGAGAGCAGTAATTGCATTGTTGTTCATGTTCAGGTTTTTTTGCGCAATTGCATCAAGTTTGGTTTGCAAGCCCTGATCCACATATTTTTTATTAACGGCGTTTTCAGCTGGCGTATTGTTATCAGCGTCTTTCAAATCCTCAATAGTATATTCCGCCATGTTCAGATCACCCAACGCCGGGTCAGTTCCATCACGTTGCAAACAACTTGCGATTTCAGAATCCAATAGACTTTTATTTACAACATCAAGATCATCTTTTGCATAAACCACATTCGTGATAAGGTTGCGCCCCATATCCAGATTTCCAGTCATAACAACACTTCCATCTTTTTTAACGAAGGTTGAATGCTGACCACCTGTTATGTTATGATCAACCTATTCCTTCGTAGCACTATCTTTATCACTAATTGGTGTCCCAACATTTGTTAAACGTTTGAAACCAACTCCATCAGCTCCTTTTTGACCTGTTCTTAAATGACCAACAGCGTGATCATGTGAAGGTAAAAAGTTGAATATACCCATATAGTATTATATTAGATTATTAGATATTGCCATAAAAGTTTCTCTTAACAGTTTTCATTGGCTTGTCTACATAACAGAAAGAATATGGTTTTTTAGTTGCTTCAATATACTTTTGCTTTTCAATTCCAAGTTCCTGAGATATTAAAGTTCTTTCTCTCGAGGATGGGAAGTCATATAGGCAAAAATGGCTGCAATTTATTCTGATTGGTTTTGGGCACCCGTAAAAGGATTGTGTTAGATATATCACTGAACAGTTCTTATGCCGACCTTTAATGAAGTATTTTATTATTTTATCTTGTTTTGCTTCACACACAAAATCATCAAAAATAACCAATCTCTGAATATCAGTGTTTTGCAGTTGTTCAACAGGTAAAATTTCATCTTGACTCCATATTAAAACAGGATAACCGACTTGTTTGCTTATCCCATCCATTTCTTTCATCAAAGTCTGGTATTTGTCTTGGTCAAGATTTTTGGCGTATAAATGGATTTGATCGTAATAGACCAATGGTTTGAGTAAAATATGACTCAACAAATTAGTTTTGCCAGATCCCGAATTTCCAGCGAGAAGCATCCTGAATATATCTTTCGGCATATACGGATACAATTGTTTGAAACATTTATTTGAATCCCCACCACTGTCATAGTTAGGTATTTCCATATATAATTGCGTTGGATTAAACCCCCCTTTATCTAACCTAAATAATCCTAAACTAATTTTTATCTAATCTAACTGTATGGATATAGAGCGAATGAAAAGGCTTCTTCAAAGTGGAATTGAAGCTGGAAATAAGACGAGAGAAGTTCGTGAGGTTATCAAGACTTTTGAAAACACAAAACAGGATGCATATGATGAAACATCAGAATTATTGAAACCTATTGATGTTCAGAAGAGTGTGAAAGAAAGCATCGACAAAAAAAGAGGATGAAGTTATTGAACAGTTGAAACAAAATCAACTGGCTTTTACACAAGGACTTGATGATGTTGTAGAAACGAATCGCAGAGTAATTACAATGGATTCGGAACTTCCTAAGGCCATTGAAGCACCAGTAGATGAGGATGGGAAAACCTCCATATTAGCAATCGATAACAATTTCAATAAAGATGACAGAATTATATTAAAAAATCACAAGCTTTGGAAACCAAACGATTTGACTCAAGTAAGCCCACAAAAACTACTTGAAGAAAAGATAAAAGCTGGAGAAATCGCTAAAAGACTAGGAAATAAAAAAGCACACGCGAAAATACCAGAAGATAAACAATCTTATGATCAAGAATTACAAACTTTGAAAAAATACAGAGAAACGATTGCAGATGTACTGGCTTCTTTCAAATACACAAAAGGGCAAGGAATGAAAATTGGAGCTGGCGTTGTTTATTATAATAATGTTGGAGACTTGCTTTCACGACTCCAACTGCTTGGAGGGTCTATTTATGCTGGGAATAATAGTACAGATGTTAGAGACGAATTTGTGAAGATATTGCACGTAATAAAAAGATTGAATATCATCGATGATAAACAGCTAAATGGGATAATAATAAAATATCTACTCTAATAGTATATGACAGAAATCTCATTGCAATTCAACAGTAAAAACAGAGACAAAATTGGTGTTAGTCACAGTCACGATTTCACAAAGAGATTCAATAGGCCTCTCAAGTTATCAAACGAAATGAAATACGAAATTGCGGTTAAAACTATCAATATGACTTACAGTTGGTACAACATCAGACAATCTTTTGGAAATAATCAAATAAAATATAGTTACAACAAAGGTGCAAACTGGGAAACAATAACTTTTGTTGATGGAATGTATTCATATGATGATATCAATAGTTACATTCATGAGTATATGAGAAAAAATAACCATTTGGTTGTTGATGATCCTGATGATGCTAAAAAGACATATGGTATCAATATCTTTTTCGTTTTATCAACATATCGTATTTTGATTGAACTTGATGAAAATTATCGAGTGGATTTGAGAAATCTTGAATTCAGAAAACTTATCGGTTTGAGTCAAAAATAGTTACACAAACAGAGTACGGTTCAGATCTTCCTGATATCACGAGAGGGGTAGATGAAATTTATATTAACTGTGATAAAGTCATAGACATTATCGTTGACAGGAACAGCACCAGTACTATTGCTGTTATTCCAGTTAGCAACCTAGTCAGATCTTTACCTTTTACTTACAAACCTCGTTTTCTTTCATATAATCCAGTTTCAACCCATACAATTAGTTCAATACATTTTTATGTGACCTATTCTTCTGGAGCTCCAGTTCATTTGAATGGTATAGATTGGTATATTGAGATTTTTTTGAGAGGGACGGAATTATAAAACCAAATAATATATGAAACGGTTTGAATATAAGAAATTAAGTGAGAAATATTCAGAATAACGTGGTGAAGGTCTGACGGACATTATCAAAACAGTTGGAAAAAAAGCAGCTGAAAAAACCGCTACAACAATTGGCGATTATGCTGGCAAAAAGCAGGTGACAAAATAATTTAACTTTTAAGAAAAAGAAAGACAAAACCAGAACAAAAACCCTTAACTGCTTATGAAGTGAATGAAAGACTCAGTCAGCTTCTCTCAGGCGGGAGACTAAGAAGGAAATAATCTCCTCACTTTTATCTAAACTAATTGTATATGACAAACTATCGAGAATCAAAATATATTGAACGATATGAAGATGTAGTCTTTGAACTTGAGACGGCATTGAATACTGTACTTGCAAACGATGCTTATCAGAAGAAAACAGGTCATCGTTTCGTTGTTGATAACAGCGGAGAAACTACACCATTCGATTGGTTCAATTCTCGTTTGAATGTTGATTTCATTGTAAAGAAGCTTGCAGATGGAACTGATATAGCTACTAATGATCGAAACGGTGTGGTAAATTCCACTTTCTTACTCATTCATCACATAAATGTAAAAATGAATGGTGTTGATGTTTATGAATGTAGAGAAGCTAACCAAGCAACAAACATCAAAAACTTGCTTCAGTATTCCCAGGGTTATGCTTCTTCTCAAGGGACAAATGAGTTTTTTTATCTTGACACAAATAGAAATGCTGATGATAGAGCAGCTCAAGCCACTTATAATAAAGGATTTGCATCTCGTAAACTACTGTTGAATGGTGCTAATGGTACTGTAAATGCAGAAATACCATTGAATAGATATGGATTTTTCAAGAGCCTTTGGAATGAACTTTTGCCTAACTCGAAAATAGAGTTGAACCTAACACTTGAAAGTGATGCTAATTTAATTTGGCAGGCTGCTGATAATTGTCGTGTAGTACTCACCAAATTTCAGTTAATTGTTCCTCGTATTATTTTCAATGCAGATGGAAAGTCATTATACATGAGTAAATATCTCGATATGAGAAAGTGGACTTATCTGAGAGAAATGGTTGAGAGGGGTAACTCAACGAGACAACAGACGGCTAATTTCCGTATTTCAACAGGAATAAACAAACCGAGGCATGTATTTGTTTTCATAATCAACGACGCAAATGATGAATCTCAGACAGCTAATAAATTCTTGTATAACACATTTTCAGTTGCAAATAACCGAACAATGACGAGTTGCCATCTTGAGGTAGGCAATGGGGTTGATTACCCAGAGGTTCACTATAAGCCATCAACAGAACCATCGAGGGTATTCAGAGATGTTTTGAAGTATGTCGAAGCGATAAATGATTTTAGTGAATCTACGCTATTAAACAGAAATAACTTCAATTCCATATTCCCCTTTATCTATTTCGATTTGACAAAACAGAAAACAGATATTCGAGATGGGATGACAAAACTAACTTTCAAATACACTTTGAGTAATGGAACAAACGCAGATGATAGTGTGTATGCACTAGTCCTATATGAACAGGATATTGAGATGAGAAAGACTGATGGGAAGTTAATTCTTAGATCAATGTAAATAAATACAATTTAGTCTAATGATATATTATATGACTACGTATCATCCTCATGGAGTGAAACTTTCTCAGGGTCAGAAAGAAAAGCTTGTAAAAGCATATGAAACAAATTCAGCTGTGACAATACGATTATCAAATGGAGAATTATCTGGTAATGATCAACTTATGTTAACAAAAACACAAATCAAAAAACTGATTAAAGCTAAAAATATGAATAAAGGATCGGACATTAAGATATCAAAGACACAAATCAGAAAAGCTATAGTACACGGTGGTTCTCTTTGGACAAGTCTTTTTTCTCTCGCTGCTAAAACAATTCCTCCATTAGCCACGGGCGCTATTTCAGCTCTTGGAAGCCATGGAATTAAAAAACTGTTAGAGAAAAACCAAAAGGGAGGTTTTCTTATTCCAAATAATAAATTGTCTCAGTTATTGAATTATAAAAATTTACTGAACACGAGACAAATGGCTGATTTAATTAGTTCGATGCAATCAGGTGGGCAATTTGTTATCAAACCAACAAAAACACAGATTGGAAAGGGGTTAGCAACAATATTAGCCTCAATTGGAATTCCCCTGCTTATGAAAGCCTTGACTGGAAAAGGTTTGCATGTTGAAAGTCGTCGTCCGAGACGATCAATACCCGTTCATGTACCAGATGCTGTGGTTGTGAAAAAAGATGGAGGAGCTCATGATTTGATCCCATGGAGATCACCACCCGTTGTTGGTACATGGGATAACCCAATCGGTATGGGAATGAAGAAAGTCAAAGGAAAAAATTCGATCCCTATACTTGGAACAATTCTTTAAAATTCATTAACAAACCTTTATCCAACTTTGATTTATTGAATTGGGTAAAACAACTTAACATAAAATATTTCAGAGGAGTATTTAGTCGGGATGCTTTACCAAAACAAATCAGAAAAGAATGTGGAATAGTCAATCTCGATACCCATATTGGACCTGGCACTCATTGGGTATGTTATCGGAATATCAACACATACTGTGAATACTCATTCGGTTTGATGATGCCAACAGAAATTCAAACATATATGGCTACAAGCAAAAAACAACTCGTATACTCTGGTGATGAGATACAAGAGCGTGATGTGGATATTGGTGTTTGTACTATCTTCTCGAGAGACAAAAAGGTAGATCAATTCTAAATACAATACATAATTCCACATTCAGTTCAACAGATGCGAGTGTCAATCACAGATTCATCATAGACTACTTCGAAAATATTTAACTTGTGTCAGATCAAAACAATCTAACATATTTGTATAATGGTGAAATCATATTGTGTCAAACAGAAGAAAGTCACTGAATGTGTACCGGGTAGTGAAAGGTTTGAATTAGTTAATACAAAAAATGGTCGAAGTCGAACTTTATTAAAACGCACTTGTGCTGAATGTGGAATAACAAAAACAAAATTCGTTAAGAACCAGGGAAACTGATTGGCCCGTCTGAAGGGGGGCATTGGATCAACATTATTAACAACATCATTGGATTTGCTTGGTCATGCGGCTCCAATAATTGGTAAAAAAGCATTGCAAGCTGGAAGATATTATGCATCCGAAGCTCTTAGAAATCCAAAACTACAGCAAAAAGCTATTGACTACGCTCTAGATAAAGCAAGACCTGTTATACGTAAAGTTGGCAAAGAAGGTTTGGTTCAACTATCTACAAAAATTAGACCTAAACGGAAAGATGGAAAGCAAATGCATGAAACCGACATCAAAGGACTTGATTACGGTAGTGGTTTAGCAAGCCTTTTTGACCCTCGATTTATATCTCAGGGTGTATTAGTCCCAAAACCTTTCACTGATCCAAAATTTATGAAAGCATTTGGGAAAGCCATTCAGGGACATCATGGTATTACAGATATAGCTAAGAAAACTGCAAAAAATTACTATGGAAGTGGATTAATTGATTCTCTATTAACATCGGGTGTTGCTGGAAGCCCATTTCACGATGATTATAAAAAAGGTATTCAGCTATTAACAGACCCCAATTTATTTAAGACACCGAGCAAAAAAGATATTCCAAGTATGAAGGAAAGAATCAAGTTTTACAAAGAGCAATACAAATTGGCAAAAGAAAAAGGTTATACAGGTTCATATAATAGTTTTGTGAAAAAAATGGGTTGGGCTGAAAAACCAACCTTTACGTTCCCAGGATTTGGTGGTGCTATTGATATTCATAAAGCTATCGGCAAACTACCAAAACGAAAAAGTGGATGGACTTTGCCAGGCCTTAATTATACAGGTCCATACAATCCTCTTGATGAGCAGCTTAAATACGATCCAACAACTGGCGAAATACTTGAGATTTATCAGCAGCCAACAGGAAGAACAGATGCTATCTCAATGCAGCATGATGTTGATTATTCTGTTTGTGGAGATGACAAGAAATGCAAAAACAAGGCTGATCGCAAAATGGTTGCTGCTCTTGATCAAGTTCCGTGCAAAGATAGACAATGGGGACATATGTTGGCTCGTAATACAATTGGAACAAAGGAGAAACTAGGTTTGGGTGTTAAAAAGCAAAAAAACGGAAAAAGCCGTCGAGTGAAGAAAACTGGCAAGAAAAATTAGCAGATGAATTGCATAAAACCACAAAACGCAATTTTACTCGACGGCGTGTGATTGTAAATAAAATTGATGAAATATGGGCTGCTCATCTTGTTGATATGCAAAAATTTAGCAAATGGAATAAAGGTTATAAATATCTTCTAATGGTTATTGATGTTTTCAGTAAATATCGTTGGCTTGTTCCTCTCAAGGATAAAAAGGGTGAAACTGTAACTGAAGCATTTCAAACAATATTCAGAGATAGAAAACCACAATATCTATGGGTTGATAAAGGGAAAGAGTTCTATAACAAACACTTGAAGGACTTGCTAGAGAAAAATGGGATACATATTTACTCCACCGAGAATGAAGAAAAGTCCTCTGTGGTTGAAAGATGGAATAGAACAATGAAGTCCAAAATGTGGAAACAGTTCACTGTCCAAGGTAATACAATGTATCTCGATATGCTACCAAAATTAGTGAAAAAATATAATAACACAAAACATTCAAACATAAAGATGACGCCTGTTGAGGCTTCAAAGAAGGAGCATGAAGGAGTAGTGTATTTTAATTTATATGGTGAAATGGAAACATAAACCAAAATTTAAAGTAGGTGATAAGGTTCGAATATCCAAGTATAAACGGAATGTGTTCGACAAGGGTTATACACCAAATTGGACAGAAGAATTATTCATAATAGATAAGATCCAATACACTAATCCAATACAAAATAAAGGATCTCAGAGGTGAAGATATTGAAGGTAGTTTTTATGAACCTGAATTATTAAAAGCCAAACAGAATGTTTTCCGTATTGATAACGTCATTCGGAGGGATTACAAGAAGAAACAAGCTTTAGTGAAATGGAAGGGATATAGTGATGATTTCAATAGTTGGATCCCATTTAGGGATTTAAAGGATATGTGAAATAATAATCTAACTTATATATAATATATGATGAGTTTGCAAAAAAAATATTCCTATGATAATAAAAAATTAAATGTAATATTAGATTGTTATCTTAATGATAAAAATGATATATGGTTTAGAGGTAGAGACATTGCTGGTATTCTTAACTATAAAAATCCGCAAAGAGCAATTAAAATTCATGTTGCAACTAATGATAAAATTTTGTTAAACCATAAAATAAGCATAAATTCACGCTGTACAAAAAATGCATGTCGTGCTGAGGTCACTAATACACGCTGTACAAAAAATGCATGTCGTGCTGAGGTCATTGAAAAAACATTCAAATGCTTTTTTATAAATGAATCAGGATTTTATTCACTTTTATATTCATCCAAAAAACAAGAAGCTGAAAAACTTAAACACTGGATCACATCAAAAGTATTACCATCAATCAGAAAACAAGGATATTACAAGCAGTTCAACGACAGAAACAATAATATGCTATTGATTGAAAATGAAAATGATTTACACTGCAAAATTGTATCATTTATCAGAAAAAATATAAAGATGCTTTAATGATTGCAGGTCTTGGTGAAAATCAAATAAGCTCGGATATGAGAATCAAGAATATAAGGATATATGGCTGGACAATGTGATTTGATGTTAATGAATCCAACTAAAAAATACAATGCTTTGTGTCTTGAATTTAAAAGTCCAACAGGTGTGTACAAAGTGTCGGATAAACAAACAGATATGAAACAGATGTATGAAAAAAACAAGTGTAAATACATTATGAGTAATTGTTTTGAAGATTTAATTTATGAAATAACTAAACACATGGAAAACAGTGTTTTCATACACTATATTGCTATTTGGTAGCCAAAAATATATTTATTGTTTCTGGCTATTGTAATGTCCATAAGCTAAACTTTCTATACCATTTTGTTGTATATATCTTTTGCCATCGAAACAGCTGAGTGAAATTTTATTGATTTCATAAGATCACAACTCATGACTTTGACTTCTTATAGTTTTCATTTTATGGTGCATCTGTTTATTTTCAAACAATGTTTCTCTGTAATTTTCATGCTTGATAACACTTTTAATAACATTTTTCTTAATACCCTTAGCGGTTTTCCCACCATTTCCATCATCTTTCATATAAGAGTACATCTTAGACCGTAAACCAACGAATTCTGTAATAGGGATCCCAGCAGCTTCATCCTTAAACTTACCAATTACTTTTTTATTGATATTGTTGAAATAAGGACTGTCCTCTGGGTAATCGCTGTTATCAAACAAATCTTTATCATTCCAGAAGTCTTTGTAAACATCTTCTGCTTCGATCTCATAAGTCAAACTATCTGTGTCTGTAAATAGCAGTTTTGCTTTATCATTATATTTTTGTTTGATATAATTGTAGTGAAAATCATACATATGAGCTTTACTTAATTCCAAGATACACATTCCCACATATGCCGGCCTATTGAGGAAAAGTGTTTCTTTAATCTTATGCACAGCAACCAAATTCTCATTGAAAATTTTACTACTTACATATGATGGTTTGGATGTTATTTTCAACAACTTTTTTTTTTATCAGTAACTAATTTAACATCAACTCTTTTCCGAAGATTCTCCATTGTCTTTCCAAAAACGGAATTGTTCATTAATTTGAAAAAGTCCTTCTCAAATGAGTTTTTCGCATTGGTTCTTTTCACTGTATTAAAGTCGATGTATTTTTTCAACCATGGTGATTGTTTGAATTCGAATACTCTGTGAATCTTTGTAACTTTCAGTCCTAGAGTAGTATAGAGTTGCAAGTTTCTGTAGTGAACTACATATTTTTCTTTGTTGCTTAATGTAGGAATTAGCTTATGTACCAAACCAGTTGATATATTATACTTCTCAGCTATTTTCTTACAATAGTCAGATAACATATTTTTAGTGACTTTAATCTGTTCTGGTGCGAGAGGGTAATCATTATGGAGATAATGTAATTCCATAGGATAATCAAGATCAACTTCGAGAATCAAACCCTTGTCGCTATCTTTTTTATAGCTTGAAATATCTAATTTATTTATTTGTTCTTCAGTCATCCAGCGAAATCCTCCCATTGGAAGCGGTTGAGACATAGCCCAACCATATAAATTATTTGCGTCCAAGTACATGATGTATTTTGAGGATGTCTTCTCGTTGTAATTCTTCATGTACTTTTTATTTGCCACACCATATGATTGGCAATATAACTTATACCCCCTTTTTCAATAAACTGAAACATATCAATATCTGTCATTAATTGTAATTGAATACCAGTCATTTTCAACATAGCATCCCACGATAATCCAGGACTTGTATAATAGTTAGCAGGGTCTAATTTATAATATTCAAAACAAGTTTTTCTGAAGTTCTCGAAAACGTCTACAAGCAGTAGAACATCGCTCTTGAGATATAGGTCATGATATTCCCCCATATTTTTTATTTTGAATGTATTCCAAACTTTTTGAGCATGTTGATAATCTTCATCTGAAATATGTTTGTCATTCAATGCTGTAAAAGCTCTCTTTTGAAGGAAGTTTTGTATCATTGAATTTTTCAAAACTATCCATGTAATCATAGGGATAAACCCCTTTTTGTGTCATTAAGTCAAGCTTTTTACCCTTGAAGTTTTTGGAGGTGTATTTTAATGATTCTTTTGGTAAATTGCTCACAAGCCTTTCCAAACTTGAGCTCATGAACTGAAAACTGTCAATGAAAGTTAGATGATTTCCAAGCATGAAAGCCATGTATTTTTCCATATTATTAGGAATTACATTGATGTTCATTTGACACTTTTCACCCTTTTTATTTGTGTATGTGTTATTTTTAACTATTTCACCGATTTCTTGCATAATGAAATGGCTGTCATACCCACGGAGATTGTGAAATATTACAGGAATTTTATCAGTTATTCGAAAGTTAAGATTACAATCCTGATGAGCGGATCCTCTATACTGGCCAGTAATATGACAGTGGTCTTTGACTTTTATATCAGTGTCAGTATATTTTTTATTACAAATATGACAACTATCAGCTTTTTGGAATTCGTTTTCATTATCTGTTGTCATTTTCAGTGGTTTATTGAACTCTTTTTTTATAACATTATTGCAATATTTAACTTCTTCCAACATAGCTTCCATAAATTTATACACAGCTTTTCCACCTCTATATGTTTTCAGTGATTTGGTGTATTTATTATCATAACAACAAACAACCTTATATCCATAGCTACAGTCTGTATGCTTTTGATAAGCTTCTGTGTATGATTTATCATTATTAGGTTGACAGCTAGACAACTTTTCTGTGATAGCCTCAAAATCTGCATATATGACAAATGGTGCTTTTAGTTGTTTTTGTAAGTTTTCAAATTTTAAAGTATTATTTCCTTTCTCAGGCATCTTAACAGCTTGTGTTCCATTAATCTGAAGACAAATTTCTTTGTGATTTGATAAAATTTTTTCCGTTGTGAAGCATTGCAAACAATACATGCAAAAATGTTTTTTGACTTTATATTTATTTTGATTAAACATCAATCTGTTGAAGTTTTTGATGTAAACATAATGCTGTTTTTCATTTTCTGTGATCAGCAGTAGATTCAAACAATCTTCAAATTTCTCTTTTGAGATATATGTTGGGTATGCTTGTTTATTCTTATATCCAAAAACATTAACACGAATCTGATTTTGTTTTTCAATCTTGTTGTATTGATTACTTGTAACAGGAAATTGAATGCCAGAATAATCTAATCTATTAATATAGGACTGATCAATCTTACTAATTCTCTCGGAGTTTTTCTTTTGAGGATTCAAGTGTCTAATGTGACACCATTGGAAACATCGATCGTCCTTATTTCTAAGGTTTATCAAACCCTTTTTACTATTTCTCAACTCCAATGGTAATTGAATGTATGATGATCCTTTTATCGGCTTGTATTTCACAACGTTGAGATAGTGTCCGTCAACTGATTTTACCGTCCAATTTGACCTTTTGAAACCCAACCAGCTATCTTATTCAATAAAAATTGTTGAACTAATTGAAGAGTAAATTTTATTTCATTATTATTAATAACAGTAGCCGCTGGGTTCGCGAAATATGCTGTTTGCTTAATTTTTGTATTTCGATCTTTGGGTTTCTCGAAAGTTATCTTTAACGTCTCAACAAATTTAAAACCTTTCATTGATTCCAATATTTTTTCCATATGGCGTGCAAGATCGGTTTTCGTATTTTGAAGCTGTAAAAGTGGATCTTTTTTATTTTTGATCTCAATTGAAAACGATTTCGTATACCCCTCTATTGCTTTCTGAACTTGTTCTATCTTAGTTCTCGGGGCTGGAATAGGTTGTTTAGTTTTCTTAAGACGTGGTGCTGGAAGGGGTCTATCTCTAAATTCCAATGGAGGAGAAATGATATTATCCTCATAATCTTTAACCATTTGATTTACTTTCTTGCGAGGTGTTGGAATAGGTCTATCTCTAAATTCCAATGGAGGAGGAATGATATTCTCCTCATAATCTTTAACCATTTGATTCACACTCTTCTTTTGAGGTGTTGGGACTGGTTTTATTTTTTTCTCTGTTTTTTGTTGTTCCTTAATTTTTTGCTCCGTTAAGAATTTCTTAAAATCTTTTATAACTTCGTCAACACCTTCATATTTATTTTTTATTCTCTCCGTTATTTTTTTATTCTTTTTCCTTCTTTTTTCAGTTCCATTTCTTGTCTTTCTAATATTTTTTTAAATTCTTCATCACTATATAATTTTTTACTCATAACTACTTTTTGGTTAGATAATTTTGAGTTTGATTTTTTATTGTAATTAGGAACTATATCACGGTGGTACTTTTCATCAATTTCATTCGATTGCTTTTCAAGTTCGTTTTGAAGATTGATGGTATTCTTCAAAACCTTTTTATTATTGGAAACTCAATGATTTTCTCCGATGTGAAATCTCTATATTTTTTAATCTCATAATCTTCAGAAAACCGATGGACCTGAATTGGCGAATCATCAGCTTTATCATTGCGCTCGATGGCGTTGCGTTTTTCCAAGACGCTATATTCATACACTACTAACTTTCTCATCCTTCAATTTAATAAAGCGTTATCTCTTTAAGTAATTTTGGGTGTCTGAAGAAATCGTGCGTTTCGGGGGCTGTACGGCAATAAAATGGTACTTTGGAGGGTGAATGAGCCGGAACCCCTGTTTTGTATACTACTGTTGGGGTGGCTATCAAACATTTCTTCGTAACGCGAAATGTTGGATGAAAAGCTATTTAAAGACGCATTGCGCGCCGCGCTGAATTTCGCACAGACGAAAAAGACGCAAATCGCCAGGGAGCCCTATTTTGCGAAAATAATCCTCGTTCATCCGACTTATTCCCCGAGTATCGCTATTTTTTGTGTCGTCGTGGTTTTCTTAACATCCTCTCTCTTCATTTGCGTCGATATTTTCAACAAGAGTCGTCGTAGCGGTGAGGAAAAGACCTTGTAGGCGGCTGGTGTTGTTGTTGAACTTTGCGTAACGCGAAATTATTTGTTGGTGGGCTCTTATTAAAAATCCCTTTATTTTGGGGTCAATGTAAGTCTTCACAAACTTGTTGGAATATTGTCTTCCATTGTCAGGCTGTTGTCTTCTTGAATTTGTTTTGTAATTATCCTGGCAAAACGTGACTTTTGTCCCGTTCCTTTGTTGCCAAATGACCTCTGATCTCTAGGTTGACAGCGCTGTACAGTTAACCCGAAGTAAGATGCCCGACTCAGACTTTGCTTAGCTAGTATTTTTAAGCAAAGAAAAGGGATGATTTGATACCTCCGAATATGTACCTGTCGTAGCGATATGCCAGATTTCAACTGATGTCCGACCTTGGCGAATATTTTGATCATGCAGTTCTAATTTATCTGCGAATGAACCGGCTTCGAACGCGGTTTTGTATCCGATAAATGAGCATCCGTCGAGTCGAACGCTGTTTATTTCTCTTCGCAGAAATTTCTATAATGATAAGGTAAGCGGCCTTATGGAGCACTAAAATTAAAATATGTGGACTAGGAGTATTCAAGGCGACGTAACGTATTTAATTATTGGAATCCTTTACTGCGTCGCTTTTAGTTAGCCATATTAGTAAGTGAAAGCGCAAGCGAAACGATCGACTTCCCTCGCTTCCTCAGTCGCTGAAAGTCTTACATGATGAACCACACACATTTTCAGGGTTTTTGGAGGAACTGTTGTCTTTCGTAGGCACAAAAAGATTCAAATAAATCAGCAATATACAAAAATAAATTGGTTCTCATTTCGTTGTTATGAGTTGTGTCACGCCACCAGAACTCAGTGGGAGAATCTGGTAAACCAACAGATCGCAAGAATGAACAATAGAGCCGGTTAAAAACAATAACAAATGTGCGCAAGGCCTCTTGGATGAACATGACACACGTGTAAAATGGCGGTTCTGGCACAGCGCGCGGCCTCGTCGCTTCGCTCCTCGTTACGCTTGTACCAGAGACCGCCATTTTACACGTGTGTGTCACACCATATCGCAAGAGCAGAATCCCCAGTCGCGCGCATTGAGAACTAAGGTTTTCACGTTTGTGACATTTACGCAAGGGCGAGCCGCAGGCAACCGGTTTAACTGGTTTCAAACCTGTTTTAACCACGTCACCAAAATTTTGCACCAGGTTTTACACCCTATTAAACAAGAGGGTGCACCAGGTTATACACCCTATTAACAAGACGGTGTGCCAGGTTATACACCTTATTGAACAAAGGGATCTTTGGCAAAAAGATGGCAGCAGCACGCATGCAGGAAGAGGTGTTGAACGAGTTTTATGCCCAGGCCGCGCAAGAGGGGCCAGACTTGGATGAGCAAGTCCTTGATCATTTCGTCGTTGCAAGGACCAATTAGAATGAATGAATGACGTTTGGAAAATGGATGTTGATCCAAATAACGGTTTTCTACAAATATTATGAAAGAAGAAGCTTTTGATGCTATTCAAGAAGGAATTGACAAATTTGAAAGTATCAAAGCAAGTTTTGGAATGGAAATTTATTTCCAACGTGAAATTCGCAATGAAGGTAACAAATTGGAAACGATAACACAGAAACACTACTTCGAAGGAGAAACAAACATTCTTACTCCAGAAAACTATGAAGCTGAATTTCGAAACCAGTTTAATCGTTTTTTGGAAAGATTCAAGGCGAAATTAATGAATGGTCTGAGAGGGGTTCAGGATGGACGGTTGATAATATATCTCGTTGCTACGTAAATATCGCAAATAACGAACCTTTTGCCGCAGGAACGTATACTCCTTGCCCTCCAAAACTGGCAAGTAAAAAAGCAATCATAAACGTTAATAACAGAGACAACGAATGTTTGAAATGGGCTCTGAAATCTGCTATGTATCCTGTTTCCAAAAACCCACAAAGACCGAGCAAATACAGAGATGTTGTCGATGGAATTAACTGGGACGGAATAAGTTTTCCAACACCCGTGAAAGACATTGACAAACTTGAAAAACAAAATCCACATCTTACAATAAATGTTTATGGGTGGGATGAGAAAAAGAAAAGTCTTAATGTTCACAGAATCTCCAGAAGAGACAAAATAATCGAAAGAATAAACTTGATGATTTTGCAAAAAGACGAAAAAGCTCACTACTGTTATATAAAGAAAATGTCAGCATTGCTTTATAACAACCCGAAACACCTACACAAAAAGTTCTTTTGCGAAATGTGCTTTGTCTTTCAAAAAACAAATGAAAGCACCTTTCGTTATCTACGCTGACTTTGAAGCAGTAAGCACAAAAATTCCGGAAGACAAACGAGAGAAAACGAGATGCACGGAGAAAACAAATGTCCACGAAGCTTGTGGATTTGCTTTCACAGTTGTCAGAAGTGATGGAAGAGTCGTGCGCCCCGTTTACACCTACAGACAAAACCAGACTCGAAACAGAAAACAGCAGAAGTATTTCTGAACATGTTGTTGGAAGTTGAAAAAGAGTTGCGAGAAAGTTTGGCATCCCCAGAAAAAGTTAAAATGAGTCGGAACGATTGGCAATATTTCAACTATGCAGAAAATTGCCACATTTGCGACGAACCTTTGGTCAGAGAACAATTCCTTGATTCGAGACAAACTTTCGACATATGGACAGGTAAATACGCGGGGCAAAGCCACAAAAGATGTTTCTTCAAAGAGCAACAAACAACAATACCTGTAGTAAATGAGTTCGGCGAATACGAAGACAAAATTGTATTTGACTTTTGGGCCTTTTTGAATGCAGATGACAAACAACCTCTTGATTCGATTGACAAATGGATTAAAAAAATTAACAAGATTGCTTGGTTTGTGGCGAACCCCTGTTGCAAAAAGATTTTAGAGACGCGGTGATCGACCACTGCCACATCTTGGGAAAATTTCGCGGCCCCGCACACGACAGTTGCAACAAGAAGTTGCGAATCAACCCCAAAACAACCCCAATACCTGTCGTTTTCCTCAATCTGAAAGGCTATGATTCACACCACTTGATGCAAGCAATGGCCGATGTCAAAACAGACAAACCTTTGAACTGCATTGCAAACAACACAGAGAAGTACATTTCATTCAATCATGGCAATCTCGTCTTTATCGATAGCTTCGCGTTTCTCTTGAAAAGTTTGGACGCTGTTGTGAAAGCAACCCCCGAAAACAAACTCAAGATCACGAAAAGCCTTTTCACAAAGAACCCCAAAATCGATCTTCTCTTCGAAAAAGGCATTTATCCATATGAATACATTGATTCCCTCGAAGTTTTTAATGATAGAGACCTCCCCCGGAAAGAACGTTTCTTCAGCACTCTTTCTGGTCAGGGAATTTCTGAAGAGGATTACAAACATGCGGGCAAGGTTTGGGATATGTTTGGCTGCGAAACGCTGGAGGATTACCATGACCTTTATGTTAAAACCGACGTTGCGGTTTCTTGTAGACATTTTCGAAAATTTCAGAGACGTTTGCACGAAAAAGTACAATCTCGACCCCGCGCACTACTATACCTTACCAGGCCTTTCGTGGGACGCTTTGCTTAAAAAGACGAAAATCGAATTCGAGCTTTTGACAGACAGAGAAATGCACCTTTTCGTCGAAAAGGGCATGCGCGGAGGTATCTCGATGGTGAGCAAGAGGCACGCGGAAGCAAACAATCCGCTTGTGGAAGGGTTCGATCCTTTCAAACCCACCAAGCACATCCTTTATCTCGACGCCAACAACCTGTACGGCTGGGCGATGAGTAAACACCTCCCCGTGTCGGGTTTCAAGTAGAAATACGACATATGTGAGGAAGAAATTCTCGCTAAGAAGGAAAACACGAAGAAAGGTTGGATTTAGAGGTGGATCGTGAGTACCCCTGCGAGCTCCACAAAGAGCACAACAGTGCGCCAGAAAGTGCGTCTGAACAGTGCGCCAGAAAGAAAGGCTGCGAAGATGGAGTGGCTCTCGGGCTACCAGAAGAGAATGATAGAAGAACTTAACCTTCCATTTCTCGAGCGTGAATAGCTTCTGCTGACACTTCAAGACAAAACCAACTACGTGGTTCAGTACAGAAACCTGCAGTTCTACCTGTCGCAAGGGATGAAGTTGAAAAAGATTCACAAGGCGCTGGAGTTCGACCAAAAACCATGGATGGAGACCTACATCCGCATGAACGCAGATTTTCGGAAAAAAGCAAAGAACGATTTCGAGAAAGACTTCTACAAACTGATGAATAACTCTGTACTCGGCAAAACAATGGAAAACCTTCACAACAGAATTGATGTAAAACTTGTGCGCCCACACGAAGACACACATTGCGAATCCTGCATTCAAAAGTTTCAACACATTTGCAAACGATCTTGCTGGAATTCACATGCAAAAAACATCGATCCTTCTGAACAAACCGGTTTACACGGGGATGTCGATTCTCGACAACAGTAAAATATTGATGTACGACTTCTTCTACAACACTCAAAAAGCGCTAAGGCGACAAATGCGAGCTCATCTACACAGACACAGTTAGTCTTCTGCTGGAAATAGAAACCGAAGACATCTACAGAGACATGCAATGTCTGAAAGACAAAGACCAACAAGACCTCTTCGACACGAGCGACTACCCGAAAGAGCACCCACTTTACTCAGATGCCAACAAAAAGGTTCTGAGCAAAATTAAAGATGAATGCGCAGGAACACCAATAACAGAATGCGTCTGTTTGCGCCCAAACATGTACTCGATCTCGAGAGCGGACGAAAAAAAATGTGAAAAAAGCCAAAGGTGTGAAAAAGAATGTTGTCAAAACCATCAGAGACGAAGAGTACAAAGAAACACAACATTCTGCGGAGCGAAGGGCACAACATCTTCGGCATGACTGTGCAAAAAACATCCCTGTCGGCATTCGATTCCAAAAGATGGATATGCGAAGACGGGATAAACACAAACTCATTCGGATAAAATCCGCCACCGACTGAAGCCCAACAAAAGGCAGTAGATGAGTTGTTAAAGGGAACTTTCAGCCCCCGTCCGAAGGACTATGAAAATCCACCACTGACTGAAAACCAAAAAAAGGCAGTAGATGAGTTGTTAAAGGGGACTTTCAACCCCCGTCCGAAGGACGATGAAAATCCACAATTTGCAATTGAGGGGTGGGAAGTCGAAGAAAATGAATTTGATGATGAGTGGCTAGACGAGATTTTCGGGGGGTAACTCCGTATTTGGGGGAATAACCATCAACTCTTCACGAACGAAACTGCGTTTTGGTCCGTCATGCAAATAGTGCAAAACTGGCGTGTCGGGTTTCACGACTGTTTTTTCAATCTTGAAGACTTTCACAGACCAAAGAGGGTCTGTGGCTCTTTTTTGCCGCCCTCCAACTCGCCGGGTTGGTAAAGATGACGGACATTGACAAGAGAGGGCAGCTTTTTTCGTTTTTCCGCACAGGTCTTCGATATGTTGAAGACGGTTTGGAAGAAACAGCCTGCGCTTTTATCTGAGCGTTTGTTTGGATCCAGTCAAGTAGCTGGGTACACTGGCGATTGTATTTTGGCGTAAGCCGCCTGATAATCCTCGAGGACTTTGTCGTGGCGCTGTTTTTCGTCGAGCGCAGCATCATCGCCTCCGCCAAGCGCCTTGGCGAGATAATTCCCGCCAATGAAAGTGACTGCATTGAGAACTGCTCTCCAATCATAATAGCGATTGTCGTCGCCATGTCGACAAAAATATACCTTAAAGCCAATCTTTTTATTTAAATTCAAACTTTCGTGGGAAGGATTTTTTGGTCCTCAAGATAACTTTTGAAAGCCAAGCTTCCTGCCGTGACAGCTGCGAACTGCACGTAATTCATTGCTTTTTGAGCTAGGGTCGTTACAACCTTTTTCGTAACCCAACCAATCCACGCAATTAGACCGGTTAAAACAGCCGCATCCATGATCGTTTTGACGAGCGTGTTGTCAGACATGGTATTTGTCCTTTGCATTTCAGACAGTTGACAATACTCTTTGCAACAAAAGTTTAAATAAAATTAATTCGCTTGCTGATTTTTTTCTCGCAAAGCCCCTTTAATTCGTCAATCTTTTCAAAAATCGTATTAAAATTGTCATCAAATTTTTCGGTCTTTTCTTCTTCATTAGTCTGTTCATTAGTTTCTTCTTCAGTCTCTTCTTCATCATATTCGAAAGGGCGTTCCCAATATTATAAAGTACCTCAACCCCCTTTTTGTTAATATGAAATAGTGAATAAGCTGCTAAAATATTAAAAGCAATTAAAGCTTTAGCAGCCCCAAGTAACCCAAAAAATGAAAATACACCTTTGGCAACACTAAAGTTAACCATTTTGATATAAATAATCTAACAAAAGTTTAATTAATCCATTTTGCTTAAACCACTTTTTTTAATTTCCTGACTCGGGGTTTCCCGCCCTAAGCCGGGGGTTGCAGAACTTGTAAAATGTTTGACAGGAGGGGCAACAAAATTTTGTTTCACCATTTGACCAGATTCCCGCCCATAGGCGGGAGTTTGCTCATTTGAAGTGAAAGTGTTTTTAGCCGCAAAGAATCCGGCCCGCTGCGAAGCAGCAAGGAGCTCTTTGCGTTTGTAGTAAATTCCTATTAACGAGACAAGAATACTTCCAATCATGAGCCATTTGGTTGTGCTTAATCCAGAGATTGATGAACTTTGAACGTGATTTTCATCTTCAGGGGGGTTTATTTCCTGCCTGGGGGATTCTCTTTTTTTGGCCGTTTCCACTTTGTTATTAGCTATAATAACAGCAGCCTCGGCCGCAGCTTTTTTTTGTGCTTCGCGGGCTTCTCGGGTCTTTTCGGCGACCAATTTGCCTGCAGCCACCCGCTTGGGTTTTTTGACGTGAGGTTTTTCTGGCGGGGTTGCGTTTGTCGCCTGTTCCGTAATATCTTTTTTTCTTCGTCCAAAGGACTGGGGCCTGTTTGGTTTTCTTTGTCCGAAGAACTAGATGATTTGTCTGCCATCCTACGTACTTAAAAAAATTTTTTTATTCAAATGAAAATTTTTCTGAGTTTCAAAGCATTACTAAGAAATTGGTGACTACTGCTCAGCAATTGGTTACTATTGCTCAGCATTAGTTACTTTCTCAGCAATTGGTAACTGCTCCTGTAAAGCAGCTGGTTTTCCGCCCATAGGCGGAGATGAAAAATCAATGTGCTTAGTGGTTATCAGCACCGCATTGGCAACCGCAAGTAATCGTCCGCACTTTAATGAAAGGGAGCCAGCAAGGCTAGTGAGATCTTTGTTAAGAATGTAATCTTTTTTGATCTGTTTCTGGTAAGCTTCAACGCCTTTAAGGTTAAGGAACGTTCTGACAGCTTTGGTGGCCAAATAAATAAAGCTGTCGATTAGGCTTTCTGTTTTTTTGGCGCCCACGAATTGTTTTGGCTGAGGGCGTGTAAAAAAGAACGACCGCTCCAATGTTTTCCCGGAACGACGCTGTGATGCTTGTGTACTTTTGGGTCAGTACCCACACGCTGATTGACATGTGGCGACCTGAGAAAGCGAGGTTGACCAGCTCGCCTGTGCGCCCCTTCACATCCTTCGAAGCCGCGCAGTCGTCAAGAATCAAGAGGGTCAAATCTCCACCTCGTGTTGCTCGCAGGTAACAACAAACATTCTCGGATCCCTTTCGCCGATTCGGTGGTAGGTCTTGTTGTAAGTGAAAGTCGGGCAGATGAGCACGATGAAGTCGAACTTCCCGCGGAAAGGCCCATAGATCTGGTTCACAATGATCTGGGTTTTACCCGAATTTGTCGGGCCGATGACCAAGGCGTTGAAAGGAATGTTGTCTGGGTTCATTCAATTCCGCCAAGCGAAGTTGAGACAAATTATGAATACTGGACAGAATCTAATTGCTGATTCTGAATGTTCATCTGCGAGTCGCCGATTGTGAAAACGTGGCAATTCACGTTTCCAGAGCCGCTGGCGGCCCGCTCGATCTCAAGCCGTACCCCGTCTTTTGTGTTCACGAGCCGGACACCGCTTCCGTGCATTTCCTGGTTTGCCATTGACCGCAAATCAATGAGAAGCCTGAAGCGGTCGCCTGTGTAAAACTTTGTCAAATTCATGTGTTGTGTTTTGTTCGTCTTTTTCATGAAAAAGCGGCTGACCCCCTCCAAAATGTCCTTACCGTCGATGCCGTTGTTGTACAATCGGTTGGGCGATCCGCTAACCGTGATGCTGACTTTCTTGACGTCGGGGTTGAAAAACTTTTCCGAATCCCCTGCTCCTGCTGTGTAAGGTTCGATGTAAAGGAGAAGAATTCCTTTCAGACCTTGCGGGTTGACCCGGCGATTCAACCGCGTTACGGATCCTTTTGCAAATGTGACAACCTCTTCCCGATGCACGTGGTCATAGAGGAACTCTGTCCCTGAGGTGTAAATACTCTCCGCCTCTTTTGCCAAAGTTTCGCTTCGGATCATTTCGTACTCGATCTGGATGTTTGTCAGCTTGTATTTGAGTTTTGTGGTGTCTGAGACTTTCACGACATTGTCAGCATTTGCGAGGGTAAGTTCGAACACAAGGTTGTTGTAAAGAGCTTGGGGGTAAAAAATTCCATGGTCAGACAGGATCTGGTGGTCGAGTCGGATACGGTACTTTTTCTTGAAAATGGTTTCCAACTTGTTTTCAGCAGCGACACCTGAGGTGGGCTTATCGCCGGCATTTGAGCGAATCTTGTTGAGGTTATCGCTCTGGATACCCTCGAGCAGCATGTTGTGCCGCTCCTCCTGGGAAAGGAAAAGGTCCTCCCAGATTTTGAAAATGTCGTAGCCGACTGTGTCTTACAAAATTGTTCCCCCGTACTTCACGACCAGCTTGTCAACCAGCGCCCGCGAGACATTTTGCACTAGATGAATGTTGGCGTGTCCCCCGGTCAAATCGATGTCGAAAAGCAGAGCGAGCGAGCCGGGGACGAGGACCTCGTTTTCGTTCAGTGTGGGGACCGAAACATAAAGAGTTTCTCCGGGGCTGGCTTCACTCTTATCAAATGCTATTCGATTAACCTTGCGCTCGGCTTTCATCGCGCCGAGAGTTTTTTCTTTGTGTGTCGGAAGAAGGTTTTCCTGCACAGACATTCTTCTCCTCATGAGGAAAAACTGCAATTATGCTCTGCAATTTATTTTTCTTCAATTAAAAATTAATTGTCGTGAATACAGTGCGTTGTCTGAAAGATTATGGCAGAAGGTGGCTATAAGGCAGAAATGGAGAATCCCCTTTTGGGTAAACATGGAGACGATGATGACGATGATAAGGAAGAAGTCAATAGAACTTATCCCTTTGACCAGCCCGACGCCACATCCACGCCGTACAGGGAAGGTGCAGATACTATTGAAATGCAAACGATGCAGCATTAACAAACCGGCCTGCCACAAACATCTTATGATGTAACTTCTCCTTCATTTGAAAACGTAAAGCTTCTGGGATGTGGCTGGAGTGACAAGGATACTTCAAAAATTAATGTGATCAAGTAAGCTGAAGCCACTCTAAAGGCACTAAGGCCACAAGGTAGCGGGCATTACCCCTTAAATATACCAAAGCAAACATTGAGCCCTAGCATTAGCAGCCATGGACATTTTTTTTGATAAAATTTATTTACACAACGGCCAAGGGGTCGTTCATAAAAAGAGCAAATACAATACAATATGACGACGAACGCAAAAAGAAAAGCACTAATTACAAAAAGATCAAGTTCAAAATGACAATTGCATAATTAGTACACCAATTAAAGCAATCGAGGACATCACTAATTAACTAAAATCACTAATACGTCTTAAAAGAAAAATTGCAGAAACGGGACAAGAATATGCCCTGAGAGAGGAAGGAGGATTACAACCTACAAATTCAAGACAATCGCGTTATCTGCATTGACAGAGCAAATAATATTATTAGTGGACCAAACAAACTTAACTCTGTCAAAAGCATCACAGCGGATACGCAATTTGACATCTTCAATAATGATATCAACGATGGCGCGAGAATCTAAGACGTTATTTCGGAAAGTCGCTAGGTTTCGGGTTCGCCAAACAAAAAATAAGATCGAAGCAACTAAATAGTGAAAGATAGGAAGAGTAGGGAAAGACGGAGCATCAGAGAGAGGAAAGAGAACAGAAGAAAAGGATAACACAAAAGGAGAGCCCCGAAGACGAGAAAGAAAGGGAACAAAATAATTCCAGACCCGGATCACTCTAGGACAGGAAACAAAACAGTGTTCAGAAGTTTCCTTGTGTGAGCACACAGCACAACAATCAGAACTAATATAACCCCAGGATTTAAGAATGGACCTAACACGAACTACATTATGCAACAGAAGCCATAAGACATCATTTTTGCGATTTTCAATTAACTTTAGGCGCGATTTGCGCCAAACCGAGGTCCACCGCTCTATGGGACGGCCCACAACAGACCTCCACAAGCCGGCACACCGAGGCGCAGCACGTGGGAAATCAAATAAAAGCAAATAAATTTCCTTACAAGAAAGATCGTCAGGTAACGCACCATACTTATCAAATAGCTACTGGAAAATGTTTCGACATCTACGGTAAAAAAGAGAAGGCTCCGATGAAGACGGAACCAGATTCGAAGCAAAAGCAAATCGCGCGTCAAGTTTTGCTAGGCGATTCCCGATAAAATAACGGGCCAGATAATGCCATTTGTGGCCACCAAAATTATCGCGGAGACTACAAAAACAAGACAGACGAGGACTAACACATTTAGAACGAAAGTCAACAACGTTTAAGCCACCAAGTTCGATAGGCGCGCAGCAATGCTGCCGACTGACGCTCTCCGTTTTACCTTTCCACACAAAAGACCATACGAGACGATGAAAACGATCACAAACCCAATTGGCAGGCGCGATAATTTTGGCCACGTGCCAAAACCGGCTAGCGCCAATTACATTAAATATCATTGCACGACCTGAAAAAGACAGCTCTCTTTGTTTCCATAAATTTAGAACGGTTTCTAGTTTGTCAAGCTTCGATTTCCAGATGTGCGACTCGACTGATACTAGGCCATTTGAAACTCCTAAAATTTTCATTTTCGATACCCAATTTAAACCGAAGGGAGCGGCGCCATTCGTTCTCCACCGCCCAAGCCACATAGCCTCTGACTTGGAGGAGTTGTGCTTGGCGCCTGAGCCTAGTTCATACTTATGTACAACACGCAAAAGATGACAGAGAGAAAGCTCGCTTTTAACAAAATTAGTTGTATCATCGGCGTACTGGGAGATTTTAAATTGAAGACCCCCAGCTCCGGGAAGCCGGAAGCCCATCGATTTGCTTACATTTCCTGATTTGAGTTGACAAAACCTCCGATACCAAGACATAAAGAAGGGGAGACAGGGGACAACCCTGCCTCACTCCCCTCTCAAGGAAAACGGCGTTAGTGAGATTGCCATTACAGATAATACGTGAAAAGACATCATTATAAGAGAGACGCACCCAGCGACAAAAGGAAGGACCAAAATCAAATTTAGAAAGAGTGCGCATAAGAAAACCATGGTCAACGCGATCAAAAGCTTTTTCCTGGTATAGCGTAACAAGAATGCCAGTTTCATCAGTTTTCTCAATCATATCGAGTGTATCACGGATTAACTGTAAGCTAGAATAAATCGATCTTCCCACTACGCCGCACGTTTGATCGTGATGAACAATAGAACTCATCACCGGTTTTAAACGCTCTGTGATTACCTTGGATGCCAGTTTATAATCTGTGTTTAGGAGATATATTGGACGCCAATTTTTCGGCAATTGCCTATCATCCTTTTTGTACAGCAAGCGCAAGAGGCCCTCACGCTGGCTGTCAGTTAGGACCCCCAAACGATAGTTTTCGTTAAGAACTAAAACGAGAATGTCACCCAAATCATCCCAGAAGACAGATAAAATTCAGGCGGAAGACCATCAGACCCAGGAGATTTACCAGTCTGAAGGCCTTTCAGGGCAGAAAAAAGCTCATCTTTCGTTATTTCACCCTCACAGCTTTCGCGTTCAAGGTCCGTTAATGAAAATTCAAGGTCGTCAATTATTTCAGCTTGAATCTGTACGTCAAGATAATCTTTGGTGAAAAGATTTTTATAAAAGTCGACAAGAATAAACTCAACATCAGACTGTGACGTTTTCTCTACACCATTTGAATCGAAGAGACAATCAAAGGAATTCTTCTCAGCTCGCTTTTGCTCGAGCCGAAAGAAATACCGTGTTGGTTTTTCACCTTCCTCGATCCATTTGGCACGTGAGCGAATTTTCGCGCCCTCCGCCTCCCGTAATAGGAGGGACGAAAGGGCACTTTCGAGGTCTCTTATTTCCGAAGACATAGAATGGTCACCTTGTGAAAAGGCATGCTTGGCCCAGATTAAACGTTTAGTCAAGCGATTACGTTCGAGATTGACAATTTTACGCTTACGATAAGAAAAACCAATGCATGCGTTGTGGATAACAAGTTTTAAACTATCTCACCATTTCCCCAGAGAACAGAAATCAGCAATACGACCCTTGTGACTATCAATGAGCGCTGACAATTCACACTTAAAGTCTACATCAGACAAAAGGGCAGTGTTAAATTTCCAAATACAGTTTCGAGGACCAGGGCGATTATCAACAGACAGATTTAAAACAACAAAATCATGGTCCGAAAAAGGACACGGTAAAACTATGTTTAAGCAAACGTATTTCACTAAACTTTGAGAAACCAAAAAATGATCAAGGCGCGATGCCTGAGAACTGTTAGCCCAAGTAAAAGAAATTCCACGAGGATTTTGTTTTCGCCAAATGTCAACAAGCGAGCAATCAGACATGAAATTACGAAGAACACGTTTATCAGGCAGGCGATTTTCAGAGCAATGCAAGCGATCAAGAACATTATCAATACAATTAAAATCGCCAGCGATCAAACGAACAGGAGAAAGAAAATAGGAATGTAATCCTTCGAAGAAGGCCCTGCGCTCAGAAACGTAAATGTTTACAATATTAAATTTGTGTGACCCCAAAAGCACCAATGCACTAATAACGTTGTTTCAATTGTGAGAAACCTGGATACCGCATGGAGGATTGCGAGGAGTCTACTCGGTGTTGTATTTGCTTCGAATGAGCATCCCGCCCTGGATTGTCCATTCTTGTTGTACAGTGCAAACATTGACGTTCAGCCTTCCAATTCATCATATGCGGATGTTGCGAAGACGTAACTTCCCGGCCGACCCTAATTTCCCAACCGGCCGCGTCGCCCTCGTACGCGAGTGTGGCCTCGCGTTCGCCGGAACAAGTCGAGGCTATTCGCGCTGCGGGGGCCGCGTCGGGCGGGGCATCTACTCAATTGAATTCCAATGGTAAAAAGGCACAGCGAAATTCCCCTAAGATGAATAGTGCGACGGTAGCACCCGAGAAGAGTGAGAGGGAGAGGAAGAGAGAGGAAAGGAAGCAAGAGGACAGGAGGAAGGAAGAAGAAAAGAGGAAGGATGTTCAGAAGGAAGATCGTAAAAGTAACTCTCGAAAAAATGCTGATGCATTGTTGGACAGTGAGCTGGTTCGCGATCGTCCACGCGAGTCCCGTAAGTATGATCATGAACACGATGGACACCGGGACCGTGAGTATGACCGTGCTTCGACGCGCGACCGCGATCGGGATCGCGATCGCCGTCGCGATCGGGATTACTATAGGGATGATACCGTCATAGATCAAGAACCCGTGAGCAATATCACAGCAATAACTCTGAATCTGATTCTGATGATGCGTCTGAGTGGGTAAGAGTACGAAGGAGGAGGAGGGGTCGCCATTAGCGCCAATTCTCAAAGTTGCCACCTTAAATGCTCAGTGGTTAATTACCCCCGCTAGATGTGATCTAGCCTTACACGAATTGTCTCGGGCTGATTTTGATATTGTCTTATTACAGGAGACTCATGTCTCTTGCAAGTTACAAGCTGATAAAATTGCGCGGAAATGGTCCGGTGATTGTCTCTGGTCTTTTGGGAGTGGCGGGTCGGCCGGTGTTGGCTTGCTTGTCTCTCCTAGATTCCAGGGCAAGATTTCTCGATATGTTTTTGATTCTGATGGCAGAGTTATTAGTACATTGGTGCTTTTGGGGTCACTGAAAATCGCCTGTCTGATAAACGTGTTCTTCGTAATTTCATGTCTGATTGCTCGCTTGTTGACATTTGGCGAAAACAAAATCCTTGTGGAATTTCTTTTACTTGGGCTAACAGTTCTCAGGCATCGCGCCTTGATCATTTTTTGGTTTCTCAAAGTTTAGTGAAATACGTTTGCTTAAACAAAGTTTTACCGTGTCCTTTTTCGGACCATGATTTTGTTGTTTTAAATCTGTCTGTTGATAATCGCCCTGGTCCTCGAAACTGTATTTGGAAATTTAACACTGCCCTTTTGTCTGATGTAGACTTTAAGCGTGAATTGTCAGCGCTCATTAATATTCACAAGGGTCGTATTGCTGATTTCTGTTCTCTGGGGAAATGGTGAGATAGTTTAAGACTTGTTATCCGAAACGCATGCATTGGTTTTTCTTATCGTAAGCGTAAAATTGCCAATCTCGAACGTAATCGCTTGACTGAACGTTTAATCTGGGCCAAGCATGCCTTTTCACAAGGTGACCATTCTATGTCTTCGGAAATAAGAGACCTCGAAAGTGCCCTTTCGTCCCTCCTATTACGGGAGGCGGAGGGCGCGAAAATTCGCTCACGTGCCAAATGGATCGAGGAAGGTGAAAAACCAACTCGATATTTATTTCGGCTCGAGCAAAAGCGAGCTGAGAAGAATTCCTTTGATTGTCTCTTCGATTCAAATGGTGTGGAGAAAACGTCACAGTCTGATGTTGAGTCTATTCTTGTCGACTTTTATAAAAAATTTTCACCAAAGATTATCTTGACGTACAGATTCAAGCTGAAATAATTGACGACCTTGAATTTTCATTAACGGACCTTGAACGCGAAAGCTGTGAGGGTGAAATAACGAAAGATGAGCTTTTTTCTGCCCTGAAAGGCCTTCAGACTGGTAAATCTCCTGGGTCTGATGGTCTTCCGCCTGAATTTTATCTGTCTTCTGGGATGATTTGGGTGACATTCTCGTTTTAGTTCTTAACGAAAACTATCGTTTGGGGGTCCTAACTGACAGCCAGCGCGAGGGCCTCTTGCGCTTGCTGTACAAAAAGGATGATAGGCAATTGCCGAAAAATTGGCGTCCAATATAGTAGTATAGTACTTGGGGGTTCCAAAATGATCTCGATACCCAACCAAGTACTATACTACTCTGATATCGTATTTTGGAATCTATAGTTATTTAATATGGTGTGATCTATAGTTAAATAATATGAGATGATCTATAGTTAACTAATATGGTGGTATCTATAGTATTTATTTTTGAAATTCTCGGAAAACCACCAAGCGTGACATTCTCGGAAAAACAGGGAGTGAGTCATCGTCTCTGACCGACACAGCTGTGCCGTGACGTCATGTGTTAGTAACGTAAAGAAATAATATCTTATATAATATTATAGATGAGTTGTAATTCAGTTATCCACAATGAATTGAAAAATATGGGAGAATTGTCATGTTCTTTTTGTGATCAGCAATCTGTTAAAGTTGTTAAAAGTGTGAAAGCACCTTGCTGTGATAAACAGAAAATGTTTAATGATTATGGTGAAAATGTTTGTCGAAATTGTGGTTCAGTCCACGGCTATGATTATTGCAGAGAGTATGTTGACTTCCATAATAATATGTATAAAATAAAGCGAAAATCTGTGTATCACCGGAAGTACCATATTGAAAATGTGCTCAATGGTTTCAGATTTCAAATTTCTGTTAAAGATAAAAATAAAATATTTCAAATGTTCAAGGAGATTGACAAAGTTCTTCCTTCGGTGAATAAAAATCGTAAAAGGATGATTAGCACAAAATATGTCATAAAACAAATATTCATAATGATGGATCTTCCCTATGATAAAATAGTGATTACCAAGTCGAAAAGAACACTAAAAATTTACAATGAATATTGGGTTGAAATAATGCTATTAATATTTGACAAAATCATGAGAATCATCAAACAGTGAATTTCTTGTCATATTTCGTAAAGTACTTATCAACAATAGGGCTGTTATCGGCAACATAATCATCAATATGTCTCATTGTGTTCTGTATGCTGTGTGCATCAAAATTACCACTTCTCATGGCTTCCTTGATGGCATTGAGAAGATGTTGATAGCTTTGGTAAGCATATCTGCAATTCTGTATTTTTATATCAAGGTTTTTATGCTTCATCCACCCTTGTATCAATAGTGATGCTGTACTGATAGCTACCAAACTAACACCACCTGTTGAAATACTTGCAGCAAGACCGCCAGTTGCAAAGATAATAGATGCTGAATTACCAGCTAATTTCCATTTCTTAAACCGTTTGACAGCCTGTTTATAAGCCCAACACTTTCTGTGATATGTTCGGTAATAGGATTTCAGTTCCTTCACCTGGTCTTCTGTTAATTCACCTGAAATATGATTCCAGTTGAATATATTCTTACGTTTGACTGACATATACATATCACTTATATTATAATTTTTTTGCAAATACAATATATCAAACCAGAAATCTGACCACATAATGGAGATCTTTTCATCAATCTTGATGTTGCATTTTCCGATATAGCATACGTATACCCTCGATCAAGTGAACAATTGTCATAGAATCTACCAAAAGCATCATGTAGAATACCATGTGAGTTCAATACATCAATCCAACCAAGTGTTCTTTCAAGAAATTGTGTAAGACAGCCATTTCCTGGACCAATAAGTCCAATATCCTTTTGGGTGTGTAATATGTTTTCAACAGTTTGTAATTCATTGAAATGCTTATGATGCAGAAATTGGTAAACAAGGCATGATTTCAAAATTGAGTCATCAATATAAGGATATTGTTTTTTGGTTTCTTCAAATGAATGTTCAACATATTTGATTATGTCTTCTATCATATACTATATCGTTGCATTAAAATTTGATGATGATCCAAAATTGTTTTTTCATCCGATATAGAATCCAAGTATACACAGAAAAAAATAATACTGCCGTCTAAAGGTGCGATGGAATTTGGATTTAAATCACCAAAAGTCATTTGTTGACTACCAGTTCTATTAGCAGATGTAAAACTTCCAATATGTTTTTTATTCCAATAGATTTTACTTGTGTTTGTTTTTGGAGAAGATAAATTATCCCAATGAACAGATAAACAATGCCAAACATTAATTTTACCGAAATGATTTACTGAATAATCTGCTATTTTTCTGAAACTTTGTATAGAAGATGCTGGACCAAAATAAACACAATTTGATTGATCAACACCACTTATAACTAAATTTGAACCATTGTAATAGCTGACAAACTTATCATAACCTCCATTATCATGACCAAAAAGCCCATTTTTCCATGGATTTCCACCCGTATTTGAATTCAATTTATAAACAATGTAAATATTAACAACATCATTATTCAAATTAATTTGACTTATCATTCTCTGTGATCCATTAAACTTTAAAAAATAACGTCCATTATGTTTCTCAGCTTTGGTACAAACAGTGGGTCTTAAATTTAAAGTTGATTGAGTTGCATTATTTTCTTCATTTGAGAGATCATATAATGTTTCAACTTTTCTGTTTGCATTCATATCTACAAAATCATCATTCGCTCTGTTGGTTTGATATACACATTTTGAGTATAATCTAATATATTCAGAAACCCATAAATCTAAAAAACTATCTCTGACAATATCAGAAACTTGTGATTTGACAACAACATGATTAACATCATCGCCGGGTCTTACATTTGTCAAACGTTTGTTTCCAAGATCATAGTTCCCATCTTGTGTTAATGTAAATCCATCACCTTTATCACCTTTTGGACCTATTAGACCTATATCACCTTTGTCACCTTTTGGACCTCTTTCACCAGTTCCTATAATGTCTGGAGTTGGTAAATCATTAAATAAACCCATATAATATTAATTTAGATTAATTCATAATCACTTCAAGTGTGAATGTTGTATCGAAAGCGCCTGTATTAGGATGTGAATAATCAATTATAAAATAGCCTCTCGATAATGATTTATTGACTGCAACTGTTCTTATGTTTCTACTCATAGAAGGAATTCTATATTCGAAAATAGTTGCTGGTAATGGCAATAACCCAGCACCTTCATTCTTTTTCTTGAAGTAGAACATTCCGGGTTTTGTTCCTTGTATAATATACATATTCTTAATATAAAAGTTATTGTTGTGAATAACTAAATATTCAGAGCCATTTATCAATACAGGCTTTAAAGTATTCTTATTATGTCCTTGTTTGGCTTCAACAAAGCAATTTAAATATTGTATTTGACCAATTATCCCATTCCCATTCAAATCTAGATCACCTCCTAATTTTGGCTGATAGAGAGCAAATCCTCCGAGATCGAAAGCTGTTTCCATAATTACACTTGTAACGCTTGAACGAAATAGATTCAAACTATTATTATGAATTCTATAGCCATTCAGATTTAAATCCCCACCAAGTTTAGCCTCACTTATAAGAAAGCTGTTCATATTAATATTATTTAGCATTGTCAATTCACCATTTTGACCGTCAAATAAGTTTGATGAATTATTAATCAAAGCATATCCATTCAAATCTAAATCAGTTTGTAATTGTATTTTTTCATTTACGATTTTATAAGCTTCTGCGAAGTCGTAAACACTTGATGGAACGTCTACAGCTTCAAAATCAATACCATATGCAACACAATGAACTTTGTACTTATTTGGATAAGTTGGGTTAGCATTAATATGTATTGTACAATATAAATATTCAGGTGGTGAACTTACTGAAGGTTTTTCAATCCATAATAAATATCTCGAATGATCTTCATTTCTGTTATCAAATTTTCTCCCTACAGTTTTATGAATTGTAATTCCACCAGTTGCATTAAATGTTACACTACTAAGATTCATTCCTTCATAATCAGGAAATAGCCATTCAAGAATGAAAGTGTATTTTCCATCTTTTATTGTGTACATATTAAAACCAATTCTAGCTCTGTAAATATGATTAGCTTCTTTATTCAAGTCTATATCAATGACCTTTTTTTAAATCAAGTGTGGTGACCGAGGTAAATTGACATATCCATTAACTTTCAAGCCATATTCAGTACTAACTTCATCGATATCATTCATCAAATATTTGAAAGCATTCTTTGGATGAGAAGCAGATGAAATATGACTTTTTTCTAATTGATCTAAATTTACGGCATCAGTTTTATTTGTTCCTTTTTAAGTTAATGATTTTATGCCCTCCAAGTTTTAAGTCTCCTGCCATCGCATTTGTTCCATTCAATAATAACGTGTTTGCTCTGATGGTTTGTGAAGCTCGATTTAAAACTCTAAAGTTCACTGCATCAGTTTCATTCACCACGTCCGCTAAATTCGTCACTTTATTTCCACTCATTGACAAATTTCCATACATCGCAGTCGAACCGTCTCGTCGGAGAAAATATTCGTCAGTATATCTTTTCGTCACTGCGTCGTCTAAATTTACGGGTGGAGCAAGATCAGTAATGGCATTGTTGTTCATATTTAGATTTTGTTGTGCAATCGTATCGAGTTTGGTTTGCAACCTCTGGTCCACATATTTTTTATTAACTGCATTTTCAGCTGGTGTACTATTATCAACATCTTTCAGATCTTCAATTGCATATCCAGCCATGTTCAGATCACCTTCTGCGGGATTTGATCCATCCCTTTTTATACAGCTTGCAATTTGAGAGTCAACGTAGCTTTTGTTTGTGGCGTCTAATATATCAACGGGATATTTCATGTTTTTGACAATATTCCGTCCCATGTCCAAATCTCCCGTCATTATAATACTTCCATCTTTCTTAAGAAATGGTGAAAAATCAATGCCAGCAATTTCATTATCGACGTAAGATTTGTTTACAGCATCTTGTGGGTTTGAGGGGTTATCCTGCAGGTTGATGATTTTGTTTAATTTCATGTCAACATTACCACCAAATGCAACATGGCCGTTTTCAATTTCATAAGCTGGGTCATGGAGAAAGTAAGACAAATTGGTATGATAGCCATAGGCCCCATAAACGATGATATGTGTTTTGGTGCTGTGCTGGTTAATGACGCCTGAATTTAATTAGCCCCCCCCCCGTTCATATTAATATTATTTAGCATTGTCAATTCACCATTTTGACCGTCAAATAAGTTTGATGAATTATTAATCAAAGCATGTCCATTCAAATCTAAATCAGTTTGTAATTGTATTTTTTCATTTACGATTTTATAAGCTTCTGCGAAGTCGTAAACACTTGATGGAACGTCTACAGCTTCAAAATCAATACCATATGCAACACAATGAACTTTGTACTTATTTGGATAAGTTGGGTTAGCATTAATATGTATTGTACAATATAAATATTCAGGTGGTGAACTTACTGAAGGTTTTTCAATCCATAATAAATATCTCGAATGATCTTCATTTCTGTTATCAAATTTTCTCCCTACAGTTTTATGAATTGTAATTCCACCAGTTGCATTAAATGTTACACTACTAAGATTCATTCCTTCATAATCAGGAAATAGCCATTCAAGAATGAAAGTGTATTTTCCATCTTTTATTGTGTACATATCAAAACCAATTCTAGCTCTGTAAATATGATTAGCTTCTTTATTCAAGTCTATATCAATGACCTTTTTTGAAATCAAGTGTGGTGACCGAGGTAAATTGACATATCCATTAACTTTCAAGCCATATTCAGTACTAACTTCATCGATATCATTCATCAAATATTTGAAAGCATTCTTTGGATGAGAAGCAGATGAAATATGACTTTTTTCTAATTGATCTAAATTTACGGCATCAGTTTTATTTGTTCCTTCTTTTAAGTTAATGATTTTATGCCCTCCAAGTTTTAAGTCTGCTGCCATCGCATTTGTTCCATTCAATAATAACGTGTTTGCTCTGATGGTTTGTGAAGCTCGATTTAAAACTCTAAAGTTCACTGCATCAGTTTCATTCACCACGTCCGCTAAATTCGTCACTTTATTTCCACTCATTGACAAATTTCCATACATCGCAGTCGAACCGTCTCGTCGGAGAAAATATTCGTCAGTATATCTTTTCGTCACTGCGTCGTCTAAATTTACGGGTGGAGCAAGATCAGTAATGGCATTGTTGTTCATATTTAGATTTTGTTGTGCAATCGTATCGAGTTTGGTTTGCAACCTCTGGTCCACATATTTTTTATTAACTGCATTTTCAGCTGGTGTACTATTATCAACATCTTTCAGATCTTCAATTGCATATCCAGCCATGTTCAGATCACCTTCTGCGGGATTTGATCCATCCCTTTTTATACAGCTTGCAATTTGAGAGTCAACGTAGCTTTTGTTTGTGGCGTCTAATATATCAACGGGATATTTCATGTTTTTGACAATATTCCGTCCCATGTCCAAATCTCCCGTCATTATAATACTTCCATCTTTCTTAAGAAATGGTGAAAAATCAATGCCAGCAATTTCATTATCGACGTAAGATTTGTTTACAGCATCTTGTGGGTTTGAGGGGTTATCCTGCAGGTTGATGATTTTGTTTAATTTCATGTCAACATTACCACCAAATGCAACATGGCCGTTTTCAATTTCATAAGCTGGGTCATGGAGAAAGTAAGACAAATTGGTATGATAGCCATAGGCCCCATAAACGATGATATGTGTTTTGGTGCTGTGCTGGTTAATGACGCCTGAATTTAATTAGCCCCCCCCCCGTTCATATTAATATTATTTAGCATTGTCAATTCACCATTTTGACCGTCAAATAAGTTTGATGAATTATTAATCAAAGCATGTCCATTCAAATCTAAATCAGTTTGTAATTGTATTTTTTCATTTACGATTTTATAAGCTTCTGCGAAGTCGTAAACACTTGATGGAACGTCTACAGCTTCAAAATCAATACCATATGCAACACAATGAACTTTGTACTTATTTGGATAAGTTGGGTTAGCATTAATATGTATTGTACAATATAAATATTCAGGTGGTGAACTTACTGAAGGTTTTTCAATCCATAATAAATATCTCGAATGATCTTCATTTCTGTTATCAAATTTTCTCCCTACAGTTTTATGAATTGTAATTCCACCAGTTGCATTAAATGTTACACTACTAAGATTCATTCCTTCATAATCAGGAAATAGCCATTCAAGAATGAAAGTGTATTTTCCATCTTTTATTGTGTACATATCAAAACCAATTCTAGCTCTGTAAATATGATTAGCTTCTTTATTCAAGTCTATATCAATGACCTTTTTTGAAATCAAGTGTGGTGACCGAGGTAAATTGACATATCCATTAACTTTCAAGCCATATTCAGTACTAACTTCATCGATATCATTCATCAAATATTTGAAAGCATTCTTTGGATGAGAAGCAGATGAAATATGACTTTTTTCTAATTGATCTAAATTTACGGCATCAGTTTTATTTGTTCCTTCTTTTAAGTTAATGATTTTATGCCCTCCAAGTTTTAAGTCTGCTGCCATCGCATTTGCTCCATTCCATAATAAAGTGTTTGCTCTGATGGTTTGTGAAGCTCGATTTAAAACTCTAAAGTTCACTGCATCAGTTTCATTCACCACGTCCGCTAAATTCGTCACTTTATTTCCACTCATTGACAAATTTCCATACATCGCAGTCGAACCGTCTCGTCGGAGAAAATATTCGTCAGTATATCTTTTCGTCACTGCGTCGTCTAAATTTACGGGTGGAGCAAGATCAGTAATGGCATTGTTGTTCATATTTAGATTTTGTTGTGCAATCGTATCGAGTTTGGTTTGCAACCTCTGGTCCACATATTTTTTATTAACTGCATTTTCAGCTGGTGTACTATTATCAACATCTTTCAGATCTTCAATTGCATATCCAGCCATGTTCAGATCACCTTCTGCGGGATTTGATCCATCCCTTTTTATACAGCTTGCAATTTGAGAGTCAACGTAGCTTTTGTTTGTGGCGTCTAATATATCAACGGGATATTTCATGTTTTTGACAATATTCCGTCCCATGTCCAAATCTCCCGTCATTATAATACTTCCATCTTTCTTAAGAAATGGTGAAAAATCAATGCCAGCAATTTCATTATCGACGTAAGATTTGTTTACAGCATCTTGTGGGTTTGAGGGGTTATCCTGCAGGTTGATGATTTTGTTTAATTTCATGTCAACATTACCACCAAATGCAACATGGCCGTTTTCAATTTCATAAGCTGGGTCATGGAGAAAGTAAGACAAATTGGTATGATAGCCATAGGCCCCATAAACGATGATATGTGTTTTGGTGCTGTGCTGGTTAATGAGGCCTGAATTTAATTAGCCCCCCCCCCCCTCTATAGCCATTCAGATTTAAATCCCCACCAAGTTTAGCCTCACTTATAAGAAAGCTGTTCATATTAATATTATTTAGCATTGTCAATTCACCATTTTGACCGTCAAATAAGTTTGATGAATTATTAATCAAAGCATATCCATTCAAATCTAAATCAGTTTGTAATTGTATTTTTTCATTTACGATTTTATAAGCTTCTGCGAAGTCGTAAACACTTGATGGAACGTCTACAGCTTCAAAATCAATACCATATGCAACACAATGAACTTTGTACTTATTTGGATAAGTTGGGTTAGCATTAATATGTATTGTACAATATAAATATTCAGGTGGTGAACTTACTGAAGGTTTTTCAATCCATAATAAATATCTCGAATGATCTTCATTTCTGTTATCAAATTTTCTCCCTACAGTTTTATGAATTGTAATTCCACCAGTTGCATTAAATGTTACACTACTAAGATTCATTCCTTCATAATCAGGAAATAGCCATTCAAGAATGAAAGTGTATTTTCCATCTTTTATTGTGTACATATCAAAACCAATTCTAGCTCTGTAAATATGATTAGCTTCTTTATTCAAGTCTATATCAATGACCTTTTTTGAAATCAAGTGTGGTGACCGAGGTAAATTGACATATCCATTAACTTTCAAGCCATATTCAGTACTAACTTCATCGATATCATTCATCAAATATTTGAAAGCATTCTTTGGATGAGAAGCAGATGAAATATGACTTTTTTCTAATTGATCTAAATTTACGGCATCAGTTTTATTTGTTCCTTCTTTTAAGTTAATGATTTTATGCCCTCCAAGTTTTAAGTCTGCTGCCATCGCATTTGTTCCATTCAATAATAACGTGTTTGCTCTGATGGTTTGTGAAGCTCGATTTAAAACTCTAAAGTTCACTGCATCAGTTTCATTCACCACGTCCGCTAAATTCGTCACTTTATTTCCACTCATTGACAAATTTCCATACATCGCAGTCGAACCGTCTCGTCGGAGAAAATATTCGTCAGTATATCTTTTCGTCACTGCGTCGTCTAAATTTACGGGTGGAGCAAGATCAGTAATGGCATTGTTGTTCATATTTAGATTTTGTTGTGCAATCGTATCGAGTTTGGTTTGCAACCTCTGGTCCACATATTTTTTATTAACTGCATTTTCAGCTGGTGTACTATTATCAACATCTTTCAGATCTTCAATTGCATATCCAGCCATGTTCAGATCACCTTCTGCGGGATTTGATCCATCCCTTTTTATACAGCTTGCAATTTGAGAGTCAACGTAGCTTTTGTTTGTGGCGTCTAATATATCAACGGGATATTTCATGTTTTTGACAATATTCCGTCCCATGTCCAAATCTCCCGTCATTATAATACTTCCATCTTTCTTAAGAAATGGTGAAAAATCAATGCCAGCAATTTCATTATCGACGTAAGATTTGTTTACAGCATCTTGTGGGTTTGAGGGGTTATCCTGCAGGTTGATGATTTTGTTTAATTTCATGTCAACATTACCACCAAATGCAACATGGCCGTTTTCAATTTCATAAGCTGGGTCATGGAGAAAGTAAGACAAATTGGTATGATAGCCATAGGCCCCATAAACGATGATATGTGTTTTGGTGCTGTGCTGGTTAATGAGGCCTGAATTTAATTAGCCCCCCCCCCCCCCTCTATAGCCATTCAGATTTAAATCCCCACCAAGTTTAGCCTCACTTATAAGAAAGCTGTTCATATTAATATTATTTAGCATTGTCAATTCACCATTTTGACCGTCAAATAAGTTTGATGAATTATTAATCAAAGCATATCCATTCAAATCTAAATCAGTTTGTAATTGTATTTTTTCATTTACGATTTTATAAGCTTCTGCGAAGTCGTAAACACTTGATGGAACGTCTACAGCTTCAAAATCAATACCATATGCAACACAATGAACTTTGTACTTATTTGGATAAGTTGGGTTAGCATTAATATGTATTGTACAATATAAATATTCAGGTGGTGAACTTACTGAAGGTTTTTCAATCCATAATAAATATCTCGAATGATCTTCATTTCTGTTATCAAATTTTCTCCCTACAGTTTTATGAATTGTAATTCCACCAGTTGCATTAAATGTTACACTACTAAGATTCATTCCTTCATAATCAGGAAATAGCCATTCAAGAATGAAAGTGTATTTTCCATCTTTTATTGTGTACATATCAAAACCAATTCTAGCTCTGTAAATATGATTAGCTTCTTTATTCAAGTCTATATCAATGACCTTTTTTGAAATCAAGTGTGGTGACCGAGGTAAATTGACATATCCATTAACTTTCAAGCCATATTCAGTACTAACTTCATCGATATCATTCATCAAATATTTGAAAGCATTCTTTGGATGAGAAGCAGATGAAATATGACTTTTTTCTAATTGATCTAAATTTACGGCATCAGTTTTATTTGTTCCTTCTTTTAAGTTAATGATTTTATGCCCTCCAAGTTTTAAGTCTGCTGCCATCGCATTTGTTCCATTCAATAATAACGTGTTTGCTCTGATGGTTTGTGAAGCTCGATTTAAAACTCTAAAGTTCACTGCATCAGTTTCATTCACCACGTCCGCTAAATTCGTCACTTTATTTCCACTCATTGACAAATTTCCATACATCGCAGTCGAACCGTCTCGTCGGAGAAAATATTCGTCAGTATATCTTTTCGTCACTGCGTCGTCTAAATTTACGGGTGGAGCAAGATCAGTAATGGCATTGTTGTTCATATTTAGATTTTGTTGTGCAATCGTATCGAGTTTGGTTTGCAACCTCTGGTCCACATATTTTTTATTAACTGCATTTTCAGCTGGTGTACTATTATCAACATCTTTCAGATCTTCAATTGCATATCCAGCCATGTTCAGATCACCTTCTGCGGGATTTGATCCATCCCTTTTTATACAGCTTGCAATTTGAGAGTCAACGTAGGTTTTGTTTGTGGCGTCTAATATATCAACGGGATATTTCATGTTTTTGACAATATTCCGTCCCATGTCCAAATCTCCCGTCATTATAATACTTCCATCTTTTTTAAGAAATGGTGAAAAATCAATGCCAGCAATTTCATTATCGACGTAAGATTTGTTTACAGCATCTTGTGGGTTTGAGGGGTTATCCTGCAGGTTGATGATTTTGTTTAATTTCATGTCAACATTACCACCAAATGCAACATGGCCGTTTTCAATTTCATAAGCTGGGTCATGGAGAAAGTAAGACAAATTGGTATGATAGCCATAGGCCCCATAAACGATGATATGTGTTTTGGTGCTGTGCTGGTTAATGACGCCTGAATTTAATTAGCCCCCCCCGTTCATATTAATATTATTTAGCATTGTCAATTCACCATTTTGACCGTCAAATAAGTTTGATGAATTATTAATCAAAGCATGTCCATTCAAATCTAAATCAGTTTGTAATTGTATTTTTTCATTTACGATTTTATAAGCTTCTGCGAAGTCGTAAACACTTGATGGAACGTCTACAGCTTCAAAATCAATACCATATGCAACACAATGAACTTTGTACTTATTTGGATAAGTTGGGTTAGCATTAATATGTATTGTACAATATAAATATTCAGGTGGTGAACTTACTGAAGGTTTTTCAATCCATAATAAATATCTCGAATGATCTTCATTTCTGTTATCAAATTTTCTCCCTACAGTTTTATGAATTGTAATTCCACCAGTTGCATTAAATGTTACACTACTAAGATTCATTCCTTCATAATCAGGAAATAGCCATTCAAGAATGAAAGTGTATTTTCCATCTTTTATTGTGTACATATCAAAACCAATTCTAGCTCTGTAAATATGATTAGCTTCTTTATTCAAGTCTATATCAATGACCTTTTTTGAAATCAAGTGTGGTGACCGAGGTAAATTGACATATCCATTAACTTTCAAGCCATATTCAGTACTAACTTCATCGATATCATTCATCAAATATTTGAAAGCATTCTTTGGATGAGAAGCAGATGAAATATGACTTTTTTCTAATTGATCTAAATTTACGGCATCAGTTTTATTTGTTCCTTCTTTTAAGTTAATGATTTTATGCCCTCCAAGTTTTAAGTCTGCTGCCATCGCATTTGTTCCATTCAATAATAACGTGTTTGCTCTGATGGTTTGTGAAGCTCGATTTAAAACTCTAAAGTTCACTGCATCAGTTTCATTCACCACGTCCGCTAAATTCGTCACTTTATTTCCACTCATTGACAAATTTCCATACATCGCAGTCGAACCGTCTCGTCGGAGAAAATATTCGTCAGTATATCTTTTCGTCACTGCGTCGTCTAAATTTACGGGTGGAGCAAGATCAGTAATGGCATTGTTGTTCATATTTAGATTTTGTTGTGCAATCGTATCGAGTTTGGTTTGCAACCTCTGGTCCACATATTTTTTATTAACTGCATTTTCAGCTGGTGTACTATTATCAACATCTTTCAGATCTTCAATTGCATATCCAGCCATGTTCAGATCACCTTCTGCGGGATTTGATCCATCCCTTTTTATACAGCTTGCAATTTGAGAGTCAACGTAGGTTTTGTTTGTGGCGTCTAATATATCAACGGGATATTTCATGTTTTTGACAATATTCCGTCCCATGTCCAAATCTCCCGTCATTATAATACTTCCATCTTTTTTAAGAAATGGTGAAAAATCAATGCCAGCAATTTCATTATCGACGTAAGATTTGTTTACAGCATCTTGTGGGTTTGAGGGGTTATCCTGCAGGTTGATGATTTTGTTTAATTTCATGTCAACATTACCACCAAATGCAACATGGCCGTTTTCAATTTCATAAGCTGGGTCATGGAGAAAGTAAGACAAATTGGTATGATAGCCATAGGCCCCATAAACGATGATATGTGTTTTGGTGCTGTGCTGGTTAATGACGCCTGAATTTAATTAGCCCCCCCCCGTTCATATTAATATTATTTAGCATTGTCAATTCACCATTTTGACCGTCAAATAAGTTTGATGAATTATTAATCAAAGCATGTCCATTCAAATCTAAATCAGTTTGTAATTGTATTTTTTCATTTACGATTTTATAAGCTTCTGCGAAGTCGTAAACACTTGATGGAACGTCTACAGCTTCAAAATCAATACCATATGCAACACAATGAACTTTGTACTTATTTGGATAAGTTGGGTTAGCATTAATATGTATTGTACAATATAAATATTCAGGTGGTGAACTTACTGAAGGTTTTTCAATCCATAATAAATATCTCGAATGATCTTCATTTCTGTTATCAAATTTTCTCCCTACAGTTTTATGAATTGTAATTCCACCAGTTGCATTGAATGTTACACTACTAAGATTCATTCCTTCATAATCAGGAAATAGCCATTCAAGAATGAAAGTGTATTTTCCATCTTTTATTGTGTACATATCAAAACCAATTCTAGCTCTGTAAATATGATTAGCTTCTTTATTCAAGTCTATATCAATGACCTTTTTTTAAATCAAGTGTGGTGACCGAGGTAAATTGACATATCCATTAACTTTCAAGCCATATTCAGTACTAACTTCATCGATATCATTCATCAAATATTTGAAAGCATTCTTTGGATGAGAAGCAGATGAAATATGACCTTTTTCTAATTGATCTAAATTTACGGCATCAGTTTTATTTGTTCCTTCTTTTAAGTTAATGATTTTATGCCCTCCAAGTTTTAAGTCTGCTGCCATCGCATTTGTTCCATTCAATAATAACGTGTTTGCTCTGATGGTTTGTGAAGCTCGATTTAAAACTCTAAAGTTCACTGCATCAGTTTCATTCACCACGTCCGCTAAACTCGTCACTTTATTTCCACTCATTGACAAATTTCCATACATCGCAGTCGAACCGTCTCGTCGGAGAAAATATTCGTCAGTATATCTTTTCGTCACTGGGTCGTCTAAATTTACGGGTGGAGCAAGATCAGTAATGGCATTGTTGTTCATATTTAGATTTTGTTGTGCAATCGTATCGAGTTTGGTTTGCAACCTCTGGTCCACATATTTTTTATTAACTGCATTTTCAGCTGGTGTACTATTATCAACATCTTTCAGATCTTCAATTGCATATCCAGCCATGTTCAGATCACCTTCTGCGGGATTTGATCCATCCCTTTTTATACAGCTTGCAATTTGAGAGTCAACGTAGCTTTTGTTTGTGGCGTCTAATATATCAACGGGATATTTCATGTTTTTGACAATATTCCGTCCCATGTCCAAATCTCCCGTCATTATAATACTTCCATCTTTTTTAAGAAATGGTGAAAAATCAATGCCAGCAATTTCATTATCGACGTAAGATTTGTTTACAGCATCTTGTGGGTTTGAGGGGTTATCCTGCAGGTTGATGATTTTGTTTAATTTCATGTCAACATTACCACCAAATGCAACATGGCCGTTTTCAATTTCATAAGCTGGGTCATGGAGAAAGTAAGACAAATTGGTATGATAGCCATAGGCCCCATAAACGATGATATGTGTTTTGGTGCTGTGCTGGTTAATGACGCCTGAATTTAATTAGCCCCCCCCCCCCCCGTTCATATTAATATTATTTAGCATTGTCAATTCACCATTTTGACCGTCAAATAAGTTTGATGAATTATTAATCAAAGCATGTCCATTCAAATCTAAATCAGTTTGTAATTGTATTTTTTCATTTACGATTTTATAAGCTTCTGCGAAGTCGTAAACACTTGATGGAACGTCTACAGCTTCAAAATCAATACCATATGCAACACAATGAACTTTGTACTTATTTGGATAAGTTGGGTTAGCATTAATATGTATTGTACAATATAAATATTCAGGTGGTGAACTTACTGAAGGTTTTTCAATCCATAATAAATATCTCGAATGATCTTCATTTCTGTTATCAAATTTTCTCCCTACAGTTTTATGAATTGTAATTCCACCAGTTGCATTGAATGTTACACTACTAAGATTCATTCCTTCATAATCAGGAAATAGCCATTCAAGAATGAAAGTGTATTTTCCATCTTTTATTGTGTACATATCAAAACCAATTCTAGCTCTGTAAATATGATTAGCTTCTTTATTCAAGTCTATATCAATGACCTTTTTTGAAATCAAGTGTGGTGACCGAGGTAAATTGACATATCCATTAACTTTCAAGCCATATTCAGTACTAACTTCATCGATATCATTCATCAAATATTTGAAAGCATTCTTTGGATGAGAAGCAGATGAAATATGACTTTTTTCTAATTGATCTAAATTTACGGCATCAGTTTTATTTGTTCCTTCTTTTAAGTTAATGATTTTATGCCCTCCAAGTTTTAAGTCTGCTGCCATCGCATTTGCTCCATTCAATAATAAAGTGTTTGCTCTGATGGTTTGTGAAGCTCGATTTAAAACTCTAAAGTTCACTGCATCAGTTTCATTCACCACGTCCGCTAAATTCGTCACTTTATTTCCACTCATTGACAAATTTCCATACATCGCAGTCGAACCGTCTCGTCGGAGAAAATATTCGTCAGTATATCTTTTCGTCACTGCGTCGTCTAAATTTACGGGTGGAGCAAGATCAGTAATGGCATTGTTGTTCATATTTAGATTTTGTTGTGCAATCGTATCGAGTTTGGTTTGCAACCTCTGGTCCACATATTTTTTATTAACTGCATTTTCAGCTGGTGTACTATTATCAACATCTTTCAGATCTTCAATTGCATATCCAGCCATGTTCAGATCACCTTCTGCGGGATTTGATCCATCCCTTTTTATACAGCTTGCAATTTGAGAGTCAACGTAGCTTTTGTTTGTGGCGTCTAATATATCAACGGGATATTTCATGTTTTTGACAATATTCCGTCCCATGTCCAAATCTCCCGTCATTATAATACTTCCATCTTTTTTAAGAAATGGTGAAAAATCAATGCCAGCAATTTCATTATCGACGTAAGATTTGTTTACAGCATCTTGTGGGTTTGAGGGGTTATCCTGCAGGTTGATGATTTTGTTTAATTTCATGTCAACATTACCACCAAATGCAACATGGCCGTTTTCAATTTCATAAGCTGGGTCATGGAGAAAGTAAGACAAATTGGTATGATAGCCATAGGCCCCATAAACGATGATATGTGTTTTGGTGTTAGACGCTGGAGCTGTAGCTGGAAAGTTCCACCTGTATTGCCGCTTGACCACCACTTCTTTTTTCTATCTGGAAAAGAATTTTAATATAACCATCAACGTGTGGAGTTCTAGTAAAAGATTTTTGAAATGACAGACCAGCGTCACGCATGTTAATTGTTGGAAGGGTTAAACTGATTGTTGCACTTCTTGGGTCTGATGGCGAGTAAAACTCAGTAACAAATGTGTACCGTCCATTACTCAATGATGAAACATCAAAACGAATTTTAGATGTAAAGTTACCACTTCGTTTGATGAAAAAAGACAATGGCGACTTGTTTATGTGATAAGGTGATCTGTCAAAATTCTCAATTTGAAGGTTTTCCACACCACTGACTGCAGAAGACTTGGATATGTCTTTTAACAGAAAAGCGAATGGGTTGCGTTGAGTACCAGATGCTGATAAAATAAGGTCATCAACATACTCTTTTGTGGCTGTATCATTTTTTGCAGTTGGTGCTGCTACATTACTCAATTTTTTGTTTTCGATATCATAATTACCATCTTGTGTTAATCTATATCCATTTCCATTATCACCTTTATCACCTTTTGGACCAATTAGACCTCTATCACCTCTATCACCTTTTGGACCAATTAGACCTCTATCACCTTTATCACCTCTATTACCTTGGTCACCTTTATTACCTTTTGGGCCAATTGGACCAGCTGGACCTCTATCACCTTTATCACCTTTATCACCTTTTGGACCACCAGGACCTCTATCACCTTTTGGACCTCTTTCACCAGTTCCTATATTGTCTGGAGTTGGTAAATCATTAAATAATCCCATATAATATTAGATTAGATAAGACCATAAAAGTTTCTCTTCACTGTTTTCATTGGCTTGTCAACATAACAGAAAGAATATGGTTTTTTAGTTGCTTCAATATACTTTTGTCTATCAATTCCAAGCTCTTGGGATATTAAGTTTCTCTCTCTCGATGACGGAAAATCGTAAAGGCAGAAGTGGCTACAATTTAGCCTAATAGATTTTGGGCATCCATAGAATGACTGTGTTAGGTACAGCACTGAACAATTTTTATGGCGACCCTGAATGAAATAGCTTATGATTTGATCTTGTTTTTTATCAGTCACTAAATCATCAAATACAACCAGTCGCTGTAAATCAGTGTCTTTGATTTGTTCAACAGGTAAAATTTCATCTTGACTGCATACTAAAACAGGGTAACCAACCTGTTGGCTTATTCCATCCATCACTTGCTGTAAATATTGATATTTATCTTGATCCAAGTTTTTGGCGTATAGATGTATTTGATCATAATAGACCAAAGGTTCCATAATCAGATGCAAGAACAAGGTTGTCTTTCCAGATCCAGAATTTCCAGCCAATAACATTCTGAATGTATCTTTTGGCATATACGGATACAACTGTCTGAATGAATTATTTGAATTCTGAACATTATCATAATTTGGAATTTCCATATGTTAATAGTTTAGATTAGTCTAACACAATTGTATATGGATATAGAACGTATGAAAAGGCTTCTTAAAAGTGGAATTGAAGCTGGAAATAAAACTAGAGAAGTTCGTGAGGTTATCAAGACTTATGAAAACAGAAAACAGGATACTTATGATGAAACATCAGAATTACTGAAACCCTCTATTGATGTCCAGAAGAGTGTGAAAGAAAGTGTTGACAAAAAACAGGATGAAGTTATTGAACAGTTGAAAAAGAATCAAAAAGCCTTGACATCCGGTTTTGAAGATTTTATGCTATTGAACACATTACCTGAATCAGTACCTGTGAAAACAACATTACCAATTGATTACAAACCAGCAATGATGACTAAAACAGAACCAAAGTATAAGTCAAATCTTGATAAAGGTTTTTCAGATGAGGAGATTGAGGCATTAACGAAATACAATTTATCTCCTCCATCAATAATTTTAGATAAGCTAATGGATGGAACAATCGATATTGATGAGTATGATAATAATATTGGTAAATTAACCCAAGAACTTGGAAGACAAAAAGGAGTACTATCAAAAAGCAAAAAAACGAGGGATAAAAATAAAGAACAAATATTTCAGTTAACTCAAGAGATCAAATTACTACAAAAGTACCGAAAAAGAATTGGTGTTGTTGAGGAAGGTGCACAAACTATTGGTTCAGGTATCAGAAAGAAAAAAAGACAATCTGGAGCAGGCATTTTTCATTATAATAATATTGGAGACTTGCTTTCACGACTACAGTTACTTGGAGGATCAATTTCTGCGGGCAACAACAGTATGAGTGTCAGAAATGAGTTTGTAAAGATATTGCATACATTAAACAGAATGGGCGTCCTTGGAATCAAAGAGCTAAATAAAATAATGATGAAATATCTAATGTAAAAGTATATGACAGAAATTTCATTACGATTCAACAGTAAAAACAGAGACAAAATTGGTGTAAGTAAGAGTCATGATTTTGAAAAAAGATTCAATACACCTATCAACTTAACGAATGATTTAAAATATGAAATGGCTGTGAATGTTATCAATATGACATACAGTTGGTACAACATCAGACAATCTTTTGGGAATAATCAAATTAAATATAGCTATGACAAAGGTGCAAACTGGGAAACAATAACATTCGTTGACGGGATGTATTCATACGACGATATCAATAGTTACATCCACGAGTATATGAGAAAAAATAGCCATGTACTGAATCCATCTGAAACAGACAAATCAAAATTCAAGTATGGTATTAACATGTATTTCGTTTTATCAACATATCGTATTTTGATTGAACTTGATGAAAACTATCGAGTGGATCTGAGAGAACTTGAATTCAGAAAACTACTTGGGTTTGAGTCAAAATTAGTTTCAGCAACAGAATATGGAGCAAATCTACCTAATATTACAAGAGGAGTGGATGAAATTTATATTAATTGTGATAATGTGATAGATAGCATTGTTGATGGCAATAGTACAAGTACAATCGCAGTTATTCCAGTCACAGATCTCGTCAGAAGTTTACCTTTCACTTACAAACCTCGTTTTCTTTCATGGAATCCTGTCTCAACACATTCAATCAGCTCAATGCATTTTTATGTCACAGACTCTTCTGGAGCTCCAGTCGATTTAAATGGGTTAGATTGGTATATTGAGTTATTCTTGAGAGGTGTGGAATTATAAAACCTAATATTATATGAAGAGGTTTGAGTTCAAAAAATATGAGCAATACGGTGAAGGTATTGTTACTGACATTATCAAAACAGCTGGAAAAAAAGCAGCCACAACAATTGGTGAACACGCAGGTAAAAAAGCTGGTGACAAAATCATAGAACTTTTAAGAAAGAGAAAGAGTGGAACTGAGAGTGTGAGCAAGAGTGGAAGTGGGAGTGTGATCAAAAGAAAGAGAGGGAGACCTCGAAAAATTAAATAAATAACTTTTATCTAACACAATAATATATGTCAAACTATCGTAACTCAAAATATATCGAACGATATGAAGATATTGTCTTTGAGCTTGAGACAGCGCTTAATACAGTAGTTGGAAACAATGCTCATCAGAAGAAAACAGGTTACCGTTTTGTTGTTGATAACAGTGGAGAGACTACACCATTTGATTTGTACAATGCCCGTTTAAATGTTGATTTCAATGTCAAGAAGCTTGCAGATGGAGCTGATATAGCAGCCGATGATCGAAACGGTATTGTAAATTCAGTGTATGCTCTCATTAACACCATAAATGTAAAAATAAACGGTGTCGATGTTTATGAGTGTAGAGATGCTAACCAAGCTACAAATATCAAGTCTTTGCTTGAATATTCACAAGGTTATGCTTCAAGTCAGGGAACAAATGAGTTCTTCTATCTTGACACAAACAGACATGCTGAAGACAGAGTGGCTCAAGCTAATTATAACAAAGGATTCGCAACTCGTAAATCTTTGTTGAATGGTGCAAATGGTACTGTAAATTCAGAGATACCATTGAATAGATATGGATTTTTCAAAAGCCTTTGGGATGAACTTATGCCTAACTCAAAAGTTGAGGTTAACCTAACACTTGAAAGTGATGCAAATATGATTTGGCAGGCTGCTGATAATTGTCGTGTTGTAGTCACCAAATTTCAGTTGATTGTTCCTCGTATTGTTTTTAATGCAGCTGGAAAGTCCTTATACATGAGCAAATATCTTGATACAAGAAAGTGGACTTATATGAGAGAAATGGTTGAGAGAGGTAATTCAACAAGACAGCAGACAGCCAATTTCCGTATTTCAACAGGAATAAACAAACCGAGACACGTATTTGTATTCATTATTAATGATGCCAGTGATGAGTCTCAGACAGCCAATAAATTTCTTTATAACACATTCTCTGTTGCAAATAACCGAACAATGACGAATTGTCATCTTGAAGTTGGCAATGGAAACGACTATCCAGAGGTTCATTACAAACCCTCAACAGAGCCTACAAGGGTATTCAGAGATGTTTTGAAATATGTTGAAGCCATCAACGACTTCAGTGATAGCACCCTGCTTAACAGAGGAAACTTCGGTTCAATATTCCCTTTCATTTATTTCGATTTGACAAAACAGAAGCAGGACATAAAAGACGGAATGACGAAACTGACTTTCAAATACACTCTGAGTGGTGGGACAAATGCTGATTACAGTGTGTATGCACTGGTCCTCTATGAGCAGGATGTTGAAATGAGAAAGACTGATGGTAAACTTATCTTGAGATCCATGTAAATAAATAATTAAATGAATTAAATAAATTAAATAAATTAAATGAATTAATTAAATAAATTAAATAAATAAATTAATTGAATAAATTAAACCATTGTTTACATTAAATACAATTTAGTATAAACATATATTATATGACTACTTATCATCCTCACGGAGTGACACTATCAAAAGGTCAAAAACAAAAGCTAGCAAAAGCTTATGCAACAAATTCACCTGTAACATTGAGGTTAACGCATAGTGAATTGTCTGGAAATGATCAACTAATGTTAACTAAGAGACAAATCAACAAACTGATGAAATCAAGAAGATCAGGAAAAGGTTCAGACATCAAAATATCAAAATCACAAATCAGAAAAGCTGTTGTAGAAGGAGGTTCTCTTTGGTCCAGTCTTTTTTCACTTGGAAGAAAACTATTGCCATATGCAACTTCAGCTGTAGCAAAGGCAGCTCCAGCCTTGGCAACTGGCGCTCTGTCTTCATTAGCAGGTATTGGTGTTGATAAACTATTTGGGAAGAAACAAAGTGGAGGATTTCTTATTCCTAATGCCAATTTATCCCAATTATTGAATGTAGGAAATTTATTGAATACGAGACAGATGGCAGATATTATTCAAAAAATGCAGTATGGTGGAGTCGTTGTTATAAAACCAACAAAAACACAGATTGGAAATGGTATTGGAACAATACTCGCCAGTATTGGAATTCCTTTGGCCATAGAAGCAATTAGAAAATTAACTGGAAAAGGTTTGCATGTTGATCACAGCCGTTCTAGACGGTCATTACCAGTTCATGTTCCAGATTCCATTGCAATAAATAAAAGTGGTGGGAAACATGCTATGATTCCATGGCAATCCCCACCAGTTTTTGGTACATGGGATGACCCAATCGGTTATGGAATGAAAAAAAAAAAGACAAAGGGAAAAGGACTTCTACTAGGCAAAAACAGTCCATTCAATTCAATCCTAATTCTAGGAACCATTTTGTAAATAAGCCATTGTCAAACTTTGATTTAATTGATTGGGTTAAACAACTTAGAATAAAACATTTCAGAGGAGTATTTTCAAGAGACAATCTACCAAAACAAATAAAAAACAATGAATGTGGGATAGTTAATCTTGATTCTAAAATTGGACCTGGTACTCATTGGGTTTGTTATAGGAATATGGGAGGGAAATACTGTGAATACTTCGACTCATTCGGTTTAATGATGCCAACTGAAGTTCAAATATATATGACCACTAGTGGGAAACAACTTGAATACTCTGGTGATGAGATACAAGAAAGGGATTCAGTCTTATGTGGATATTGGTGTTTGTACTATCTTCTTGAGAGACAGAAAGGAACATCTATACTGGATACAATACACAATTCCAGATTCAATCCAACAGATACAAGTGTTAATCACAGGTTCATCATAGATTACTTTAAAAATATCTAACTCATTGGTATGATGTCAGATCTTTGTGAAGTTAATGTAGATTTAATTTATAATCAGTGGTTAAGAATTCAAGATGCTGATTTTGATAATAGAATAATAATGATTAAATTGACTCCATTTCAAATGATTGGTGGTAATGATATATTGTATGTAGGTCCTTCAACAAAAGAATTTATGAGATGTAATGCTTTGAATAATAAAGGATGCTGGATCAAATTATTCCCATCATGCTATATAAGGAATGAAGATGGTAGAATGAAACTATATTACCCAGATTTTATCCAACACATTGATATATGAATTGCACTTGTGGTCTTGACAAGAAAAAGAAAAATTGCTCGATGAAAGAATGTGTAAAGAGGAAACAAGTCAGATACTGGGGATTAAAAACGGTTGACTCACGTATTCTTGATTCTGCAGGATCGCCAAAAGACCTTAACATGAGAAGACAGAAATTGATCACTGAAAGAATTATAAACAATGCTGCACTCAAAAAACTCAGAAATGAGATACAATTCACTAAGGATAAAGTCAGAAAGGAAGAGATCAAGAAAGAAAAAGAAAAGTATATTGAAAAACTAAAAAATGTAAATACCAAACTTGCAAAAATTAACAAACAATTGGAAAAGATGAAAGAAGCTGACGACAGGTTGGGTGATCCTCTTAAAAAACTGGCGGCTTCTCAAGCTAAGATGAAAGAAGCTGACGACAGGTTGCGGGAATACTTAGTCTTAAAACAGGTGGGTGATCCTTCAATCAAAAAAATCAAAAAGGAAGAGAACAAGAAAAGAAAAGAAATAAATGCCAAAATTGTAAAACTGAATAAAATAATAGAAGAAGCGATGGAGAGGAAGAAAGGTGGAAATTTATCTAAATATAATACATATATGAGATCATATTGCGTCAAACAGAAGAAAGTCACTGAATGTGTGCCAGGAAGTGAGAGATATCAGAAGACTAAAAATGGTCGAACTGTGATGAAATGTACTTGTGCTGAGTGCGGGATAACAAAGACTAAATTCGTCAAGAATAAGGGAAACTAAGCAGCCCGTCTGAAGGGGCGGGCATATTGGATTCAGCTGCTGATATGGCACTAACAGGATTCTTGGAACATGGTGTCCCTTATTTAGCAAAGAAAGGTGTTGAAATGGGGAGATATTATGCATCAGAAGCATTGAGAAATCCAGAGCTGCAAAAGAAATTGATTGATAAAGGACTTTCACTTGCAAAACCTGCGATTTCAAAAGTTGGGTCAGAAGCTTTAAAACAACTCTCAACAAAAGTGAGACCAAATATTCGTTACAAAACAGATATCAAAGGATTAGATTATGGCAAAGGTATTGATATCCATAAGGCTATTGGCAAGCTTCCTAAACCAAAAGCAGGTTGGACTCCAAGTAAGTATAAATATATGGCACCTTATAACCCGTTGCACGAACAGTTGGAATATGATAAAAATACAGGTGAGGTTACAAAATGGAATGTCCTACCTTACAATAAAGTAGATGAAATAGCAGCTTATCATGATATTTGTTATGATATGGGAAAAAATAAAGGTGATTGTGATAGAACAATGGTCGAGTCACTACATCAAATACCATATGGTGAGATGCCAAAATGGGGTCAAACAGCCAGATTCTTAATTGACAAAAAACAGAAATTAGGTCTTGGTGTTTCAAAAAACGGAAAAAGCCGTCGAGTGAAGAAAACTGGCAAGAAAAACTAGCTGATGAATTACATGCACCCATAAAACGCAATTTCACTCGGCGGCGTGTGATTGTAAATAAAATTGATGAAATATGGGCAAGTGATCTAGTTGAAATGCAACAGTTTAGTAAATGGAATAAAGGTTATCGATATCTTCTTATGGTTATTGATGTCTTCAGCAAATATGGTTGGATTGTCCCATTGAAGGATAAGAAAGGTGAATCTATCACTGAAGCATTCAAAACAATATTCAAGGAAGGCAGAAAACCACAGTATTTATGGGTTGATAAGGGTAAAGAGTTCTATAACAAACACTTGAAGGACCTATTAGAGAAAAATAGGATACAGATGTACTCAACTGAGAATGAAGAGAAGTCATCAGTAGTTGAAAGATGGAATAGGACAATTAAATCCAAAATGTGGAAGCAGTTCACTGTTCAAGGTAATACACAGTATTTAGACATGTTACCAAAATTAGTGAAACAGTATAATAATACCAAACATTCAAGCATAAAGATGACACCCGTTGAAGCATCTGATAAGAGGAATGAAGGAACTGTTTACTTCAATTTGTATGGTGATATGGAGCCATTATTAGCTAAACCAAAATTTAAGGTCGGCGACAAGGTCCGAATATCTAAGTATAAACGGAATGTGTTTGACAAGGGCTATACACCAAATTGGACAGAAGAAGTGTTTACAGTTGATAATATCCAATACACTAATCCAATAACATACAAACTGAAAGATCTTAGAGGAGAAGATATTGAAGGGAGTTTTTATGAACCTGAATTATTAAAAGCCAAACAAGATGTTTTCCGTATTGATAAAGTCATTCGCAGAGATTACAAGAAGAAACAAGCTTTGGTAAAGTGGAAGGGATATAGTGATGACTTCAACAGTTGGATACCGTTTAGGGATTTAAAAGAAATATGAAATTGTTTAAGAGAAAATTATCTAATGTATATATATAGAACTAACTTCAGTATATATACTGTTATTGCTAATACTTAGCCAAAAATAAAATTGTTTCTGGCTATATTTAAACACAGGTCGAAAATCAATTAAAAATAAATTATTATAATATAATATACAAATGCAAAAATATTCCTACGATAATAAAGAATTAGACGTATCAATAGATTGTTATCTTGATGATAAAAATGATATATGGTTCAGAGGTAGAGACATAGCTACTATTCTTGACTATAAAAATCCACAAAAAGCTATCAGAGATCATGTGGTATCTGATGATAAAATCTTGAGAGACCTCAAAATAATCACAAATTCACGGGGGAACAAAACGGTCCCTCGTGCTGAGACCATTGATTCACGGGGGAACAAAACGGTCCCTCGTGCTGAGACCATTGAAAAAACTTTCAAATGTTTTTTTATAAATGAATCAGGATTTTATTCACTAATATTATCTTCTAAAAAACAAGAAGCTGTAAAATTAAAACATTGGGTTACATCAAAAGTATTACCATCAATCAGAAAACAGGGATATTACAAACAGTTCAATGATAGAAACAATAACATGCTATTGATTAAAATGAAAATGATTTACACTGCAAGATTGTTTCATTCATCAGAAAAAATTATGAAGACGCATTAATGATAGCCGGTTTAGGTGAAAATCAAATAAGCTCAAATATGAGAATCAAAAGTTATAACAAAGGATATATGTCTGGACAATGTGATTTGATGTTAATGAATCCCACTAGAAAATACAATGCTCTTTGTCTTGAATTCAAAAGTCCAACTGGTGTGTACCGGGTGACGGATAAACAAACAATTATGAAGCAAAAGTATGAAAAAAACAAGTGTAAATACATCATGAGCAATTGTTTTGAAGATTTAATTTATGAAATAACCAAGCATATGGAAGAAAGCAAATTATACTTGTCAAGAAGAGAAAAATGATTTAAACGAACCTATAAAAATATTTAAAATTATATCTATAATATTATATAGAAATGGAAAATCAAAATGTTAAAAGAGGTCGTGGAAGACCAGTAATCTATAATGATGAAGAAAGAAAAAAAGCTATAACAAAGTCCAAAACAAAATATATGCTGAAGAAGGAGTGGTATTGTGATGTTTGTAAGACGGGGATAAATTACACTCTAGCTGGAAAATGGTGTCACATGAAAACAAAAAAGCATCAAAAAAATATTATTCAATAATTACAGTTCGAAGGATCCTGTGTTAGGATCACCTGAATTTAACCATATTTAAAAAACAGATTAAACCTATTTAAAAAGAAAATAATATACTATAGTATAAATGGAAAAATTTATCGAAACTAATAATAGTATGGACAAGAAAAGTCTTAAAAAATTGAGCAAATCTAAGCTCATCAATTTGCTATTAAAGCAACAGAAGAAACCAAAGATTGTTATCGTGGATGATACCAAACCAACTCCAGTACAAAGAACCAAAAAGGTGGTTCAAAAACCGATTCCTTCACCCAGAACTAAAAGACCAACTGTCAGAGAATTGGTTGATTATTTCGAGAGAAAAAGATTACCAGCTCCACCAGCAGAATGGTTGGAGGAGATAGAACAATTGAAAAAGAAACCTGTGCCCGCACCGAGAACCAAAAAGATGGTTCAGAAACCAGCGATTGCACCCAGAACAAAGATAGAGCAAGTTGATAAAGCTCTGAAGGGCTACACAAAATCTTTTGAAATTGATATCAAGAATGACAAAGACCCTCTAGCGCAACTACACAGCACAAGAAAGGCAACCGAAATACATATTAAAAAATTGTTAAATGAAATGAAAGGACTGAAATATGTTGAAACACTGAAGGTAACATTTAGAAAAATGACTGATGGAGAAATAGAATACAAAACAGCATATTTCAACAGTATTCGTAAACCAAAAGGTTCAGTAGCTGCGTGGCACAGTAAACAGTAAAAAGTTTTAAATAGCATTAACGCAGTGCCAAATTAAAAACAAAGTTTATAGCAGACGTTTCGGGCCTAGCCCTTCCTCAGTGCTAAGTTGAGTTTGAATGGGACACGTAATTGAATAAGTCAACAGTTGTACGCGCGACTCTAACGGATAGGTAAGAGCGCGCGCGTAGAGCTATTTAAAAAATAAAATCCACGTTCAGTCCATGCGGCCTAAGAGTGCCAAGATGAAAAATTAGGCGCATTTCGTCACGGCGTCTGGCATTGTTAGTACCCCTGCATTGTTTCACGCAGCGGACCTCCATGTCACTTAGTCCGTGTCCGGGAATGTTGAAATGTTCCGCAACAGGGAAACCAGGCGGGTTTCTCGTAATGGCCCGAAGGTGTTCACCGGTGCGTTCCCTAAGCATGCGCCGGTTTCCCCAATGTATAGGACTGGGCAGCGACGACATGAAATGCAGTAGACCACATTGCTAGATTTACAGGTGAAATGCTCCCTTATGGTAATGTTGTGTCGTGGTCCTTCGATGATGGTGGTGGCTGAAACATGAGCGCACGTACGACATCTGGGGGCGCCACAAGCGTATGTGCCGGCCGGAGATGCAGACTGACTTTGCAAGGAAGTGTGCACAAGAAAATCGCGAATGTTCTGGTCTCGTCGATAGGATGTTAATGGAGGCAGTGGGAAAATCTCCTTGGTGGTTTCGTCGTTCATCAGAATGTGGAAGTTCGTCAGAAGGATCTTTTTGATGTGATTGTTGAAAGGATGGTATGTCAACACCAAGGGAATCCTGTTTATGCCGTTGTTAAACAGGATTCCCTTGGTGTTGACATACCATCCTTTCAACAATCACATCAAAAAGATCCTTCTGACGAACTTCCACATTCTGATGAACGACGAAACCACCAAGGAGATTTTCCCACTGCCTCCATTAACATCCTATCGACGAGACCAGAACATTCGCGATTTTCTTGTGCACACTTCCTTGCAAAGTCAGTCTGCATCTCCGGCCGGCACATACGCTTGTGGCGCCCCCAGATGTCGTACGTGCGCTCATGTTTCAGCCACCACCATCATCGAAGGACCACGACACAACATTACCATAAGGGAGCATTTCACCTGTAAATCTAGCAATGTGGTCTACTGCATTTCATGTCGTCGCTGCCCAGTCCTATACATTGGGGAAACCGGGCGCATGCTTAGGGAACGCACCGGTGAACACCTTCGGGCCATTACGAGAAACCCGCCTGGTTTCCCTGTTGCGGAACATTTCAACATTCCCGGACACGGACTAAGTGACATGGAGGTCCGCTGCGTGAAACAATGCAGGGGTACTAACAATGCCAGACGCCGTGACGAAATGCGCCTAATTTTTCATCTTGGCACTCTTAGGCCGCATGGACTGAACGTGGATTTTATTTTTTAAATAGCTCTACGCGCGCGCTCTTACCTATCCGTTAGAGTCGCGCGTACAACTGTTGACTTATTCAATTACATGTCCCATTCAAACTCAACTTAGCACTGAGGAAGGGCTAGGCCCGAAACGTCTGCTATAAACTTTGTTTTTAATTTGGCACTGCGTTAATGCTATTTAAAACTATTTCAACAGTATAGCTGGTACAATTACAAATGACTTGGAAATAGCAGAATCACTTGAATTATCAAAGCAGGAAATATTGAATAAGATAGCTCAATGGGTGTCAGAAGGTTCTGGTTGGACAATCGAATCTATTGATAATCATTATCTCAATGTAGTGAAGTATCAACCAATAAGGGGTTCCTCTTATATTAAACTACCAAATGAACTCAGAAACAGTATGAAGGGGTTGATCAATTTGAAGAATGAGGATAATGAATGCTTCCGATGGTGTCACATCAGACATTTGAATCCACAAGAGAAATACCCACAGAGGATTAAAAAATCAGACAAACAATACATTGAAATATTGGATTATACAGGGATTGAATTCCCAGTAACCACAAAGCAGTACAATAAAATAGAAAAACAAAATGAGATCAATATCAATGTTTTTGGTTATGAGAATAAACAGCCATATCCAATTTATGTATCAAAGGAGAATCATGAAGACAGCATGAATCTACTTCTGATAACTGAAAATGAAAACAAACATTATGTGCTGATCAAAGATTTCAACAAGTTTATGTATAATCAAACAAAGCATAAAGAAAGAAAACACTTTTGCATGCACTGTCTTCAATGTTTCTCATCTGAGAGAATATTGACTGATCACAAGGACAACTGTATATTGGTTAATGGCACACAAGCAATAAAGATGCCAACCAAAGATAACAATATACTGAAATTCAACAACTTTCATAAACAACAACAGGTACCATTTGTAATTTATTCTGATTTTGAGGCTATCACTGAGAAAATACATGGCTGCCAACCCAATAATGATAAATCATACACTGAAGCATATCAGAAGCATACTGATTGTGGATATGGTTATAAGGTTGTTTGTTGCTATGATGATAAATATAGTAAACCAATAGCATTACACAGAGGTGAAAAAGCTGTTTACAAATTCATGGAAGCTATGTTAGAGGAAGTTGCATATTGCAAGAAGGTTATGAAAAAGGAATTCAACAAACCATTGAGAATGACAAAAGATAATAAGGATGATTTCCGAAAAGCCAAAGTTTGTCACATTTGTGATAAAAAATACACTGACAAAGATATTCGAGTACGAGATCACTGTCATATTACTGGCCAGTATAGAGGATCAGCTCATCAAGAATGTAACCTGAAACTTAGAGTCAACCCAGAAGAAATAAAGATACCTGTTTTAATATTTCACAATCTAAGAGGTTATGATAGTCATTTTATTATGCAAGAGATAGGAGCCATTGTCAAGAAGCATACTTATAAAAATAAGAAAGGTGAAAAGTGCCAAATGGCAATCAATGCTATACCTAACAACATGGAGAAGTATATGGCTTTCATGCTTGGTAATCACCTAACATTTATTGATAGTTTCCAATTCATGAGCTCTAGTTTGGAAAAACTTGTCAGTAATCTACCCAAGGAGTCATTGAAATACACATCAGATGAGTTCAAAGGTGATAAACTTGATTTGATGGCAAAGAAAGGTGTTTATCCCTATGACTATATGGACAGTTTTGACAAGATTAATGACAAACTACCTTCCAAAGAAGACTTCTATAGCATATTGAACAATGAACATATAACAGATGAGGACTATATGCATGCACAAAATGTATGGGACAGATTCTCTCTGAAAAACATGGGAGAGTATCATGATCTATACCTTAAATCAGACATATTGCTATTGGCTGATGTGTTCGAAAACTTCAGGAAAACATGCTTAGAATACTACAAACTGGACCCATGTCACTACTTTACATCTCCCGGTTTATCTTGGGATGCCATGCTGAAGATGACTGGTATAAAACTAGAATTGATGACTGACATTGATATGTTCCAGTTCATTGAAAAGGGTATGCGTGGTGGTATATCATATATTGCCAACCGATATGGTAAAGCAAATAACAAATACATGAAAGAATACAATGAGAAGGCGCCCTCAAAGTACATCATGTATCTTGATGCTAATAATCTATACGGTTGGGCTATGAGTCAATACCTTCCAACAGGCGGATTCAGATGGATGACACAAAAACAGATCGATAAGATAGACCTAGCTAAGTATAAAGAAGATGGCAATAAAGGTTTGATACTTGAAGTTGATTTAGAATACCCCCAAGAGTTACATGATCTGCATAATGACTACCCACTTGGACCGGAAAAGATTAAAGTAGCTGAAAGTATGTTGTCTGGGTATTGTAAAAACATCGCGAAGAAATACAAGATATCAACTGGTTTGGTACATAAACTGATACCAACATTAAGCAACAAAGAAAAATACGTGCTTCATTACAGAAACCTCCAATTATACACTGATCTCGGTTTGAAAATAACTAAAGTCTATAGGGCTCTTGAGTTCAAACAATCACCATGGCTGAGACAGTATATTGATTACAACACACAAAAGAGAACTAATGCTAAAAATGCCTTTGAGAAAGACTTTTTCAAGCTGATGAATAACAGTGTATTTGGAAAAACGATGGAAAACCTTAGAAAGCGAGTAGATGTCAGATTGGTGACTGATGATAAGAAGCTATTGAAATTAGCCAGTAAACCCACTTATGTTAGCAGCAAGATCTTCAATGAAAATCTGGTAGCAGTGCATAAGATCAAAGAAACACTAACTTTAAACAGGCCGGCGTATATAGGAATGTGTATCCTAGATCTTAGTAAGACACTAATGTATGATTTCCATTATAATTACATTAAACAAAAGTATGGTAATAAGGCCAAGCTGCTCTTCACAGACACAGACAGTTTGACCTATGAAATCGAAACCGAAGACGTCTATAGAAATTTCTGGAAGGATAAAAATAAATTTGACAACAGCGACTACCCAGAATACTCTCCATATTTCGATAAGTCAAATAAAAAAGTAATTGGTAAATTCAAAGATGAGGCTGCAGGAGTTCCAATTTGTGAATTCATCGGTCTACGATCGAAAATGTATAGCTATATGAAAGACAACCAAAAAGGAGGTAAGATTGCTAAAGGAATTAAGAAGAATATTATTAAGAATAACATCAAACATGAAAATTATAAAGAGACACTATTTGATAATAAACAGTTGCATCATACAATGAAAACAATCAGAAGCCAAAACCATCAACTAGGAAGTTATGAGATAAATAAAGTATCACTCAGCTGCTTTGACGACAAGCGGTATATTCACGATAATGGCGTGACAAGCTATGCATACGGACATTATAAAATCTAAAAAAGTTCAGCCGTCAATTCTGGATACCCTCGAAGGAAAGCGGTGAGAACTGCATCAATATCATTTCCTTTCTTTATCAACTGAATGAATTGTACAAATTCCGATCTGAAATGTGTAAACCTTTCCTTATCCATGTTGTAGAAAAGGGTGTAAGATATTATTTCTTTATGTTACTAACACATGACGTCACGACACAGCTGTGTCGGTCAGAGGCGACCGTCTCGTGAGTTATAATAATAGCTATAGGCGATGACTCATTCCCTGTTTTTCCGAGAATGTCACGCTTGGTGGTTTTCCGAGAAAGTCACACATCTTTAATAAACTATAGATTCCAAAATACGATATCAGAGTAGTATAGTACTTGGTTGGGTATCGAGATCATTTTGATCCAAAATGGTCTCGAACCCCCAAGTACTATACTACTCAATATCTCTCCTAAACACAGATTATAAACTGGCATCCAAGGTAATCACAGAGCGTTTAAAACCGGTGATGAGTTCTATTGTTCATCACGATCAAACGTGCGGCGTAGTGGGAAGATCGATTTATTCTAACTTACAGTTAATCCGTGATACACTCGATATGATTGACAAAACTGATGAAACTGGCATTCTTGTTACGCTAGACCAGGAAAAAGCTTTTGATCGCGTTGACCATGGTTTTCTTATGCGCACTCTTTCTAAATTTGATTTTGGTCCTTCCTTTTGTCGCTGGGTGCGTCTCTTTTATAATGATGTCTTTTCACGTATTATCTGTAATGGCAATTTTACTAACGCCGAATGGCGCCTCTCCCTTCGGTTTAAATTGGGTATCGAAAATGAAAATTTTAGGAGTTTATTTTTCAAATGGCCTAGTATCAGTCGAGTCGGATAACTGGAAATCGAAGCTTGACAAACTAGAAACCGTTCTTAATTTATGGAAACAGAGAGAGCTGTCTTTTTCAGGCGTTGCAATGGTTGTTAATGTACTTAGCGCTAGCCGGTTTTGGCACGTGGCCAAAATTATCACGCCTGCCAATTGGGTTTGTAATCGTTTTCATCGTCTCGTATGGCCTTTGTGTGGAAAGGTAAAACGGAGAGCGTCAGTCGGCAGCGTCGCTGCGCGACTATTGAACTTGGTGGCTTAAACGCGATTCGTTCTAAATGTGTTAGTCTTCGTCTGTCTTGTTTTTGTAGTCTCCGCGATAATTTTGGTGGCCACAAATGGCATTATCTGGCCCGTTATTTTATCGGGAATCGCCTAGCAAGACTTGACGCGCGATTTGTCTTTGCTTCGAATCTGGTTCCGTCTTCATCGGAGCCTTCTCTTTTTTACCGTAGAAGTCGAAACATTTTGCAGCAGCTATTTGAAGTATGGTGCGTTACCTGACGATCTTTCTTGTAAGGAAATTTATTTGCTTTTACTTGATTTCCCACGTGCTGCGCCTCGGTGTGCCGGCTTGTGGAGGTCTGTTGTGGGCCGTCCCATAGAGCGGTGGACATCGGTTTGGCGCAAATCGCGCCTTAAAGTTAATTGAAAATCGCATAAATGATCTCTCATGGCTTCTCTTGCATAATGCAGTTCGTGTCAGGTCCATTCTTAAATCCTGGGGTTATATTAGTTCTGATTGTTGTCGCGCCATCATTGATATGATTATTAAAGATGTCAAATTGCGTATCCGCTGTGATGCTTTTGACAGAGTTAGGTTTTTCTGGTCCACTAATAATATTATTTGCTCTGTCAATGCAGATAACGAGGTTGTCTTTAATTTGTAAGTTGTAATCCTCCTTCCTCTCTCAGGGCATATTCTTGTAAGGTTTCTGCAATTTTTCTTTTAAGTAATACATAAAATATGAGCGGGAGACCTTTATGGGCAGTTAAAACGGCGAGCCGCAGGCGAGCCGTTTTAAAGCCCATAAAGGTCTCACGCGAATATTTTATGTTACTTGTGAAATGAAACAATAGATTGTGTTTGTCGTGTTTGTAATGTTAATCAGTAGAGATCTGTATGAAAGTTAATGCATACTAATTAGCGGAGCAGGACACTTTTATGAAAGTTAATGATTTTTATTGGGGTTTAGAGAGGTATACATGTGACTCAAATACTACCCGTAGATTGGTCGTTAGTCTTATGAATTATTAATGAATTTTACAACACGTATTAGTGATGTCCTTTAATTAGTGATGTCCTCGATTGCTTTAATTGGTGTACTAATTATGCAATTGTCATTTTGAACTTGATCTTTTTTAATTAGTGCTTTTCTTTTTGCGTTCGTCGTCATATTGTATTGTATTTGCTCTTTTTATGAACGACCCTTTGGCCGTTGTGTAAATAAATTTTATCAAAAAAAAAAAAACAGCTGTCCATGGCTGCTAATGCTTGGGCTCAATCTTTGCTTTGGTAGATTTAAGGGGTAATGCCCGCTACCTTGTGGCCTTGGTGCCTTCATTTGAAAGCTTTGGCAAACCTGAGGATAAGCTCAGCAGTTTAAGGGATTCATTTTTTGGTTTCGTGAAAGAAACAGAGCCGACAACCCCAACAGCTGTAATAAATTTTATTAAAAAACGTTACCCATTGGTAAACAATGATTTGCTTAAACGAGTTGTCACCAGGGATGTGGATAATAGCGTGGGCAATGCAAACGACGTCATAGTTGTTGGCCCAAGTGGCGGAAAATAGGGCCCCAAAATCATTGTAAAAAAGGGGTATGGTTTCGACTTGTCGTCAAGCTTTTTGAAAAACGACAAACTTCTTGGCCCAAAAGTCGAAGATTTGATAGAGGAAAGCAAACAAAAATCCCGGTAAGCGCAGCAGGATTTGACCGCAGAAAGGCAGCAGTTAAGAGCGTTAGAAAAAAATTGATGCTGAACTTGAGAGACGAAACCAAAAGCTGCAAAAACTTGAAAACGATCTTTTAAAAACAAAGTCTCAACGTGAACAATTGGAAGATGACGGAGGTTCAGCAATGGAAAACCGAACCGAAATCGAAAGGAAAAAAATTTTGGAAAATAACCTTAAAAAGGACATTGATGATGAGAAAAAAAGAATTGCGGAAATACGAAAACAAAACAAAACAAAAGAAAGAGTGGAAAAACACTATTGAAGAAAAAAAGAGCAAAACTCGCCAAAATGCAAAATGCAAAATGCAAAACCGCCGACATGGACAATCGTCTAAACAGCACAAAACCGCTCGATGACCTGGAGGAACAAGAAGCTGACATTCAGTAGAAAATTAACGAAGATCAAGCAATAATTGATTTTCTCGACGCCTCTCCTTCTGAAAAAGAGGCTGCACGAAGGAAAGGATAGATGAAAACCAACAAGAGCTCGCACGTTTGCAAACACAGATTGCGGAAAGGGAAAGGGAGCTCCCACTTCGCGAAAGGATGAAAGCCATCTTTAAAAAATACGGCGTAACCTTGACAGCGATTGTTCTCGCCGCTGGAGTCACAATCGGGGCCGTTATTGGCGCGATCACCAACTCCTTAAAGCACTCGGCAAGGGGGTTGGAAACGGGCTGAAAGAGATAGGGAAAATTTACGGCTTCTCTTCTACCCGGCCTGATCGGCTCGATTGTTTCTTTCCTTTTCAAAACCGCAGGTCAGGCAATTGGTTTTCTGGCCGAGCACACTAGGCTGATTATTCTGGCTATGGTCGCCTTTCTGGTTGAAAGGTACGTAAAGAAAAACAGATAAATTCATTCCTTCGCGCTGCGCGCGGTGTTCTTCCTTGAGTAAATCGAAACAAATACAATCCCTGCTATCAAAATGGCTCCAACCCCAATAAGAATTTTATTTATCTCGTCGCTCTCATCAGCAACCGGTCTTGGAATTGCGGTTTCCCGTCCCAAGGCGGGTGTGTCAACGTTTTTGGGCTTTTCCGAAGGATTAGGAAATTCTTTCGGCTTGTCCGAAGGACGTGGCGCTTTTGGGATGTCTTTCAGACGGGATGCTTTTTTGGTTCTTTGGGCTGTATTTCAGACAGAGTGCCTTGCGCTTGTGTTGCTGCTTTGTGGATGGGATTGGAGGGGTGGCTGTTGGCGACCTTCACCTTTGAAGGGCCTCCTGCCATAAGGTGGAGTGCCGCTTTTTTTGTGCCCTGATTTACATCGTTGTTCACCCCGAGTTTCATTCCCGAGCTGGCTTGCTTGAGCTTGTTGTAACCAACCACGCTTCCTGTGTTCAGAACCATCCGCGAAGGCATCAGCCAGGTCCCCGGTGCCACTGCCATGTCCAAACGAACCTTTGCTTCATCTACCGCCAGCTGATAGCGCTGGACGCTCTTTGAAATGTCTGGTGTTCTGATCGCGTCCTCCAGAAGAACAAGAAATTCTCTTTGCGCCTCCATGGCTCTGTCTCCATTTCCAAGAATGCTACTTCTGACGTTTACCTGCGCTCCAAGAATGCAGTACACAAAAGCCTCTATTGACTGGTTCAGACGCGCCAACCCGGCCTGGGTAAGACAATGCGCGACATCTGGCACAAAATACTCAAACTGTTTGTCCGCGCCCTGGTCGTTTCTGATGGAATGAAGCTTGTTGCCAGCGTCGTCCGTGCCGCCCTCGTCCGCAAACCTTTGGTTGGATGGGTTGGATAGGGGTGTCGGGTACTGCCCCAGCTTTTGTGCAAATTCTCCGTTGTCGTAGAGAATGAATACGTATCCAAGGCCGTGGTTTTGGCCGTGGGTGAAACGAACGTCGGAGCTCGGATTAACGCCGAATTCTGCGCAAATCCTTCTGAATGAAGCCTCGTCGTATTTGTTGTCTTTTTGGTTGAAGTTGGGCCCATCAGACAGAGAGCTTATGCTCTGAATTCCGCCCATTTCGAAAAGAATTCTCCTTGTCGTGAAATAAACATGAAACATATAAAAAGAGCGAAGCTGGTTTGATCCTGTAGCATTTCCCAAAACGTCGCCGGTCAAAATATCCCTTGAAACACCGCAACCTGTTGTTGCACACCAAAGTGCAAAGTTAAGCTGTTGTGGCCAAACCCCAATGTGTGGGCTGCCAAGCCATTTTCTGGCAACTTTTGATGTTCTGAATGTGATCTGTGTGTTTTTAAAAATCTGCCTGTACTGTGTTGTGAAAAAGTCTGTGGGTGCAAATTGCAAATTGTTCAATGTTTCGCCAATTCGCGATTGAATTTTTTCTGTGAAATCTACAGCTGGGATTGTCTTCGGCGGGCGCCCTGAAACGGCTGAAAGCTGGTATGGAAACCCGCTATTTGGTTGAATTCCCAGTGCCTGTTTCATTGCTTTAGTCCAATATTTTTGGTTTGAACCGAAAACGCTTTTCAGATTATCTGGCCCAGCTTTGAAATAAATTTCAGCTGTTGCCTTATGGTTATCGGTAAAGTCGGTTTGCGCGACAAATTTGCTCTTGTCGGCATTCGGAAATTTAGTGAGAAAAAAGGCCCAAGCTTTGTCTTTTGCATTTTTAGAAATTTGACGGGCCTCCGGTGTTTGGATCCACTGCAAAAAATTTGCCATCTTATGAAAGGGGTGATATTTTCAATTTAATATTAATATGCGCTTAAATAAATGGTTGTGATTACAATCGACGCGACTTCGAACGGGGACACTGTTTAAGTGTCCTATTCCAAACCCTCAGATTGTCCGACTTCTCTCTTGCTCGCTTTTCAATACTTGGCACAATTTGGAAAAGAAGGGGGAAGTATTTTGCAAAGACGGTGAAAAAACCATTACACAGGAATTTCCCCTCGGATTCTACAATTTTGAAAAATCTGTGGAAATTTTGAAAAAAGCCTTTACAAAAAAAATATAGATTTTGACAAACCTTTGTCTATTAAAACTAATTCACCTTCGCATGCATTGATAATTGGAAAAAATAAACAAACACTTGGTTTTTGGGTTAATGAAGCTCTTTCAAAAATTTTCCAAATTGACCCCCATCAAATTACTGTTAAAAGTTTCACTGTTTTGCTCGACATTCCAAACAACTATTACATCCATTGTGACCTTGTCAGCAGAGATCACAATTTTCTTGGCGGCCAACCGAGTGATGTTCTGGCTTGCATTCCAATCTCTGGAAAGCCACAAGAACGAGTCACTTATCCTCAAAATTTCAAAAACGCTCCACGTCACACAAAAAAAACTCAATATGTAAACAGCATAACATTGTCCGTCAAAGATAAGGCCGTCAACATGTTAGACTTTAGAGGGGCACAACTTCATTTTCAATTAGATTTTTTAAATCCTTGTATACAATTGCTGTTGGCGAGATCATGTCTTCGGCAAACATAATTCATTCAGCGCCTCCTGGCGAGGGCTCTGAAACAACACAATATGCACAGCTTTATCCAAACCTCCCCGTAACAGGCGGTGTTGAGGCCTTCCGGTTGACTCAACTGTGCAAAATTGAAAAACAGATTTCCGATGAGGCCGAGCACTACAGAGTTGTGCTGAAAAAATACAAAAAGGCTCAAAATGCCTGCAGCTATGTTGTTGCCGGTCTTGGAGTTGCAACAACGGCTCTGTCTTCTGGAGCGGTCGCCTCTGCACTGACGGGCGTTGGAGTCGTGGTCAGTGTTCCTCTCGGTGTTGTGGGGGTGTTTGCGGTGCGGTTTCCACCGTTTTGACTGGTGTTAACAAACGGTTAGAAACGAAAGTTAGCAAGCACAGCAGACTGAGTGCTTTGGCTTTTGCAAAGCATAACACAATAAATACTTTTCTTTCCAAGGCTCTTGATGATAATCGGGTTACGGCAAAAAGAGGTAAGACAAATTACCTTTGAATTTGTCGAAGCGATGAAAGATGCGGAAAAAAATGGCAAAGATGGTGGCCACAAACCTCTTTGCAGAATTGTTTACATTCCTGAAGGCTAACATTCCTTTGGGCTTGAAAAACGTTAAGCCTTCAGGAATGTGCATTGAAACCTAAGATTTGGGTTTCGCAAATGACCAAAAACAGTGCCTTTTTTAGACTCCAAAATTTGATGACTCATTCAAAAGGGAAACCCCCCAACAAAGTTCCTGTCACTTATGCTAATTCCTTTAGGAATAAACCTTTAGGAATAAACCTTGAAAGATCATGGAGGATCTTTACTGTGTGAAGGAAAAAAAGAAAACCCCCAATGTTCGGGGCACAATTAAAATTTAAAATAACAACAAATGGAAGAAAAATTGTAACGGCGAAATGTAAAAGCTGTGGGATAACAAAAACGAGCTTTGTATAGCGATTTCGCCGCCGCTTCACAAAAAAAATATATTTTGAAGGCTCTCAACAGAATTTCAAAAAGTCTTCTTCATAGTATTCGAGTTTAAACTAAGGTGGTTTGATATAGTGTTTTTTTCCCAAGTTTTGGACATAAGCCACAAAGCCTATTTAAATTACAAGGGTTATATTTAATATGTCCATTCTCATTCAAATTTTCTTAAATTACAATCAGGGCAAAGTGGTTCTCCATGATATAACATATCATCTATTTCTCTTTCAGCTTTATGCTCAAGATAATCCATAAAATGCTCTTCAGCTTCTTCAAATATATCTAAATTAGGAAACATCCCCCAAATAATAATATCCATGTTAACTGCTCGCCACCCCATTCGACTTCTTTTTTTAATGTTCAGAAGATTTGTCATTTGTGTGAAAAGATTTTCGTTCCACCCAATTTGACGTCTTTCCTTAATTTTTAACGAAATAAAATATTTAAAAATCTTGTTTTTAATTTCTTGTGGCAAATATGCCAATAAGTCAAAGACTTGCTCTTCAATAGACCATTTTACAGTTCTTTGCTAAGTTCCCTGGCCTTTGATTGAATGCGAGGCTAGGGTTGACCTTGTTTTGATACAAACCTACCTGCTTTTCTTATGTAAATTATGCTGATTAAACACTAGTTAGCATAAGAAAAACATGATTTACATAAGAAAAGCAGGTAGGTTTGTATCAAAACAAGGTCAACCCTAACCTCGCTTTCACCGACAACTGATTAAACTGGTTTCGAAATTCAGCTTCATAGTTTTCTGGAGTAAGAATGTTTGTTTCTCCTTTGAAGTAGTGTTTCTGTGTTATCGTTTCCAATTTGTTACCTTCATTGCGAATTTCACGTTGGAAATAAATTTCCATTCCAAAACTTGCTTTGATACTTCCAAATTTGTCAATTCCTTCTTGAATAGCATCAAAAGCTTCTTCTTTCATAATATTTGTAGAAAACCCTTCAATATTGTTTTTATATTCGTTATTTGGATCAAAATCCATTTTCCAAACGTCATTCATTCATTCTAATTGGTCCTTGCAACGACGAAATGATCAAGGACTTGCTCTTCCAAGTCTGGCCCCTCTTGCGCGGCCTGGGCATAAAACTCGTTCAACACCTCTTCCTGCATGCGTGCTGCTGCCATCCTTTTGCCAAAGACACCTTTGTTCAATAGGGTGTATAACCTGGCACACCCTCTTGTTAATAGGGTGTATAACCTGGTGCACCCTCTTGTTAAATAGGGTGTATAACCTGGTGCAAAATTTTGGTGACGTGGTTAAAACAGGTTTGAAACCAGTTAAACCGGTTGCCTGCGGCTCGCTCTTGCGTAAATGTCTCAAACGTGAAAACCTTAGTTCTCAATGCGCGCGACTGGGGCTTCTGCTCTTGCGATATGGTGTGACACACACGTGTAAAATGGCGGTTTCTGGCACAAGCGCAACGAGGAGCGAAGCGACGAGGCCGCGCTCTGTGCCAGAACCGCCATTTTACACATGTGTACATGGGTCTTTAAGGTGACTCCCATCTGTTTCTAGCACTTTCCGCCTCTTGTACTTTGATAGATCATCACTACCAGTCTTTATAAGTGTTTAGCTTTATAGTGGTATCAAACAATAACCCAATCTTTGGTGAACATATTATTAAATATTTTCCACTAAATATGTTACCATGGTAACAATATAACATATTAGAAACGTCCTTAATTTTGGTTTTAAGCGAAAATAACTCAAAAACGAGCTCGGTGACCCCCATTTTTTATTATTGAAAATTAATAAGCGCATCAAGATCCAAGTTTTTTGCAAAGTTTTGAAAAAATTTGTACTAGTGGATTCAGAGCCACCTTAAAAACCTCGAAAATGTAAGGTGGCTCTGAAGCCACTAGAATAATTGTTGTCTAACTTTGCAAAAAGTTGTATATTATTATGCTAATTATTTCCCAACAATGACTTTACTTCCAAAATAGCTAGTAGGTACAAGATAGAAGATTTATGTTAAATCTGACAATTTGCTCCTCGTCTCAGCTCAGTTATTTATACGGTCACATTTTTTTCTTGACGTGTAACTGTTTTTTCATCTAACTTAATTTTAATTTTATAGTAATGGTATTCTGTTTCTACGAACTTTTTTTTGTAGTAACCTGTCTTCCTTTTTATGTCCTGTATTTGTTATTGGTTCTTCCTACTGTAATGTATATTTTTTGTCAATAAAGTTTGTTTTTATGATTAAAAAAAATATTTCCCAACAATAAAAAATGGGGGTCACCGAACTCGTTTTTGAGTTATTGTGGCTTAAAGCTAAAATTAGGGGTGTCTTAAACAGGTTATGGTGACCTATTATGTCCAAAAACGTTTCATAACTTGTTCACAAATGAGTGGGAATTTGTTTGATACCACTATAAAGGTAACAATGAACAAACATTGATAGCAATGATCCATCAAACTAAAGGGCTGAAAAATGCTAGAAACCGGTGTGAGCCACCTTAAGATGTTGGATGGAAAGCCATTTAATGTTGAGAAAGGTGGCTAAACGGTCAAACACGATGTTGGATGAAAATGTTTGATCGTTTCATGATTGTTGAATTTGTTTTCGAACAAACATACGCGTTGTGTATTGTTTTCTTGTAATGGTTTAATGTTTTGAGGTTCTTGAACCGCGGTTAATTCCTGCTGACTGCTCTAAACATAAAATATTGGTGCAAGGAAAGCCATGCGAAGTTGCTCAATACCAGTAAACAAAAATAAGTATTAGATAGTTACTGAGGCCGGCAGCAATATGTGATATATTGCAGTCAGCTGAGGGCGTAGCCCGACGCTGACTGCAATATAGATCTCTTTGTTCTTCTTTGTTTCCCGGCAAACCATACGGAAACAATAGACAATTAGATATACCGTGGTATTTGCACGTGCAGAGTAACTTTTTCCTTCAATTGTGACCAGACATGAAAGAAGTGTACGACGATGGCTTCACATCAGACGAGGATGAAGAGGCGACTTTTAGAACACAACAAAACCGAACTCGAAGTACTGGCGAAGATTCACCTAAAGCTGGTGGTTTGGAGAACGAGGGTAAGTTTCATTAGCCCATTTAATTTTCCTGCTTTTAATACATGGCATTTTTATTAGTAATGTGTGGTGTTTAATTTTGCTTCAGATGAACGCTTTGTCAGAAGGTATTAGGACAACCGAGTTGGAAGAATTTGTAAGAAGTTGGGCCGCTGAAAACAGTCGGAGGAAATGGCGCTGGATCCTTAAAGTATTTAAGGATTTGCGTTTTTTTGGCGTAAAACAAGGCCGTTTTAAAAGAGCCATATATACTAAGCATCATAAAACAAACAGGCTGCAATATTTTTAATATTGCAGCCTGTACACTGCAATGTTTTTAATACCGCAGCCTGTTTTTAATATTGCAACCTGTTTGTTTTAGCGGCACGTTTACTATATATTACCCCTGAGAATTTCCCTGCTGACAAAAAGGACCGCCCCCGTTTACCTGACACACTTGTTTTAGCATCTTTACAGATTGCAATCAGTGATTTAGTGCAGAGAGAGAACAATGGCACTGGGTGTTAAATAGTAAATATTAATCGTGGAGCTCCGCTTTTAGGCTTGGCTAAATCTATATACTATACCATGAGAAAAGCAATTGACGGGTTTCCATAAGTATGGTGCTCCGCTATAACGGAAAACCAGATACAACTTCTATGAAAGCTATGGGCAGTTATATTTGACATAGCCTCAGGATTTCGGTCTGTTGCTCGTGGAGATGTAGACATACACATCGATTGTTTTTGTACATTTCTAAGAAGCGCGAACCTAAATGAAACTTAACTAGGTCACATTTACGTCTATGTACTTAGGTGCTTTTACAAGGAAAACAATGCTGGTCAAAAACGATGTGGTACATAGTGGTAAAAAGTTACTCATTTGTGAACTTAAGTCTGAGATACCACTAACCTGTTAGCTCAATCACGGCCAAATGCTGCGCGTTTTCGAAACATATTTGAGTTTTTCTGTTCCGCCAATCATCTCAGCGTTTTGATTGGGCTATTTACATAAACCTGCCCCCTGTCAAATGATTGACGGGACAGAAAAAAACCAAAATCTCTTAGAAGTTTGCAAAATACGCAGCACGATACAACTGAATTTGGCTCAAAAAAGCAACAAAGAATTTCACGAGTTAGGTAAAATTTCAGGTCAAGTAAGAACGCTAACGCTTACAATGCAACCTCAGGGCATGCAGATGGTAAAAGAACACGTGAAAAGATTGGAGACCCCTCTGATTCGCACTTTTTGGGATGCTATATGTGTTTTGTTGTCTGTATGCTTCGTGAGTGTAACGCAGTTTGCTGTTGACCCTCTTTGTCTGGGGTTGAAGTATAATTTACCCTGCGCGGGTCAAATGTACCAGGGTCGTAGCGTTGCCATTAAACCTTGTAGGGACCACTTGGACAAACAGCAACAGTTCGTAACTGAATCCTGTTACTCAAGATGAGCAATAGAATAAAAAGTATCAATCGACACACGTACAGGAGAAAACAGAATTCTTTTTTATTTTATGTCTTATTATAGCTTAAATTACCGTAGTTCTAATTAGTATATTTCTAGGTAATCGTTATTTTATATATTTTGAATTTTCATTCTTAATATATTGTGTCCCCAATAAGCTCCTTGTCACTTAGGAGCTAGATCAATTGACACATAAATAAGGCATCATCATCATCATCATCACTATGTAAATTTTTTCACAGCTATTTTTAAAAAGACAACAACGCTTTCAAGTTTCTGGGACATGTTTAAATGTTTCAAACATCATAGTCATCATTCATCAAAAATTTTTCACACTAATAACTTGATGGTGCAGTAAGTCATTGCTGTAGTCACTCATCTCAGACTTTTTTGTCTGGCCAGATGCGTGGTATTGATCTTTGTACATGTTTCCAAAAATAATAAAATTTGCGATTACCAAAAGAACTTGGTAACTAAACCTTTTTCAAGGAACGACATAAATTGGTCTTCGTTTCGGTTAAAGTACGTGACAAAGGCATTATGAGCCTGGAGTTGAGAGTTTTTACCCTTTGTTCTATTGTTGTCCTACGTTTTTTTTGTCTTAAAGTTTCTCTGTGTCTCCTTTCTTCCTTAATGACAAGATAATGCTCGGAAAGGTCACTGTTTATCCTACAGCAACTATACAAACAGAGGGACAGTCAAATGGTGAATTTTAATTTAAAGCGCTAATTCCTAAGTCGTGTAAGTGGTTCTAATCGGATACTTTTGGGATAATTAATCATATTCTTTCTGAGGAATAGAGTGGAGAAGAGCAAAATTTTATTCATATTTAGGATCAACAACGGACGATAAGGGAGAATGGTATTCCGTTGGTAGAAGAAAGAGACAGAAAACCATGAATAACGAACTAAGAGATCCACTTGAAAAGGTCAGCAACTCACTCCGGCGTGCTGTTAGCGTCAACAAAAGTAAAGAGACCGATCTTAGAACTACCGTGAACACAATACAACGCGAAAGAAGAAGAAGCTTCAATACCTGGTCATTGAAACAAGAAAAGTTTCTTCGAGCCAAACAGAATCTTGTACCAGCAATGCTATATGACCAAACGTCTCAGATAAAATCTACAAAACCTGGTGATTCAAGAGAAAATAAACCGCGAGAAAGACTCGTAACGTTAGTACGCCCTGTTACTCCAGTAAGGCTAGCAGCCATCAGCAGAAGCAAATCTCCTGATGTTAATCTTCCAAGTATCAAGTCACACAATAGGGATGGCAAGCTAAAGAAAACGTCCACGGGAGAAGTCTTTCCACCCGTAATAACCTTGGCAAACAGCAGTCAGTTCTTTCAGGAAAGCAAAAGAATGCGGCGCATAAGCGATCGTAAACAGCCACATACATTTACAAGTTTCAGCAGGGAGACTAGCAGCCGTCAATTACAGGATTATCCGCCAGTAACAGTCAATGACATTGCTCCCTTTTCCTCTAGTGATAAAAGGCAAATTTCGCAGCTCTACAAATCAAATTTCCAGCCCAAAAAAGCAGCAAATGTAGCGGTGAATAAGGAGAAGACAACTAAACAACCAATGCCAGGTATAATAGAAGAGAGAAATACCAACAGTCAAATCAGTAGCGAACGATCACTGACTCCAGATGACAGTGAATTCTTTCCTCCTATTACAACAGGAGAAAAAGATGACGAAAGACCTAAAGCACAATGGAAAAAGGTTCGAGCCTCGCTGGGAAAAATAACCGGAGAAAAGCAAAAAACCGACTTAAACAAATTCTCCATGATAGAACTTACAAAACTATTTGAAGAGATTCGTGAGTGCAGATATCTCCGCGTTGGAAATCAATCGAGCTTGACAGCCGATCGTGCAGTTCACGGCAATGACACATGCAAATGTTTAACGTGCACTGTTAAAGACAAGAACAAACTAAAGAATCATTTGAGTGCTCCAGAGTAACTCAAATAACTCTGTCATGAGTTTGTGTATGATCCTTTCCACACTACAGGTGCCCCCGCTGGTAAGAACTGAGGTAAACGTGATGAATTTAATTTTCGCTGACAATCACTTAAAATCTGGCAGCCAGCTTTGTTGATGACAACAAGAGGCGATTTATTCAATTTTGAAAACATGCATCTCCTGTAAATGAGTCAATAGTATGCTTCATTGACGACACTAGTTTTGTGACTTTGTTTCGTCGTGGGTACACTCTGCATTTATCTGATGGTGTTTGTAAGCGATATTTTGTTCCGTGTTGCCACTGTTGCCAGAGCCCTTAAAGCGATGTAAAAAATAAAGAGTCACGGAATTTCCATGTAAAATATATTATCGTTCGATACCTTTTCCCGTCCTTTTCATTGGCCCAGAGCCTACCACATGACCTACGAATAACTGCCTACAAATAATGGTCTGATTACCGTCCATCTGTGATTTTACCTGCAATAATATTCTGTTCGTGCGTAGTTGTGTCCAAGCTCTTATGACAGATCGTTTCATGCTTCGCGAAAATAATTATGAAAACAAGCTCGGTGATCGAATGATAAAACTATTATTGAACTCGGTTTTCGCAAAATACATGTATCGTGTGATTTGCCAGATCTATTTGGCACTGACAAATCACGATATTTTGTGAAAACCGAGTTCAATAATAGCTGATTATTTAGTATGTTATATATTGCATGGGGTATGGCATTGAAAATCACGTGCACTCAATACCCGGTGGGTACTGCCTTATATGAGCTATATAGGTACGTGCGGCCCCAAAGGGTATGGTTTTTAGCCGTTTTGGTCTGAAATAGGGTATCAATTTTGACCATTTTGGTCTGAAATACGGTATGGTTTGTGCACTCTTGTCTTGAATTCGGTATGTTTTTTAGAAGAAGCTACTTCTTCATCTTTAGCCGATAAGACCATCAACAAAAGCCCTTTTTTGTCTTTTAATGATGTTACGCCAACTGTGTACGTGAAATAGGTCTGAAATAGGTATCAAATTTTTGGTCGGGTCTGAAATAGGGTAGGGAAAATCACAGATTTTGGTCTGAAATAGGGTAAGGGTTTCAGGAAACGGGCCGCGCACCCAATTTTTCTGGGAGTGCCCCCCGGGACTCAATAGAAAACAACTGACTCCAAACTGTGCAATTTATTTCTTTTTCCGTTCTGGTTGACCTAATCTCTAAGCGGAAATCCTGTTCAGATGCACGGTTGTGGGATTCGAACCCATAACCTCTGTGATACCGTGATATAATTTTCATATATTCATCACTCTCACGGGTATATTACGAACCAACAAACTGATCAGCTCCCAGTTGGCTTGTTAGCTCATTTCTCAGGCTTTATTTTCACGACTGCGCAAGTAGTGTTCGTAACTGCGATGATCATTGACATATTCTTTATTTGATCCGCAGTTAAAATATTATGATTTTCATCTATTCATTCTCAAATACTGAAATTATTGCACACCGGTTGATTTAGGGTGACCTGAATAACTTTACTTGCCGTAAAAGCTCTAATTAGGTCCCCGGGGGACTTATTTAATTTCAGGCGTCATTAACGGGGGGCTTATTAGAGAGGGGAGGGAGGGGGGCCTATTTCTGAAACACGCCGTTTTCGGTTTAAATCAGTTTTTGTACAAAACTCAAACAACTGCAGTGAAATTTTATTATTTAAGAAAGAGCAGCAAACAGTATTATGTGTTCGAGTGTATATTTGATTAAAAACAAGCCAATTGGGCCGAATGAAGTGGATTTCGCAACGGGGGGGCAGAGAGAGAGAGAGAGAGAGAGAGAGAGAGAGAGAGAGAGAGAGAGAGAGAGAGAGAGAGAGAGAGAGAGAGAGAGAGAGAGAGAGAGAGAGAGAGAGAGAGAGGGGGGGGGGGGGGGGGGGGGTAACAAAGATAGCTTCTTTGTTTAAGTCCACATCAGGTTTATTAACTTTCTCGATCAAAGAGTCTCCGAGATATCTCAGTGATATATTTTTCATGAAGAGAAAGTTGATTGTCAAGCATCCGGAAGACATAAATGAATACGAGAGATACGCTGAATTCTAAAGGTGATGGTTACTCTTAGGACGAGAGAGGCTGGCTTGTTGTATGTACTTTAAATCTGGTATTGGTTAACCAGTGTATGGTATTTTGTGGTATTTTGTTTGACTAAATGATTGTGTATAAAAGTGCGCGAAATAAAATTAGAGGTGGAAAGTTATTGAACAGTGAAATTTCTCATAAATGGCATTTTTTTCAGTGAAACGTGATTCCAGTTTAACTGTGAACATAGGCACGCGAAGCGTGCGTGAGCTATTTTGTATTAGTATAAATCTACAAGTGTTCTAGCACGAATGCCGTTCTCTGACTGGCTAAACTACTCGCTATCTATTCTGTGATAGATAGTGAGTAGCGGTTGTCAACAAAATGGCGGCCGCTTCTTTGAGTTTTTGGAAGTGTCTGCGAGGAGGATTTAGATAATTTACTTGTTTAGTTTTGAACGACTAGTAGATTTATACTAAAACAATTAGATTATTCGCTCTCGATTTCTATGCGTGATAGCTGATTCGGGCTGCGCCCTCATCAGCTATCACGCGATAGTAATCTCGAGCTCATAAACTAATTGTCAAATGGTTTATCACTGGGCGACATGTGAACGACTGGTGTAATCACAGAACTAGTAGCAAACTACTTGTAAAATCAAACACAGACTACAATGTTCGGGCAACACAGTTTATTGACTATTATTATAAATCTACTAGCGTTCTACCACGAATGCCGTTCTCTGATTGGCTACGCTGCTCGCCATCTATTCTGTGATAGATAGTGAGTAACGATTGTCAACAAAATGGCGACCGCTTCTTCGCATTTTCCAAGTGTCTGCAAGGAGGATTTAGATAATTTACTTGTTTAGTTTTGAACACAAAGTAGATTTATACTAAGACAATTAGATTATTCCCTCTCGATTTCCATGCCTGATAGAAATCTCGAGCTCATAATCTAATTGGCCATGTTCTAAACGAGTAAGGGCCTGGGAACGAATCAAAATTTCACTGAAGATCAATGAAATTGAACTAAATCGATTCTCACATGAAAGGGTATCTCAACATAAGAAGTTTCAGCAAGTTTGAGTACGTTTGGTTGAAAAGCCGCCAGATAACATGCATTTAAAACTTAAAAAAATCCCATACAAATGTCTCTATTTCGGAAAGTGAGTCCCTCCAAACCATTTTCTCTAATTTTCACAATTTTCAAAAGCAATTTTTTCAGCTCCAATTCAACTGAACAGCGTCAAAATTGGTTAGGTGACCATTTTTGAGACGCCCTTTCATGCAGTGGAAACAATTTTTTCCAATCGATAAATTTTAAAACCTCGTTCCTAGGCCCTTACTCGTTTAGAACATGGCCAATTGTTAAGCAATCTCGTACCCAGAGTCCTCGGGCTGTTTGGTCAGCGGGTGGACGCCCGTAGTGATCTGAAAGCCTATGCACTGAAACCGCTAAGAAAGACTTACGAGAACAGGGGGTGCAATTATCAACCATCACCAGCGATGATCTTTGTACAATGATAACAGGATGCTATGATGCGGTAGTTTCAAACAAACGGCTAACCGTGTTTGTGACGGTGGTTTCTCTTTCTCGTTAGCGAAAAAACTGTTAGCGTAACCTGATAATTAATACTCGTGATGGAGATGTTTATACTATGCTTCACCACGTTGTGATACTACTAGCCGTCATCCTCACTAGCTGTCACTGCACCGGTAGCGTAGAGGTCGTGGGTTCGAATCCCGTACAAGTATGAATTTTTTTCAGGTTTTATTTTCCTTACCGCTTAAGTAGTGTTGATAACTGCGATGATCATTCACATTCATTCTTTAATCCGCAGTTCAAATGTATGATTTTCATATATTCATTCTCATATATTCATCACTGACGGGTATATTACGAACCAACAAAATGACCAGCTCGCAGTTGGCTTGCTAGCTCAGTTGGTAGAGTACTGCACCAGTATCGCAGAGGTCGTGGGTTCGAATCCCGTACAAGCCTGAATTTTGTTTTCCACGCTTTATTTTCACTACTGCTTAAGTAGTGTTCATAACTGCGATGATCATTCACATTCATTCTTTAATCCGCAGTTCAAATATATGATTTTCATATATTCATTCTCACATTCTCAAACCTCTAGCTGAGGTAGCTAAAAAGGATCCATAAGTCTAACAATTGTTGCAATTTAGAGTAGAAACGGAAGGCATGATGGCCGAGCGGTGAGGGCGCTGGATTTCAATGCGATTGCCTCGGGTTCAAATCCCACTCTGGCCGCAAGCTGGTGTTGTTCTGGGAAGTCCCTGGTTCAACTCCTCGGCCATCCTTGTAAATAGCCAACTGGTTTGCCTCCGGCCAATTGGGAATCTTATCATGTTATGTTTATTTGAATTATTTGTTTCTGATCACATACTTGTAAAGCGCATTTGATCATATCTACATGTTAATTTGCGCTATAGAAATATTTATTATTATTATTATTATTCGTTCTGCATTGATGATGGCTATACTCGGCGATAAACAAACATAGAATATTCTCCTGCTTTCTACTGCTAATTCCTCAGTGAAAATCGCCTCCTTGAAATCCTTTGACATTAAATAAATAACCGCGATGTTCAATCACATATTCAAAGCCTAGCTTCTTCGTTTGAAAATGCGAATGCTCACGTTCTACTGTGCACCACCCACCAGAGGGCTGAGTACGGACATGCTGTCTACCCGTTGCCCATCTTCATGTCCACACTTTCCTGCAGCACCAACCAAACGCAACACAAGTAAGGTTGAGTAAGAAAGTTTATTTCGTGTTTAAACATATTTACGTACCCATTTTGCTGGGACACTCGCCGAAAATAATTTGAAAACTTGATAAGGGCGATGAGGGACGCTCTCTTGCACAACCAATTTCTTTGCTATTGCGGTGCTTGAATAATATTTACAAAACTCATTACAAAAATTGCATGTGTACATAGAGCCATCATAAAAATAACAAACACTTTTACTGTACACTGATTCAGCAATCACCTGGCTCGCAATAATTTAGTTAAAATACTTCTGTTTGATGGCAGATGGTTTAAGATTTCTAAGTTCAATTGGCTTTCACAGAGTCAGTACGAAGGAAGGAGGGTGCAAACCTAACATAAAAAATACTTTCTATCGGAAGATGACGTTATGTTGGTTTCAGTCGTCCAGCTGGCAGAGTAGTGCCACTCCTCTCTTGATCCAGTGGTTCTGTGGTTTGTCAGTAGGTAACATGACTGGCATCACATAGTTGGTTGAATGACCAGTCGTAGACAGAGTTCCTCGCCGCTCACTTGTCTTATAAACTGGACATTTGTACTCTTGGTTAACTTTGAACTCAGAAATTTTGCCTAAAACAAAAGACAGACGGGCTTAAGAAAAATGTGGACAATGATTTACGTCGAAAGTTAGTCATATCACTTTCAGTAATTCATAGCCGATGGGTAACTTGAATTTCTTTGGGTGGTAACGCCGATGTCTGTGTTTTATGGGTCTTTCGGCGTTGAATTGAATTTTCATATTTCTTTGGATCAAAAACAAGTTTCACATATTAACAAGATTTATCATTAATAATAGGAAAGACGCGTAAGTTTTTCTAATCATTTTACTACTCTACACGCCCAAACGCCCAGTAAAGCCCAGGGCAAATGATAAATTACATTTTACCGTTTGGCCACCTTGTTTGGTCTTGTTTTGATCGTTCGTGTGGCCAGCTATAACTAATAAGTTTTACTCGTGCAGGCGACCTGTGCTATCTCATTCGCTTGTATCCACAGATACCGCGTTTTGTTTACACGGCTGCTGGAGAGCTTTAGCAACGGTGACGGCGATGGGAACGAAACCGTAGTTTCAAAATCTAACTTCTCGCTTTTGTAACGTTTTCGCTATTATTCCAATTTGTTTAACTTGGAAACTGCTGGCGAACTATACAGGGACTGAAGTGCTATGAAAGGCGTTAAAGCAAAGAAAAAAAGAACATTACCGTTATGCGCTCACGTTCTCTGGAAAGCCTTAAATTTGGTCATTTCACGTTGTTGTCTTGGAGAGGACGACAAACAAATGTACCCAAATTTAAGGAAGCTCGCATCAGTTTTTTTAGCTTTGGGTGTTGTACCTGTTGAAATAATTTCCTATAGAAGACAGGCTTCGATTTCCTTGATATTATACAACTTTTCGACGTATGATCAAAGATCCTTTTCTCGTTGGTTTCCAAGCAAAAGCTGTTACCATAGCGACGGTAAACGCGTGGCTGCTTATTTTGACAAAGCTCAATCACGACTGGTACGCCAAAAGTGTTCGTGTCGAGTCATGGCGGCTCAGAAGTGAAGTTCGCTTGAAACATTACTGTGGTTGGATGTTTTCAGAAGTTACTAGGTCCAACCTTGTTCCCAGGGTCTCTCCTCTTCCCGCCCCCTGGAGCAAGAGAGAAGAGACCCTGGTTCAGGCTGGTCACGTGTCTCCCAGAATCTGGGAGATTACAAATAAACAAGTCGAGGGAGGGGCGGGTTACTGTGAAAGTTGTCTCTACTGAGCCTAGGGGAGAACGGAAAAGTACCGAAAGCCAACGAAGCGTGTTATCCTCGAAGCAGGGACCATGTCGCAGAGCTCTCAAGTTGATTTGTTGGCAAAGAGTGAGATCTTGGATGGCGTACCCGTTGTTTGTGACGCCGCGGGCGTCACCACGTTAGGGGGGTCTGGGGGAATGTTCCCCCAGGAAATTTTGAAAAATGGAAGTAGCTAAGACGTGTTTTCCTTCATTCTGAGCAGAAATGTGATGCTTCAAAAAGCAACTGTCTAGATCCCAGAATTTTCTTTTTATTGGATCAATATGAACTCCTTAACATTCTGACTTGCATGTATCTAGAAGTCAAATTAACATGTTATAACGCTTGTTCTACATGCTCTCAGTGTGATCACTGAATCAGATCAATATCAAATTTGATTAACATGTTATAACGGTTGTTCTATATGCTGTCACTCTGAAAACTGACCGCGATCTCCAGCGCTCATTTTTGGGCCATGCTTCCAGGGATCCGTAGACCACTGAATAGTCTCCTTTTCAGCATTTATTCTTTCCTCGATGCTCAGAAGCTAAAGACAGGTTTAGGGCTCTGGTCCCGACACTCGTAAGGAACTTGACTTGATCTACAAGGCTAAAAAAGACCAACAACCACGACAATATGTCCCGCTGAACTTGAACGAAGTGCATCAAAAACGGTCAGTCGGTAATGCTTGATAAATGAGCGATTTACCAAAGCCTGTAGGTAAGTTAACGGAAACATCTGTTTTGTTTTCTTCAACTGCATTTATAGCTGTCTTCTGGTGCGTATTTCAGGAAGAAATTTTGAATTTTGAAGAGACGCCATTTTGATCGTGAATGTAAGACACGCACTCTGATTGGCTTATTCAATTGGCGCGAACGGTTTCAGGATATGAGAACCAAGCTCTGATTGGTCAGATAAGGGAAAGGAATGCAGGTCAAAAGAAAGGAGCCGTTCGTGAAGAGGAGCGTTGCTTTGTGACCCAAAGAACAGCTGCGTAGGAGACTAAGCACAAACCGAACAGAGATTAAATTATATCATAAAAGATACTTTATTATGAAGGAACTTCACTAAAGCAGCAAGGAATCTTAAATGCGTGAGAAATAATAGTTTCAGCGTGAGAGCGTAAGATTGAATTTGTTTGCGTGAGTCTTACGCTCAATGCGTGAGACTTGAGAGCTCTGATGTCGAGTGGGATAACCTGATAAATCCTCAGCCGCCAAAACAAAATTACAAGGCGACGGCTAGTGCGACGGCTGAAAGGCAAAACAAAAGTTGTGAACCGCTAAAGGGTAACTAGTCGGGATCAAGGCTTGAAGTGATACGTAAATATTACTTTCTAAGATCACAACTGAGCAATTGCACACTAAATGTTTACATTTATAACAGCTTCAGATCACGATCCCTTCGTCAGAGCGAAGGGTTGTACACAATTTCTCGATTCGCTTTGACACGGCGGTCAATTCTTCGTTGGTAAGCCAAACAGCACCACAGAGGTTAACGCAACGAGCATTTTGTCAGCCGAAGTTTCTTCGAAATTTATATTTTGCTCGAAGTGACTCGCAAAGAAGAAGAAATAAACGAGCTATATTTTTCAGAGGCTGTCGAAGATCCAAAAGCTTTGACCGTGAAAATAATCGGAGGAGCATTTCACAGGAAACGATTATCATTCGATCTTCTCAAATGTACCACCACGTTGATTTGTTACAGCATTAATTCGGATGCGTCAATACTTCAACTGTTAGCGAATGAAAACGAAACTTTTACACTTTTACAGAGCAACCATGAAGAGTCCATGGGCATATTAGGACTCTTATAGCGGCTGTGCATGTCTGGATTTTTCCCGCCCCCTGGAGCGAGAGAGAAGAGACCCTGGTTCAGGCTGGTCACGCGTGTCTGAGAGTTATCACCCTAGGATAAATATTGATAATGTAGAAGAAAAGGATCATATTAAGTACTTAGGAGTCTATATTGATAAGCATCTCAATTGGCAACCACAGCTACAACATATCAACAATAAAGTAGCCAAAAATACTGGTATTCTTACCAAACTGAGACATTACCTTAACCTTCACATGCTGAAACAAATATATTATGCTTTGATTTATCCCTATCTAAGCTATGGCATTTTTGCCTGGGGTTGTGCCAGCAACAATCGATTGAATTGCCTTCGTATGAAGCTGAATAAATGTCTTCGATGCATTTTCTTTGCACATGCTAGGGAGAGTGCTGGCCCTTACTACAAACTTTTAGGAATTCTCAAGCTGGACTGTATATATAAATTTAGAATGAGTTGCCATACACGTAAGATTAAAACTAGAACTGGTAGCATTCCAGATGTCTTCTCTGATATCCTGACTCCAGTAAATCATGTGAACAGCTATAACAAACGATTTGCTAATAACCTGAATTTCTTTAGGCCAAGAGTGTCAAACAATATGGGTAAATCTACTTATAGATTCTCGAGCCCAAAAATTTGGGAATCTATACCCCTCAGAATTAAAAGTCTGCCCTACAACACTTTTAAGAATGAGTATAAATGCTATCTTTTGTATAATCAAACATGATTTTGTTGTTGCTGCTGTTAATTAATTTGATTTTGCTGACTGTGTTTTATTTTGCTGCTTCCATTTCTTTCTTTATTTCATTTCTTTCTTTCTTTTTTTTTCTGAAAACATAAATAGAACGTACATGTATGTAGTGTAACTTAACTGAATATTTAATGTCTTATGCTGCCATTTACTTGGCCATGGCGGTGTCCAACCAGAAAGCTTTCGCTACTTTGGGCACCGCCCACATATTAATTTATTTCT
>JAEMWC010000238.1:635000-637500 GCA_016490735.1 Pachyseris speciosa | reverse complement strand
AGCCGTTTGCAACAGTGACTTTGCTCCCTCTTTTGCCGTCAGTGAAAAAAATATTAGCGTCAACTAATTATGAACACATGTGACGGAGATGTTGATTATCCTCTCCTCCTTAGCCGGTTCGTGTTATGTGACGTTGTAAGGCCCGATTCAGATGCTGATCTTTCCATGAGCCAAACTTAATTCGAATTTGGATCGACCCAAATTGGCAAAATTACGCCTGTTGATTCAGACTTTGGACTTAATTTGCTGTTCCACAGGCATTCCTGATACAGTTCCAGTTCCAGTTCCAGTTAAACTGCTTAAATATATGCAATATAATAATTCATGTATTAGGTTCGCACATGAAAAGTTTGGCGTGTGAATCAAAGCCGTTCCAAACTCGACATTTCTGCCTCATCCAGGCAAAAAGATCGGCTGAGAGTCGTTGCAAATTGATATTTCATTCAGAAGCCAAACTTTTTATGCACTTAATTGAATGCATTAGTTTCGGGTCATGAAAATTACGGCGTCTGAATTGGGCCTAAGGGTAGAGATTTCAGCGTTGATAGTAATGGATACTATGATAGTGTTGGTAGGGTTAATTCTCGTTTATAGAAGGGGCTTTTATATGATATTATGAAGCATGGGAATTAAGACGAAAAGTTCAAAAAAATGTTGAAGGGTGGTCTGTTTACTCATAAAATGTGTACAATGTAGAGTTTGAAATAAATAATAATAATCAGAACAAATATTTGACCAACAAAAACGGTTACGTGCCTCTGGTTACTACCTGGTTTGGGGCGGTCTATTCGAACTGTGAGCATTCTATGCATATATTTAGGATTCCCTACCAGGGCCGTTTGTTGGAAAGCTGATTAACGCTAACCCAGGATTAAGAGTTCAACCGAAGTTTTCACCTTGCTTGCTGAGGTTTTTTCTTAAAGTTAAGTTAAATTCCAGTCAAAACTTAAGGGTGAAAATGTTTTGGAAATAATTTTATTCAACAGTAGCAAAACTGGACTCAAAGTTCACTCTAATGGGATTAACTTAATCATGCTTTGAACAACTGGGCACAGAGCGTTTTGCTTCCATATGAAACCGGGCTTGAAAAATTTAAGTTCCTAATATTGCATGGTATGTTTGTTGTTTGTTTCACTCGTGGGAAAAGGCACTCCTTATGGGACAGATATTTATAGGCCTGTGTTTATTTTCATCCCAGAACACTCTTGTTTTCAGCAAAATTTCTCGGATCTTAACCCAGACTTTATTCTAAGTCCGAAATCACCTTGAACTTGAGAAAAAAATGCTTAACTGTGGGAGAATAAATACGGAAAGACATTTTGAAGTGCTACTGGTGCCATACCAAAATAATTCTACCCGAAGCAAATATGTACACCTTGTAGCCTTAATGAACTAGTGCAATACGATTTTCTCTTAAGTAGTTCTTCTTTTGCCTTTTCTGTAATACGTTTCTGTTTCCTTTAAACGAAGGTTAGCAGATTTTTATTTATTTTTATTTTTCCTGGCCCGCCTCGATTAGCCTCCGCTACCTGCGGTGCCAGGTCTGTTATTACTGTATCATGTGCGAAAATGTAATAAAGTTGTCTTGTCTTGTCTTGTGTATGTGGTCTCACTTGATTAGCAAATGAGAAAAATGTTAACGGGAAAGCATCTACCTCTGCCGTATTCATTACTAAAAGTGAAAGAAACATGTTAAGGATAACTTTTTTTGAGCATGAACTGGTTTGTTTTCCAAACACAGAGAAACCTGTTCAACTTGCGCTTCGCAGGACAGATGCGATCAAGGAATTTTACTTGATGTTAAAAAAATCTGACTGAAACTGAAGGACGTTATTCAAATTTTCAGCATTTGATTAAACACTCTGGTTTGCCAATCAGAGGATTTAGTGAATCAAATGATTATTAGAAATCATGTCTGCAATTATAAATACTATTTACACTACTATTTGTCCAAACACCACAGGGCTGAGTTATTGTTTCCGATGACTCCAAAAATTACCTCGATTCTCGAGACAGAATTTAATCTTTTGTGACCCTTCAAACTCCATGTCAGATACAGTCGAGTGCCCAATATTTCTTCACGTTTCTTCTTGGCCAGAACTGAACCAGGCTTAAAGCTATTCTATCTAAACTAATTTATACTCTTACGATTTGCGCATGCTTTTAATACACCAAACGCTCTTCGAAAAGGCTACCAGAACAGAAGCATTGGGGTTTGTCTGTTGATAATAAACAAGTTACACAACTGATCATGTGTGGCACATTGTCGAGTAACATTTTGCTACATGGTCTCTTTGACAAGCTAGCCAGCCAATGACAAAAAAGTACTTAGATGTGCCTACCAACCAAAAGCGCCATTTTGTATACACAGAATAGTTTAAAATTGTAGTGAAGTTAATCAGAATTAATAAAGAACATATGAAACCCCTGGTGTGAAAACCTCAAACGAAGAACTGAAGGGGGCTGCACACTGAAGGCAGTAATAACAGATCAAAAAGCA
>JAEMWC010000238.1:625000-630000 GCA_016490735.1 Pachyseris speciosa | reverse complement strand
AGCGCCTTTGAATACAATTCGAACACTAGACTGCTAAACAGCCCCATTTTTGTGTTGGCCGAATGCGAAGTCTTGTCAAGTGAAAGGTCTGGAGGGTAGTTGAGAAAACACAGACCAAAAAAATGAAGACCGAAGATCTAAGACCCCAAAAACGAAAATGAAGACCCCAAAAAACGCAAATGAAGACCCCAAAAAACGAAAATGAAGACCCCAAAAAACGAAAACGAAGACCCCATAACACGAAAATGAAGATCCTAAAAAACGAAAACAAAGACCCCAAACAACTAAAGCGAAGATTCCTAGCTTGTGTAAAAACGCAACAAAAATGCTTGTGAATGTAGAATTACGGTACGTTCTCGAAATAGCCTCTATTATCGAGGAGGAATGTAAGTTTTCTCATTTTGCAACATTGTTGCCTTGTTTAGCCAGAGTTTTATGAAGTACCATGGGAATGCAATCGCAACACTGCTGTGCATTATTTAGATTCCGATCTTATGTTAAGTAAAGCTCATTTGAAATACAGCAACAGATCCCAGAAGTTAATGACAGTGACAATTTAGAAGATCATCAGCTAAGTGCAGGTACGTTAGTGTTGCAGGAGAGATAAGATGAAAAAGGTGCCAAAAGTTTGAAATTGTGAAAAAAAAAAAAAAAAAAAAAATCAACTAAAGGATTACAATGGTAATTTATTGAGACGAGACCTCACATGTTCAAAGGGTGCTCAGTTTTAAGCATTTATAATAAGACAATATCTAGTGGATAAATTTACTACAAGTAACATGTTGTTCCTACTAGATGGTCATGACTATAATGAACATTATTTTTTTCTGAAGCATCTCAGCAGTCCGGAATCCTAAATTGGCTGTTGGCGCGCGCTCCAGTGGTCCTGATTTTCCCATCTGGACCCTGAGTACGGACTGCTCCTGACTTTCAAGCAAACCTGGGAGCAAGGGAGAATTTTCATCAAAGTGAAAATGCAAAAATGGTGTAAATGATGTTTTATACTAACCATGAATGGTTGTTACATGCATGTAAGTGGATGAAGAAACAAAGGGTGGGATTGAAATCATTGCAATTTCTGCAAAAGGCGAGTATACTCAACTGAGTACACATCCGAATTTAATTTCAAAGTTGTAGCTTAGCTTCCTGCCATATAAGTGTGGTGTTTACGCTAAATAAACGCTTGAAAAGCACTTGTTTGAATGCAACTGTATTTACTGAACAGGCATGATGGCAAGATACAAAAGAGTGCGTCTCGCGTAGACCGCATGGGTCATTTACGTAAATGATTGATAGGTCTGAAAACACCACCTCTCTCCCCTTCTATCAGTAATAGTTAAGATAAACAACAAAACTACAACAATGTCACAGAGTCACAAGTTCACTGCATACTATCAGTGTCACTGAAATAAAGAAAAATTAATGTTGGACACAGCAAACAACACAAACTGTAGTTAAGGACTTTATCGGTTGTAAACTTGGCTCGTTTAGCCCAGTTGTCTCACACAGCGCCGCCGCTGCCAATACAGCTGAAACAAACGCCTGGCTTGCAAAGAAGAAGTCAAAGGAATAAAGGCTACATATTTCAAAAATTGGCATCTTTGACAAGCCAAGCTAAGGTCCAACAATTTTGGCGACAAACTTCGAAAAGAAAAAGGTTAACAAAACCTAAAAGGACCATCGAGCACATGGCATAAAGGTACGCACATTCAGGATCCTCTCATATAGCCCCCATGGAGGAGTAGAAGTAGGGTGCAATAACATAACCCAAACCACATGTATCACCAAGATGTACATCTTTCATGTTGGACGTAGCTGAACAGAGTTTAACTGCACGGTTCTTCACAAAATTCCCCGTTTTAAGGATTTTGCGTTTTAGAGATTCCCTATTATAGAAATTCTTGGTTTTAGAGATTCCTGTTCCCCGTTCTCCGTCCTCTCTTTTAGAGATAGCCGCTGACCTGCTGTCCAAAGTTCGATTTATATTTTTCACGGTTCGATTGATATATGACCAAGTTCGATGTAAATGTATGTGGTTCGATTTTGTCTGTACGGTTATGGGTGGTTCAATTGATGTTTGTGCACGTTCGATATAGATGTACGTGGTTCAATTTATTTGTGCACATCCGATATATATGTGTGTGGTTCGATGTCTGTACAGTTTGACTGATATTTGTGCACATTCAATGTATATGTGTGTGGTTCTATTTATCTGTGCAAGTTTGATGTATATGTATGCGGTTCGATTTATCTCTGTACGGTTTAATTGTTATTTTTGCTGTTTTGACATTAAATGAATGAGTTTTGATTTATTTGTAAGTGCTTAAAATTATTCAATGTGTCTTTGATAATTTTACATTTCTCTAATGTTGGCATGAAACGTTCTGCTTCGCCATTCGCCCTTGGCCAAAGAGGCGTAATCTTGCAGTGTTGGAAGCCTAAATGCTCAGCAAAGTTCTTGAAATCCACGCCGTTGAAGGGAGGTCCATTGTCGCCCTTCAACACATCCAGAATCCCTTCCCTTGCAAAAATTGCATTGAGCTTTGGAATGGTGGATCTGGCTGAAGTGGATGTGACAATTTCCACTTCCGGAAAACGGCTGTATTTGTCGATGACAACCATGAGTTCTTTCCATGGAGCTTGGTAGTAGTGTCATCTGTAGAGGTTCAAGTCAATTCCCTGGTGTCCAACATGTACTAGATCTACAGCTCTATCCCTCAGTGTGTCAGGGACTACGATCCTGTTTTCCCTCAGTATTGTTCCCTTGTAGACCAATAGCTTGTCCTTCACTTTGCTGTAGTCTTGTACTTTGGGGTCTGTCCACTGATCGGTTTCTATGGCCTTGATAAGCGCCTGGAGTGAGGAGTCCTTCTCCGTCTCTGACTTGCAGTGTCATTGCTTTTGGTACGGCTTGGTTGCAAACACAATTAACATAGTCCTCTGATATGTTGTGCTCTTTGCATTCAGTAGCACTCGGGTGACGACTCATGAAGTTGGCCGGGTTCTCTTCGTTTTTCCGGGTCGGTAGATAATGTCACAGTCGTAGGGCATTAGCCTCAGCTTCCATCTGTCGATGCGGGCTGATGTTGGCTTGTGACTGTTGCAGATCCCAAGGAGTGGCTTGTGATCCGTGGCGATCGTGAACTTCCAACCGTACAGGTAAAGATGAAAATGTTCAGCAGCCCAAACTACTCCCAGCATTTCCTCTCGGTCTGAGAATATCTGTGCTCGACATCGCTTAGTGCTCTGCTCGCATAGCTGATAACATTAACGTCCTGTACCAGGAGACATCAAAGTCTGACAGGGCTTGCGTTGGCTATCACTTCAGTCTTGAGTCTCGCGTTGAAGTATGATATCACATGATTCTCAGTCAGGTTGTCTTTGAATTTGTGAATGCTTGTTGCTGCTCGTCAGCCCATTGCCATGGCGTCTCCTTCTTGGTTAACAGTCACAGCTGGGCAGTTATTGTGGTGTAATCTGGGATGTAACAGGACACGTACTGAGCCATCCCTAGTAGTGACTTCACCTCACTGATATTCTCTGGTTTGCTCATGTCAGTGATAGCCTTGATCTTGTCTGGCTCTGCCTTGACTTCTATCTTGCTGAAAATGTGTCCATAGAACTTGATCTCACTCTTTGAGAAGCTGCATTGTCCTTGTTCAGGCGCACGTCGTGTTGCTGAAGCCATTCCAGTACTCCAATAATATCGTCAGATATGTTCTTGCATCCCGGGAGGAAGTATTTCCTTGATTGCGTTCTGGAAGATCTTGGATGCCGTGTTGATTCCAAACATCAAATGCTTGTATCGCTGAAGACCTATGTGTGTGCTGAATGTGGTGATGTGATCGCTCTTTGGTACCAGCTCGAGTTGGTGGTATCCAGAGGAGAGGTCTAACTTGGTGAATACTGTTGTTCCGTTGAGGTATGTAACTAAATCGTCGATCGCCGCCATCAGGTGCTTTTCGCGCTTCACAGCCTTGTTTGCCTCTCTCATGTCCACGCATATTCTTACTTGGCCAGAGCTCTTGGGGACTACAACGATGGAGCTCACCCAGGGGGTAGGACCTGTCACTGCCTCGATGATGTCTAGTTCTTCTAATCACTTCAACTCCATCTCGACATCTTTTCAGACATGGAAGGGGACTTGGTGGTGAGGTTGTTGCTTGGGTTTGATGTCAGGGTCTATGTGAAGCTTGATTACTTTCCCTTTTACTTTGCTTTTACTTCGCGGGGCAGGAGTCTTTGTGAGGGTATGTTCCACCACAGTTCCTACATCTTCCGTCTTGTTTTCGTGACTGGTCACGGTTGTGTGACTCTTGGCAATTTTGCTGGCGGTGCTGTTTGCCCTTGTGTTGGTGTTCCCTTTTTGTGTGGTTTTACTGCGTTCACAGTTTTATCCTGATTTTCAAACTCCTTCGCTTGTATTTTGCTCAATTCCAGGGCTCTACCAGCTTTCATGAGACCAGCTATCTCGAGGTCGTCTCGCAGAGCTTTACGCTGAAGGGAGTTTGACTGGCAGTTGAAGATGATTTGTTCTTTGATTTCCTTGTCTGGATTTCCAAAATCACAGGTCTTTGCTAGGCTTCTCAAACATGTGTGGAAACTGTCCAGAGTTTCGCTATCCTTTTGCTTTGCCTGCCGGAAGTTGTATACTTCGTATGTTATGTTGACTTGCGGAGCAAAGTGAGCAGTTAGTTTTTCGACTGCCTTCCTGTAATCTTTGTCCTCACCGACATCTTGAAGCGTGTCGAAGATCTCGTCGACGTCTGGACCGCCATAATGCAACAGGAGGGCTCTTTTCTGTCTTTGGTAATTCCCATAGCAATGATTAATCTCTTGAATTGTCCTAGCCATTTCTTCCATCTGGGGCCAACATATCCATCGAGGTGCATGTCAAACGGTGGGAAGTTTGGTAGGGAAATTGCGATGGTTTTGGTTTCGAAGAAAATCAAATCAGATCCTTGTAGAACTTGCTTTATGGGTTCTATGCTTGATTCTCG
>JAEMWC010000238.1:595000-620000 GCA_016490735.1 Pachyseris speciosa | reverse complement strand
TAAAAGCACGGTGAGAAGTACTAGTGTTGCGGTGAGAGCTATGGTTTTCACTTTTTTGTGCAACTTGTCTTGCAATCTTGCTGTTACGCAACACTTGAAAAATTTGTTGCAGCATTGCGAGAAGAGTTGGAAAAAGTAGAAACGACTTCTACTTCTCACTTATGTACAGGTTTGCACGCAGCTGCGAAATTTGCGATTTTTCGCGTTACTTGCGATTTTTCGCAGTTCTTTGTCATGTTAATGACAAGTTGAAAGCCAGTTGTGTGAAAACTGTGACTTTTGTGAAAACTGCGAAAAATCGCATTTTCACAGTTCTTTGTCATGTTAATGTAGGTTGAAAGCCAGTTGCGTGAAAACTGTGATTTTTGCGAAAATTGTGAAAAATCACAAGATGATCGATTTTTTGTTTTACTTAAGACTTTTCGCTGATTTTTGTCATGTTAAGCCTGGTCTTCACTAGCAACGCAAGCACAAGCATAAGCACAAGCAGAAGAGCGCTTATTTCACTGTGAAAATGGGCTTATTAAACGGCAAACATAAGCATATAAAGCCCAAGCACAAGCTCAAGGATCAAAATTTTTCCTTTTCCTTGTGCTTGCGCTTATGCTTACGTTCACTTGCGTAATGTTCGTTTTCATTTGGCATAAGCTACTTATGCCTACGCTTATGCTTACTACATCTGCGAATTTTCCCAAGGTTGACGATTTTTGGCGTTACTTTCGATTTTTCCCAGATCTGCGTCATGGTAGACAACAGTTTAGTGTTGTACTAAATGAGCGAAGATACCAATAAAATCCCCACAGCTTTTATATGATACTAATAATGGTCTTTATTAAAGGTTTAAAACAGATGTTAAAACTTCTATTTGCATACATAAAGGAAGCTTTCTCGAATTCCAGCAATTGAGCCTGAAAATTGGATGATAAACTGGCTGATATAAAATTGCGAGCAGACGTCAAACATTTGCATACCACAAAAATATCACACCGGCTTATTTGCATATTGTGATGAAACGCACATTTTGTGAGCTGAAGTTTGTTCAAAATTATTTTGCTCGAAGTACAGCAGCTCACAACGAAGATGAAATGGATGAACTATATTTTGCAGAGGCTGTCAAAGATTCAAAATCTTTTGACCATGAAAGTCGTCGCAGGTCCATTTCACTTTGATGATTTAAAACGGTATTTTCTTTGTCGCCGTGTTACACTTGATTGAGCATACCACACCACGATCATTGCGTGAAGAGATTTGTTATCTTTGCAGTTAGCCTGAGACTAGGCTCCGCAGTGAGGAAGGTATGCCGCTATTTATTTATTTATTTAATTTTTGAAAAATTGGCTTAAAAATAGGGTGCACATTATATACGGGTAAATTTCGAAAAAAAAAACTGCGATCAGATAACGCTAGTTTGCAAACAGCTTGCCTTGCGTGACTCGAGTGACGCCGCTTAAACAACAAACAACGGACAAACGTTTCGTATCCCTTCCTCGTGAAAATGAAAAAGCTTCAGCAGTAGCCACATGCAGTCCTTGACTAGTGCCTTTGCATTACCCGAATCTAAACAAATTCATCGGGATTGTAATGCCCTTTAAGTAATTACTACAAGACATACCCAATTAAGAAACAGAACGCTAACAAAGCTACCTATATACCCGCCTCGTTCTATAAGCGACAGGGTACAACTGATCAGCTAACAAGAACAATACCATAGTTTTAAGTTGAAACCATTATCAACACTAGAGTAAGTCTCTTTGCAATACCCGAATTTAACAAAAATTTTGGCCATACATAACATCAGGAATGTAACGAACAATTTTGATATTTAAAAAGATATGACACAGGTCAAATTTGATTTTACCTAGCTGATTATTAATTTCCTTGTCTTCTAGGGTTAAATAATTAAAAAATCTTAACCTAAATCAAATGTGGTCTGTAACAAAGATTTCATTTTTTCGGGCCTTTATATGTACAGACAGCTGTTGGCAAGTTCTAACTAACAGCAAAAAATGTTAATAAAAGATGCCCTAAATGGCACTTACTTTCCTTAAATAAGCCGTTCTCAGAGAAGTTATTTCATTTGGTTTATTAACTTATGACTTTCAATTCTTAATTGCCTTAGTCCATATTATTACCTTAAATTTCTGTAAGTTAATTTGCTATCATATGGCAAAACCACCACAAAAATAGTTCTCTTTATTTAATCTACCATTTTTCAGGTAACAAAACTTTATAAATACCAGATCACAAACAAAGAAATTGTCTCTGAGGAAAAGAACAAAATTAATTTAGTGTACTAGACACTTAATAATAATTGAGTGTCATAAAACCAACAGTAACCAATTACTCTGACCAGTCACAATGGTGTACACACAATACCATGCACAAGAACAAAAAAAAGTAAATATTGAACCAAGCATAAATTTGAACTACAACATATAGACTACCAGTACTGTACTTATTTGTCCATTTTCTTATTTCGTTGTTCACACAAATTTAATAGATAAAACAAGAATCTATCTTGATTCATGTGCCTCATTATTCGCCCATATTTTGTAAGCCAGGCAAAAGTCTGTTCACACACTTCAGTGTTCACCTATAAAGCAAAGTACAATCATTGTATTATTGTTCATTGGTGTCCGGCATGGTCTCAATTTTGACTGCTTAAAAACACACAGCTAATTAATGCTGACTTTGTTTTTTTCCATCATACCTACAGACAAGAGGTGTTATACATGCAGAAGTGATGCCATTTTGCACGCAATAGTTTTCCACATGCAAGCAACACATTTGTTTTGCTGAAGCAAGTCTGGAATTGAGCTGCAGAAATTATTGAACTCGGTTTTTGCTTGATAGTGAGAATTAACATGGCCTCTGCTAGTGTTACCTAACACAAACTTAGTCATGATAATTCTTGCTATATAGCCGAACCACTTAGTTTGCTTTTGTCATGTCTTTTGGAAGATGACTCAGTTATGCACTTATCAATGTAAATCCCGACATCCCCCCACCCCCGGCCAAGGTTGGGGGAATGAAGGGTGTTTGACCTCATGTTCTGCCCTTGCGGGTGGGGATTTCTCAAGATTTACCATGTTCAATTTTCCTCCTACAGGACTGTAGGTGGGGGTTTTACAAGCTTAAGTGCCCCAGTAGGGTGGGGGTTTATCACCATTTTAGTTGACGTGAAGTCATATCCCCACCCTGTTGAGGGGGTTGGGATTTCAACTGATGAGTGCATTAATTTCAGACACATTTTTAATCATCAAAAATTCTCTACAATTTGCTGTTTTGAGTTCATTGAAGTACTTCAATCGCCTATCATGAATTGAGCTAACTGGTTTCGATGGTATCTCGCATGTTTATTCACAAATGAGTCACAAATTTTGGAGCAATTTCAGAATACCCGGCCACTTCATTTACATGTGTCATCCCCATTTGCACTGCCCTAGCTATCACTTGACTGCAAAGCTAAAATAAATACACCTCACTTCTCACAATCACATACCAAAGCATCACATTTAGTGATTGTTCATCCCAGTTACACTTCTTCATGCAAGCAGTGATATTTTACTATTAATCTATGCCAATCTGTGCAAGAATGATGCCAAACATAAGCTTAAGCAAGCTTATTATACATTACAAAACATTACACCTCCAAAATATCGCTTACAATGGCAAATTTAATGTAACAAATGTTTACCTCATGTCCAAAAGAAAATAAATACTGTAATAGTGTGTCTACTTCGCAGCTTCTAAATCCACATGAAGTGAAGTTTTTACAATTTCGAATACAATTTTGGTGATGCGAGTGAACTTGACAAGGAACACATTCAGTACCAGTCTCCCTCTGACTAAAGTATGTTGACGCCTTGCTTAATTGAATACTTTGGGTCCTTCGCAAATGGCGATGGCAATCTTTTAGTCTTCAATAACAAATATAAAATGCCTACATTTAAATGTCAGTTGCACTACAGCCAAAAATTCGCCATGCCTGCATCAGATGTGGTTATCTACATGTACAACACATTGCTGATTTCGGCGATCAATATTGATAAATGCACTTGACATGTCTTTCACCTGCTTTCACTGTACCAAACTTCAGTGGCAAAAGGCGGTCTGGTTTCCAGGGTAGTCACAACAAAACCAATAGATTTGTGAGTATACTGATATTCATGTATTTATTACATTGCATTTTATTATTATTGCCTTTTTGCTATTCTCATTCAAATCTAATATGAGAATAGCAAAAAATTAGTAATTTATTTGCCATCAAGAGTTACATTATTATTTTTGCAAATCTACTAATATCTACCACAAATGATGTTCTCTGTTTGGCCAAGCTACTCGCTATCTATTCTGTGATAGGTAGTGAGTAGCAGTTGACAACAACATAGCAACCACTTCTTCCACTTTTTGAAGTGCCTGCAGAGAGGATTTAGATCATTTACTACATACTAGTTTCAAGTTTCAAGTTTATTTCAACTCTTTTGCAAGTGGATAATTCTTGGTGGACTGGGCTGCAAATAGCTTTACGGCTAATCGAGGCGAACCAGTCCTTAAATAGTACTATTATAAATATTAATATTGTTATTAATATTATTACTGGTTCGTCTTACGATTACTTTAAACAGAATCAAAAATCGCTTAACAACATGTAAATATTACTGTCTAGGTAAAATCTAAAGGGGAAAGCTAGAGACTAAAACTTGACTCCAGTCAGAAATTTAATTTTTCATCATGTTAATTAAGGTATCTATCTCGACATATGAGTTTTCAGATTCTAGTATTTCAATTAGTTTTGCTATTATAGTTTTTTTAAAAGAGTTTTTAGATAGGTTTTTTAGTCTAGTTGGTATCCCATTCCAGATTTTAACACCAACACGTGAAAAGGCCTTAATTTGAACATTAAGTGCAGATTGTTTAGTAAAAAAATGCTCAGATGTTGATGAGCGTGTGTTGTACATACTGCTACATACTTGTTTTGTTTTGAACCACTAGTAGATTTATACTAAAACAATTAGATTGTTTCCTCCCCATGTGTGATTAGATGATTGAAGCTGCACCCTCATCACCTATCACGCAAAATAAATCTCAAGCTCATAATGTAATGATTATTGTAAATAATTGAAATACCAAAAGGGCTCTTAGACTGTGGGGCCCTTAAAACCACCACTTCTCCTGCTTTTCACTGACTTGATAAATTTTCCAATTTTTCGCAAAATACACAATTTTCGCAGTTTACTTTGGCGCCCTCTCAACCACCTTGCTACTCCTTCTCACTGACTCGATGAATTTTCAAATTTTGCATAAAATTTGTAAGTTTCGCAGTTTTTGTAAAAATCACAGTTTTCGTTGGGGCCCTCTTGACCTCCTTGTCTACTGCTTTTCACTGACTTGACGAATATTCCAATTTTTCGCAAAATTCACAGTTTTCGTAATTTTCGCAATTTTTGCAGTTCTTGTTGGGGCCCCTTGACCTCCTCTTCCACTGCTTGTAACTGACTTGACAAATTTTCCAATTCTTCGCAATATTCACAATTTTCGTAATTTTCGCAGTTCTTGTTGGGGCCCCTCGACCTCCTCTTCCACTGCTTGTAACTGACTTGATGAATTTTCCAATTTTTCGCAAAATTCGCAATTTTTGCAGCTGCGTGCAAACCTGGACATATCTCTTGCAATGATGGCAGCAACAAAAAATGGGCAATTTTTTTTGTGCAACTTGCGTCAGCAAAATTGCGAGACTGACAAGTTGCATGCAAAATTGCCCAGTGTAACAGTGCCTCTAGAGTGCGGTATCGTTTGAGGAACAAACACATCACGTGGACAAACATTAAGTCAGCAACAGGAATTGAAATGTAGGAACCCATATAGAATTGTCCTAAGATATTTTATTATTGGACTGTGAGTTTCTGAAAATATAGTCAGCCCGGGATAGTATAGGGGATTTTGAGCAGCTGAACATGGGCCGCTATAGAATGAGGGTTTCAGAGTCAAGACACCCCTACCCAAAATGTATGGAATACCCTGTGGGGAGGTGGTGCAAAAGAGGAAATCCCTGAATGTCATACCAACCTTGCACGCTATCAAGTTGATTAACGTCTGATGATAGAATAGGTTCAATACAAAGTCTTCAACACAATCAGTTCTAGAAAGCCAAGAATTAGCTACAGAACAGTAATCCTAGATAAAACGCTTTAGAAAAAAGAAGCTAATGAACTAATCCCACTCACTTCAAAAGGCGAAAAGGTCCATTCCTCAGTAGCATTCCAAGTTAAAATGCTACCTTTTTTCTGTGGATACTGTTTCCTTTATAATAATTATTGCTTAAATTAGAAGATACCTTTCCCACCAATAGACTTCCAGCCAATGCCTCTAGGTCAGACGACATCACTACCAACCCTTTAATGGCTTTCTGAAGATTCTGCAAACTTGTCCTGATTATTGACATCAACCTGAGGTAAATAAAGAACAAAGCTGTGTGCACATAAAGCAACTAAAAACCTGTATTTAGCACCGGGTGATGTTGCAATTAAGGGCAGCTGGGCCTTGATTCTCTTTCAGCTCACCATATCTACTCTCTACCCGAGTGAACTTACTTGTTAAATCTCTCCATCTCTTGCACCAGTACAGTGTTCATACTCTCTTCATATTTGACTGGGTATTTTTGCAGAGCCAATTCTAAGTCAAAGTTCTTTGGGAGCTGTTGAGGAAAACAGCAAGGAATTCATGTTACATTTAAAAGAAATAAACAATTGTTTAAATGATAGCTTGTCTTCTTTAATTCCTTTCCTGTTGATGTTGATTACTTTTCAGATTCAAGAATGTTATCAAACCTCTCAACAACTGAACAGGACATTAACAACCTGTTTGGCAGTCTTGACCCTGACAAAGCCTGTGGTCCCGATGGTGTAAGCAATAAAATAATAAAATTTGCGCTGATGGGATATCAAAGGCATTTGCAAAAATAGTAAATATCTCACTTCAATCTGAAGTTTTTCCTGATCACTGGAAACAAGCTAATGTTGCCCTGATATACAAAAATGATGAGCAGCAATTGAAATCAAACTATTGTCCTGTTTCTCTGTTAAACGCCTTCTCTAAAATAATTGAAAAGGTTGTGTTTATTAGATTGTATAATTTTTTGATGGAAATAGGCTTTATTCTTAATCTGCTGCAGTCTGGCTTTCGTCTGGGAGATTCAACAGTAAACCAATTAATTTACCTAGTACACAAGATTAACAATTAAAGCTTTTGAACGTGGTAAAGAAGTTAGGATGGTATACCTTGATATACTGCAAGCAAAGCTTTTGACAGAGTTTGGCATACATGGTCTTTTGTATAAACTGGAATTAACTGGTATCAGAGACCCTCTGCTAAGTTGGTTCAAGAGTTGCCTCTCTTATCATAAGCAACGTGTTGTTATTGATGGACAGTCATCAAGCTGGAGTAATATTAATGCTGGTGTACCTCAAGGGTCCGTGCTAGGCCCATTACTTTTCTTAATTTATATCAATGACATAACCAAGTATCTTGAATCCGACTGTCTTTTATATGCTGATGACACTTCACTTTTTGACATTATTGACAACCCAATCACTTCTTCACATAAATTAAACAATGACCTTATTACGATTGAGGAATGAGCAAAAAAATGGCTCGTCACTATCAACCCCACTAAGACTGAACATATCACTTTCTCAGTCAAATGATTTAAACCACCTCACCTGGACCTGTTTTATGACGATTTCATAATAAAATTGTTGAAGTCTTGCAACACACCCATCTTGGCATGGTGCTTTGTAGCAACCTCTCTTGGAGGGCCAATATTTTTAACATAATATTATATGAGAAAGCTTCAAAGAGGGTAAACATGCTTGAAGGCATTAAGTTTGAAGTTGATAGGATTACTTTTAACCAAATTATTTAAATCCTTGGTTCGTCCCATAATGACATATGCTGATGTTTTATGGGATGGGTGCACTGAAAGTGGTAGCGATCTTCTTGAACATGTTCAATCTGAGGCTGCTAATATCGTAACAGGGGCTATGAAGGGGAGTAGCAAGATACTTCTTATGCAAGAAACTGGTTGAGATTTCATAATAAAATTGTTGAAGTCTTGCAACACACCCATCTTGGCATGGTTCTTTGTAGCAACCTCTCTTGGAGGGCCCATATTTTAAACATAATATTATATGAGAAAGCTTCAAAGAGGGTAAACATGCTTGAAGGCATTAAGTTCGAAGTTGATAGGATTACTTTTAACCAAATTATTTAAATCCTTGGTTCGTCCCATAATGGCATATGCTGATGTTTTATGGGATGGGTGCACTGAAAGTGGTAGCGATCTTCTTGAACATGTTCAATCTGAGGCTGCTAATATCGTAACAGGGGCTATGAAGGGGACTAGCAACATACTTCTTATGCAAGAAACTGGTTGGGAAGACATGAAGGTCAGAAGAGCTATTCATAAGCTATTGTTATAATTTTATTTCAAGATTGTGAATAATCTTTGTCCTAGTTATCTTACTGAATTATTGCCTTCCCAAGTTAGTGAAAGAACAAATTATTCTTTAACAACCACTTCAAATTAGTCGCTTTTTTCAAGTCATACTGAGTGCTTTATAAGATCTTTTTTCCCATCCACCACTAACTTGTGGAATGATATCAGTTTAGACATACGTTTACCTCAATTCTTTTGGTTCTTTCAAAGAAGCTTTACTTTCTCTTTTTAATGTACCTTGTCTTAATAGTCTTTATAATTTTGCTATTGATAGGAGAAATGCAATTATTCACACTCAGCTGCATTTAGATGCATGTCCCCTTAACCCATTGGCGCCCAGCCGTTTTTACCTTTTCGGAGTGATTTTCCACCTATAAACGATCCATAGCATTTCCTGACTCTTTATTGAAACTCCCATTGACAAGTGGTGCTGTCCTAAGGCACTGAAGGCTCAAGGTTTCTGAAAACGTCATTCTGACGTAGCTATTTTTCATCTGTGGAGCTACAAGGACGTCCCAAGTTCAGTTTGCTTGCGATTTTTGCTAAGTTTACAACCATTTTTCATCTTTAGTGGTTGCCTGGTGAGCATCATTAAGCGTGATGGTAGCTAAGAGTCCACTTTCTCAAAGAATGAGCAAGGTGATGTACTTTGTTGTTGAATTTGGCTTGTTACTTGACGAACTGGGAATTTGGCCAGTCGGACACTTAGTACCTTTGGGACTTGACTATTGATGAATTTCTCGACCTACCCCATATGAAAATGAGTTAAATTTGCATGTGAATGGAAACTTATTTTTATATGAAAAGATGAGCACCAGGACTCATCTTTTTTCAAGACTAGGGGCCAAAATATGGAATAGCATCCCCCAAGAATTACGTAAATTATCGAAGTTTGTATTGAGAAAAATCTACAAAATCGACTCCTACAAGTCTTAATGGAAGAGGACGATTAGTTGGCACACCTTTCCTTATCACAAAATTTTAAAATAATCACTCAAAGTAGCTTTATCTAACTGCAATTGTTGTCTTATATATTTATTTACTGATTTATTTATTTATTCTATATATTTATTTATTTATTTATTCAACGTGCATGTATATCTATTTTATCTCTTCACTTATCCCATACTCACAATTATTATACTTACTCTTTAAACAGTCCTACCCGCTACCCACCTAGATTAGCCTTAGCTATTTGCGGGTTAGCGCTGTTTTGTATTATGTCGTTAATTTTAATAAACTTGAACTTGAACTTGCTTTGAAAAAGAGGCCAAAGGTAATTCAGAAATAGGCCATGTTCTAAATGAGTAAGGGCCTGGGAACGAATCCAAACTTCATTGAAAATCAACAAAATTGAACTAAATCAATTCTCACATGAAAGGGTATCTCAAATTAAGCAGTTTCAGCAAGTTTGAGTATGTTTGGTTGAAAAGCCGCCAGATAACATGCATTTAAAACTTTAAAAAAATGCCATACAAATGTCTCTATTTCGGAAAGTGTGTCCCTCCAAACCATACAAAGTCTCTAACTGTCACTATTTTCAAATGCATTTTTTACAGCTCCAATTCAACTGAACAGCGTGAAATTTGGTTAGGTAACCATTTTTGAGGTTCTCTTTCATGCAGTGGAAACAATTTTTTCCAATCAATAAATTTTAAAACCTGGTTCCCAGGCCCTTACTTGTTTATAACATGGCCCAGGGCCTATTAGTAAAGACTTTTTTCTGAAAACGGGAACGATAAATTAATCACAGTAAGCTTAAATTCAAATAGATCACGACATCTGCAAAGCAAAACTCCATTTTGAAATAGTCATTTTTCAAAATTAATGTTAATTTGGTATTCATTGGTTTACCAGATTCTCCCACTGAGTCCCAGTGGCGTGAATATCACAATAACTCATAACAATGAAATGAGAATCGATTTATTTTTCTATATTGCTGTGATTTATTTGTCTATGAATCTTTTTGGGCCTTAACGAAAGACATCAGTTCCTCCAAAAATGCTACAAATATGAGTGGTTCATCATGTAAAACTTTCAGCGACTGAGGAAGCGAGGGAAGTCGATCGTTTCGCTTGCATTCATGGCTAACTAAAAGCAACCCGGTAAAGGATTGCAATAATTTATTAAATAAGTTACGTCACCTTGAATACTCCTAGTCCATATATTTTAATTTTAGTGCTGGCGCCGCCGTCATAGAAATTGCTGGAAGAGAAATAAACAGCATTCGACACGATGGAGGCTGATTTATTGGATGCAAAACTGTGCTTGTGTCTGGTTCATTCGCTGATAAATTTGAAAAGCATGATCGAAATATTCGCCAGGGTCAGACATCAGTTGAAATCTGGCATGAACATGAAATCATGTTCAGAGGTATCAAATCAACCCTTTTCTTTGCTTAAAAATACTAGCTAAGCAAAGTCTGAAATGGGCATCTTCCTTCGGGTTAACTGTACAGCTCTGTCAACTTCGAGATCAGAGGTCATTAGGCAGCGACCATGTATCAACAAAGTAATGGGACAAAAGTCACATTTTGCCAGGATAATTACAAAAGAAATTCAAGGAGACAACAGCCTGACAATGGAAGACAATATTCCAACAAGTCTGTGAAGAATTAATTATCTATAACTAAATAGATTTTTAACAAGAGCCCGCCAACAAATAATTTCATGTTACGCGAAGTTCAACAACAACACCAGCCGCCTACAATGTCTTTTCGTCACTGCTATGAAAACTCTTATTGAAAATATTGACGCAAATGAAGAGAAGGGATATTAGGAAAACCACCACAACAAAAAATAGTGATACTCGGGGAAATGAGCCAGATGAACAAGGATTAAATAGTGCTCACTGATGATTTGCATTTTTCTGTCCGTGTGAAATTTCAGCGCGGCGAGCAATGTGTCTAGGATGTGTCTACAGAGACTTGTGACTATACGACTGGACAGAGGATGGATTTACATGGCCAGCAAGCTCTCAAATCTCCACCGGATCAAAGTGACCCTGCAAACTCTGCACTGCTGTCTTGCATCCTGACATGTTTGTAAAATGTGCTTCATTCTCAATTCCTGCTTGCCGTACCTTTCTTCTCTAATTCTTCTTCTTGGAAGTCATCTATATGGCAACTCAGTTGCTCTTGTCTTCCCTGCATTCCGAGCAAAAATTTTGTACGTTGTTCCACCAGAACAGCTGCCGAGGATTCTGCCAAGGATTCTGGATACCGGCAGCCCTACTCGACCAGAGTTTCTCTCTGATTTCCGTCTAGATGGTCTGCTTTGTTTGGACGACTTAGTACCCTTCCCAGCTGCCTTGAGTTGCTTTCACTTGGTGCACAGTTTCTTATTTAAATTTGCATCATCTCCAATGTCGAAATTTTCACCTTAGCAGCAATACAGAAAACACCTTCTTACAGCGGTTACCAGTCACACGCGCCCTCCAATGATTTTTTCCGATTTTCGAAAACTAAGTTTTGGTGGACGTCAATCAAATGTTTCTATGACAATATAGTCCTCGTTTCGTGTCAGTTTCACGGCCATGTTCAATCGTCGTTGTGATCTGGTATAATCGCTCAGTTATTACTGACAAAGTTGTTTCCAGTTTAATTAGTTGAGATGGAGGATTATTATGTCGATTCAAGGTGGTCTGCCTTGAATTACATAGCATTCAGAAACACTTTGTGAACCTTCAGAAACGTTTGTCGGTGAAGAAGGCGACTCGATTGTACGTAAACACTGAAGCCGTAAGCGATCCTCCAAAGATGAGATCAAAGAAACGAAAAATATCAGGTAGCTGAAAACGTAGGTCTCAGAAAATGAGTCGAGTTGTGTGGAAATTGACTTTATATCAGCTTTTTACAGATGTAGATTATTTTAGCCGCAGAAATTCATGTCACTCGTTATGTTATAAGACAATCCAGAGCTCTATCTTGACGAGTGGCAAGCGTGGTTGGAGTACGAGGCGTATGCAATGCAAACCCTCAGCAGAACTATACGACAAATGGGATTGACAGTAAAAAAAGGTACTAAAAGCTGAGATTTAGCAGTCAAATTTTTGTAGTTCATACTGTAATAAAGTTATTATTTAGTTCTCATGTTGTTGTGGTTGTACACTGTTCGTAAATTTGTAGCCTCAAATCATTGCCCGTGAGTGAGACGAATGAAAAGGCACAGAGTTGAGATGATTTACTTCTCAGTTTCAACCAGAACAGTTTCTGTTTATCGAAGAGTCAAGTAAAGATGAAAGAGCAACTTAGGTACTCCGCGAATAGATACTGAAATAGTGGTTCCAGAAACTCCACTCGCTCTGCGTTCATTTACAAGACACCCCGTTATTGTCATGGATACATTTGATTGACGTCCACCAAAACTCAGTTTTCGAAAAAGGAAAAAGCCGTTGGAGGGCGCGTGTGAATGGTAACCGCTGTAAGCCATTGCAGAAGGATGTCAATGTTTCTGGGTTATATTCTTCACCCAGAGTTTGTTTTCTGGTGTCTCTGATTTTAATAATAATAATAATAATAATAATAATAATAATAACTTTATTGGTACATCCAATTAAAATGGGTTTTCACATACCAATTACAATAAAATGTAATGTAAAGAGTTAAAATCTAAGATAAACATTTAAAAGTGATAAGAACTGACATTACCATATTATTAAAAAACTTAAGATACATAATTCATTATTACACCGTTTGAAAGTCAATGGCTTAAAAATTCGTCAAGGGCACGTCCTTTAATGGCGTTCTTAAAAACTTTAAATGATTCCATGTTTGCTAAACTTTCTGGAAGGTCATTCCAGAGCTGAGCAGCCCTAGGAAGAACTGCTTCTAATCAGTAAGCTTCCTGTGTTATTTTTGTTGAGGTCTGTCAACTGGATTTCCTCGCTGTAACGATCCATATACCAGCTGCTCAGGTGCCGGAAACAGAATCAGTAAGTTTAACAGTGTTCTTAGCTGCTTGGTTTGTTTCAAATTCTTCTATCTCATCGTCTTCTAGGACCACAATACTTCTTTTTCCTTTTACCGTGCTGGTTTTGCTTTTTATTCCTGGTTGCGAGGTTTGTTGGCCATTATTTCCAATGGTGACATTGTCATCTTCTTGTATATTGAGCAGGAAAAATTTTCAAAGAAAATTGTGGCAAAATATGAAAATGTGGCACCTCAGTTATTTTGTCATCATCAGGTACTTTCATAATTTGTAGACAGAAAATGTCCCATATTCAAATACCCTGTCGCAAGAAAAAAACTATGTGTAGGATGCTACCGTGGCAACAGCTCGTCCAAAGTAAGAATTTCTCTTGATCAGCAAGCTGTTTTGCCTAATTTCATTTACTCTCTCCAAACAAAATTTGATTTTGAGATCACATTAAGGCTTTATAATGACGGCGTTGGGAGAAAACTCCGCCCAATACAGAAATGTATTTTCTCCCAACTAGCTGTCATTATAAAGCCATAATGTCCTCTCACAATCAAATTTAGTTTATGTTAATTTGTTGATAAGTATTCCAAAAACAATTAAGCAAAAGGGTGATACAATAGGGCCATGAGGGAGAAAATGAGATGCGTCTTATCTAACACACGATTTAAATAGGACGTGAACTGTACCATTATTTTATATGCTCGCGCACCCTACATAAGATGTGAAGACCTCGTATGGATGGTTTGGGTAAATTTATCACATCTAAGTCTTAGTCTTATTTTTGATACAGCCTTCTTTACATGGAATTTTGCCATTAGCATCAATCCAAGATGGCGGTCTATAGCAAGAAACAAAAGTGAGCTGTCCTCAGTCATCAATGCGTCACTTAAGGAGCAGTGTTTGCCACACATATGGAAACTTGCTGATGTGACCCCTCTACCCAAGAGAAAACCTGTAGAAGATCTCAAGAAAGACTTGAGACCAATCTCACTGACTGCATGCCTTTCTAAGATTGCAGAGGAATGTGTCGTAAGTGATTATGTCAAGCCAGCCTGTAAAGAGACTGTAAAGTCTGCAAAACTCCTTGGGGTTACCATCAGTGATGATCTGTCATGGAATGAGCATGCAAGAGAGGTTGTAAAAAAGGCCTCTAACCATTTGTATTTTCTGGTGCAGCTTAAGAGGGTGAGACTCCCGACAAGTGAATTAGTATTATTGTATTGCACTTGCATTCGATCTGTACTTAGCTATGCGGTACCGGTGTTCTATTACTCGCTGCCATTGTATCTCAAGACGGAACTGGAGCGTGTCCAGAAAAGGGCACTGGCTGTTATTTTCCCGGGGATAGACTACAGCGATGCTTTAGTCAGCACTGAATTACCAAGTATTGAACGTTACAATGAAAATATTTGTAAGAAGACTTTTAATTCTATCTTAAATGATAAGAGTAACCGGCTAAGAAATCTTTTACCTTCAGCCCAAAAGTCGTCTTATTCTCTAAGACGATGCAGGTGGTTTGAAACACCAAGGTGGAAAACAAATACATTCAGGGATACATTTTTAATGAAATCTTGTATTGAGCATGATATTATATAAATATAGTTTTATTAATTTTAATAATAGTTTTTATCATTCTACAGTATTCAATTTCACTTTTAGGCTTATTATTATTCTTACATTTGTCATATTATTAGATATTCTATTACAATTACTGTAAATACGCAATTCAGCCCCTTAGAGGGCTGCCATGTATTTGTGAAATAAACCTACCTAACTACCTTTAAAAAGGAAGTGACTTTTTCAGAGATGTTTTTTTTTTTCAATTTTGAGAAATCTTTTCTTATGCAGACCACACTGTTATAGCAAATTCATAAACTTGGCATAGCATACAAAAAATACAACAGAAATTCAAGAAGGTTGGTCGAAAGCAATCGCAGGATTGGTGTGATCATGACATGTCAAAGATAGAAGATGCTAAATTCATTGCAAATGTTCAGCTCTCTCAGCCATCTTTTGCAAAGCTTATCATCCAATTATGCCATCTAATCGTAAGATATGTTGTTGTTGTTGTTACGCACTCACACTTATAGTTCACGTCTTTAATTAAGGACGCGAAAGCATTTATAGATAAGACGTGTCTTAGTTAAGTCACATCTAAAATAAGACACAAACGCTCATTTTGCACTATTTATATGATCTGTTTGCATCTTAATTAAGTCGCATCTTAAATAAGATGCATCTTATTTTCTCCCATATAAATGGCCCTAATGAGGACCACGCTGGTTAGCCACTGACCTTGGAAAGAATGTCCTTGGCTATCTCCAATAAAGTGTCATCAGACTTCTTCCCAGCACCTCCTCCGCCACTTTGGGATTGTGTCAACAGGACTGAGTCAAAAAGCTAACAAAATATACCACAGTTAGCGGCAGTTACAGCTGAGATAACTACATACATGGTATCAAATGCTTTGCAGCTCTTTGGGCTGCGCTGCATTTGTTACACTTCCTACTCATACAATCAACCTCTTCCACATTGCAAAATTTAGATCACAATATTTAAGAAAAAAGTCCCATTGGTAGGCACCTAAAGGCAACACTTCTATTTTGTATGAAGTCTACATATAAGGCAGTTTGTGTTTTTTCCCAAGCCATTAATGCCAACAAAAACAGCAAGGTTTATTGCTAATTTTGGTTAAACTACATGCAACTACAAGTATATGAAAATCATATATTTGAACTGAGGATTAAAGAGGAAACATGTAATTGATCATGACAGTTAAGCAGTAGTGAAAATAAAGTCTCAAAAAAAAATCTGGCTTGTGTGCAGAACTCTACCAACTGAGCTAACAAGCCAACTGGGAGCTGGTCATTTTTTCAAGGCTTTATTTTCACTACTGCTTATGTACATGTAGTGTTCAAAACTGCCATGATCACTTACATATTCATTCTTTAATCGGCAGTCCAAATAATTATTAATATGATTTTCATATATTCATAGTCACACAAACTACAAACACACACACAAAAAAACAAACATATCACCGTATGCCAAAACAAAGATTACAAAGGCATCGAAATTAAAATCATAAAAAAATCATGGAATATTTTATCTTATCTGTCCCTGACGATGCCATTGAGCGGCGAAAGCTTGGACGTAGTATCTTAGTGTATTTTACAGTAGCTCAAGGCCACAATTTTTCATTCTTGAATTCCCCGCACCCAAAAAACTGACAACCAGAATGTGGTGCGGGATAAGCAGACAATTCTTAGCCCATTTATTGAACTAACCAACTAGTCACAAAACAAAAACAATTGTTTACACAGCTTAGACACCGAAAGCAAACAAACTGTATACTTTTGATCCCGCCAAAGTAAATGAATAAACAAAACCACTCAAACTAACTGTCAAACATCAAGAAAATACAATTGAAATAGTTATGAAGAAAAGGATTACAGGATTTCAATCAAAAAAGAAAACAGAACAAAAATTGAGCCGTCCGCTTGAGTTAAAAATCCACAATGAAACTTGTTTACTGTTCAGCGAATATATAACTTGCTAATTTACATATCACACTTTCTTTGCATAATCTCATAAGGGCACTTAAAACACACTGCCGACAAATGCACCCGAGGTTGGGAATTCAAGTCAAAACATTTACAACATACTTTATTTTATTTCATTCATTGAAATGATGGATTAACAACAACAACAACAACGTTTGACAGATACAAAGTACCCACCCAAAGGTAGCAAAGGCTAGTCGAGTTGGGTGGGTCAAAAGGATGTTAAAAACACAAAAGGAAAATAAGACAAATTACAAAAATTAATTTAAAATAATTCAAGCACAGATTACAACTGGATTTTTTGACTAAGAACAAGAAATAAGATAATTTACAGTAACATGATAATCTACAATGACAGGAGCTAAAATTTAAAGGTGCTATTTTGGTTCCATAAATCCAGCAGATATTGTAGCAACAATAATTTTTTTAGGAAAATAATCATCTTCATCGTTAAGTGATGTCAATATCTTTTGTTTCGTTACACTTCGCTGCATTCAGGCAAAGATAAATGAACAATTTTTTAGAATGTACTAACATCGACAGAAGGGTCGAAACAAATGACAATGACTTGAATCAGTGGTCCATAATTTCTAATTGTAGGGCTCCGGGAAAGAAACTCATGGAGTGACCTGTACCATTTTGATTTTCCACCGGAATTTCTGTCTGGGTAAGCAGCACCTTTACTGCACATTTCTAATAAATGGCATTGCATACAGCTCAGTAAGAACCTATGAATTAACCAACGAACTCAGGACCGCCCACTTGTCTTTTTGCACCTGTTCACATTGCCTACAAAAGTTCAATCACACCCATTCATCTAACACTTTAACACTTTAACATTTTTTAAGCAAATTATCATTCGCCAGCAAACGATAACTTTCTGTGCTTGGTATATAAAGAGAATTAAACGTATTACAACACCAACAACGCCAGTGACATCCTGAAATAAAGCCGTTTTTTGAATAAAACCATTGAAATAAATTGATTAAAACCTTCCTTTGTAATTTCGGGTAAACCTTGTGCTCACGAAGTTGTTGAAAACAAGGGAATGCTTGTGAAAACCATGAAATGTTCATATACACCTAAGACACACAATAGACAACAAATTGTACCCAAGTTTGGTCAGTGACATAAACCTATTGCACCATTACTGTTCCTGCCCGCAAACTGCTCTCAGCTCCAATTCTCCATCCACAGTGTACCAAAAACATTCGTTTTGCCCTGGTTTGAGGGTTCAAATTGCGACACATTTCACGTCACAACTCCCTAGGGAGTCAACTGTCAATCTGCCAACAAGTATTAATGGCAAGGGCTCTCTATGTTCTTAAAATGGTATATAGTTATAATCACTTTCAGTCAATTTGAACGCTACGAAATGGTTCCATAACGAGGACTTCCTGAATCATTCAAAAAAAAAAAAAAGAAACATAAAAGGGTTAAGCTGGCACAAACAAGCAATCGGGCAGTAGAGCATTACTTCAGTCACCTAATTTGTTGCCATGCAAGTTCCAAAATCATTGTTTACTTACCCCGTAAGTCCTGCTACTTTCACTAATCATTTAGACCCCTGTTCCTCTCTCACACAGAGTTCGTTCAAAAATACGATTTAATTGCAATTTCTTAACTCACATGTAGGTTTTATCGGCAATCCCACAGTCTCTTATTGATAGGGCAAGAGCAAAACTGATATATAGATTTAGCCAAGCCTAAAAGCGGAGCTTCATGATTATTATTATGTTTTTTACTGTCATCAACTGAGCAACTTTTCGTGGCTTTCTTTGGGCAAATTTTGTGTCCAAAAAATTCAAGAGCAGCAGGGAAAACAAAGAGTTTCACCATTCAGATGAAGTATTTGATAGCAAATGTATGAAACAAAAAACAAACATTCTGGAGCCCAAACTATTTTCAAATGAAAGCGTAAAGGAATTCAAAGTGGATTAAAAACAAAACATTCCAAGAAAACAAAGAATGATGCGTACATCTTTCAAAGATTCTTGGAGAAGGTAGCGAAATTAGACGAGTAACAAACATATCTTGTATCAAGCTAAAAAGATTGCTAAGCAATTTTGACATAAATGTCTGCAGAAAAGACAGCATCTGCAACTGATCGTCTAGAGCAGTCAACAAGAATTGACGCGGTTCAAAACCACAAAACAACAAAATATTGTAAGAAAACAAAATACAATGCGTAACATTTCTTCGAAGATTCTTGCAGAAGGTGGAGGAATTAGACATGTAATGAATATATCTTGTAGTAAACTGGAAAATTTGCTAAGCAAATTTGACGTAAATGTCCGTAGAAAAGACAAAAATGTATACTAACCTGATAGTTTAGGCAGACAGAGAGTTAGCAATCACTCGGAACGCAAGCTGAATAATAGTGGCATTTCACACAATATCTTTCCTTTGCTAAGAAGACACAAAACTCTAAAGTGGTTTGATAGCTTTACTGTTCCTCTTCATGCCCACCAAGGAAGCTTTTTCAATTAAAGATTCTCTGCAGCAAAATGTCATCCAGTTACAATGAAGACAGTGCTTGCAAAATCACACAAGCTTCTTCCTCGCAGAGCCATCCATGATAAAATTATCGAAGCCAGCCATCACATTTCACTTTTTTTAACATCCAAACACTGATTCTTACCGGTTCAAACAAAAACAACTTGAGATTAATCAAGCTAAACGTCAACACTTCATTGTTTACAGTCTTTGGACGAAGATCTGTAAAAAAATACTATTTCAAAAACAACTTGTCAGAATAATTGAGCTAAACGTCAACACTTCATTGTTTACAGTCTTTGGACAAAGATCTGTAAAAAAATACTATTTCAAAAACAACTTGTCAGAATAATCGAGCTAAACGTCAACACTTCATTGTTTACAGTCTTTGGACGAAGATCTGTAAAAAAATTACTTTTTCAAATGAAGCGTGCAGTGCGCTAGCTTTTGATATTTTCTTGACAGGTTTTTGACAACTTCCTGTCAGATTTTGAGACATGTGCATGCATTTGATCGGCTTTTTTCCTCGATCTTGAGTTTCTGCCTTCAATTTAACTTAAAAAACAATTTCCCCTCAGACAAATACACTGTAAAATTACCAAAGCCAGCTATTAAAAGCATCCAAACTGGCGCTGATTCTTACTGGTTCAAACAAAAAACCTTGACAATTAATTAAGCTGGATGGTGAAACTTCGTTGTTTACAGTCTTTGGAAAAAGATCTCTAACTTTTTCAATGAAGCGTTTAGCGTGCTAGTTTTTGGTATTTTCTTGACAGCCTTTTGACAACTTTCTTTCAGGTTTTGAGACATGTGGATGCATTTGATCGGTTCCCTCCCCCCACCCCCTCTCGAGTTTGAATTGCTGCCTCCAAGAAAATTTTAGCTGTCAAAAAACAATGCTGATAACACTAAAAGATCATAAGTATACATACCTACCTACCTACCTACCTACCTACACTGTACCTACCTACATACATACGCTACTTTATTTACCCTCGGATTTTAGAGTAGCTTGTGCAGCTAATATCTCTGAGCATTTAACCACCAGCTGAGAGATAGACCACCAAACCAGGAACTTCGTCCCCTACTCTTTTCGAACAGTGTGTGGGTTCTTATCCAAGAAGACTAGTCAATAAGAGAGTTGTATTGCAAAGGCAGCACTTTCTCCACAATTATTTAAAGACCCTGAGTGTTGGTCCGGCTGGGGTTAGAACCCGCGACCTCCCGCACGCTAGTCTGGTGCTCTACCACTGAGCTAACCAGTCCTAACCTTGTTGTCTTCAGTTTGTTATTTTCCCCCCTAATTTCCTGCCAAAATGTGCAAAAAGGGGTGCGACTTACGTATGGTTGGTCGGTCACTCATATGGTGACCAAAACCAAATTTTCTCAAACAGATAGGTTGCCATATTTTCTTACCCATGGTGCTCCACGCGCGCCTTTGGCACGTGGAGCTCCGCTAACAGACAGATCCACCTTTTTTCAGCGAGCGAGTTCCAACTAACTACTGATATCTCTATAAATTTGCTAAAAATGAAAAATAGGGATTATTACTGGCTTCTGATAAAAATCCGAGGTACGAACACACAATGAAGGGGATTGAAAAATGGCAGAGAGATTTACAGTCACACGCCACCATGATTGATTCTTTTTTCAGCAGTGTAAATTATATGTCAAGCGATAACAAACTAAGAGAATTTTAGTTCAAGCTCCTGCACCGAATAGTTGTTACAAAAAGAGAACTACATTCTACATTGGTCTGTAAATGAGACACTTTGCATATACTGTCAGGAGAATGATTCTATCCTCCATACCTTTTGTAACTGTCACTGGTCTAAAGAATTTTACTCGGAAGTTATTAAATGGTTTAATACAGAAAATGTTGCCTCTCTCTCGCCATCTCCAACTGAAATTCTCTTCAGCAAAGCCCCCTTCAAGACCGATCCAGTAATATGGGAACTAAATTGTACCCTCCTCTTTGCTAAAAATATAATATTATTTTTACTTGCAAAAATTAGCACAAAAATAATTTATAAGATATCTTTAGAAGAATTTAAAGTGAAGTTCTATTCTAGATTTCATCCTGAAAAGTTGCTTCGGTAACACTTAATTTATAAGAATAAGTTACAAGTAGAATGTTATAACAAATAAGAGATCGTGCAGTCAAGATGTGTAAAGAGAACACCTTGAATCATTAACCTTGACCCCAGTTCAGTGTAGCTTGAGTGTAGTCCTTTAAGTACCTGATATTTGTAATTGTCTGTATTGTAATCTATATTGTGTGTTTGTCAATAAAGCTCAGAAAAAAAAATTTAGATCCCTGTTCGATGTTTGCAATGGCACAATAGAAAACAATGATATCATTTCATCTTTGACGATGATTTCCTTTATTCTCATAACCTTAATGTTTGGCATTAGTATAAGGAGAAACTTCTTCTGGGGTTTTTCAAAAAGACTGTGTACCTGTTTGGTCTCCTGTAGTTCTTTAGATATGTCGACATTGTCATGCATGCCAAATACCTCTGGTGTCTGGGACAGTGGCAGTTCCTGCAATTAACCAAATGATATATATTACCAAGTTCACAAAGTTCATAAGACAGCTGTTAGTATAAATCTACTAGTGTTCTATCAAGAATGCCATTCTCTGATTGGCTACACTATTTGCTATCTATTCTGTGTTAGTATAAATCTAGTAGTGTTCTATCATGAATGCTGTTCTCTGATTGGTTACACTACTCGCTATAAATTATGTGATAGATAGTGAGCAGCGATTGTCAACAAAATGCCGACCTCTTCTTCGTGTTTTCAAAGTGTCTACGAGGAGGATTTAGATAACTGACTTGTTTAGTTTTGGACGACTAGTAGATTTATACTAAAACAATTAGATTATTTGCCCTCAATTTCTATCCGTGATAGCTGATCACGAGATAGAAATCTTGAGCTCATAATCTAATTGTTAAATAGATAGTGATGGTTTTCAACAAAATGGCGGCTGCTTCTTCATGTTTTCGCAGTGTCAGGGAGGAGGATTTAGATAGTTTACTTGCTGCATGTCTAATTCATGGAACCCACAGAACCAGCGGAACCTACGGAACCACTTCTAAACTGTGTAAAACAAAAAGTATAATATACCTTGTGAATATGGTTTAAAACCTCCCCAGGGTATAGATTTCTTCGCAATTAAAAATACAGTGGAACCCTGCTCTACAGACACCCGTGTTTATAACGGCCAGTTTTCTTTACTGATTCCGACAATTATAAAAAAGGTAATACAGTATTGTGCAAAGGTAATGCAAACAAAATTTGACGAATTTTGTTCTTTGTTCTCGTGAACTCTTGCGCAAACTTTCATAAAACTTCAAGTGAAAAGTTTCACCTTGAAACAAGCGACATTTTGAGGAAGTATCACACAATATTTCGGAAGGTCAAACGAAAAATCGCTATTGCAAAAATTCGCAGAAGCAAAAATTCACTCGGCAACTCACGGCAACTACAGTGACCAAGAACCTGAGTGATTATAAGCAAGGTCCACATCGCTTCCGATCACACAGCGAAAAGTCAGTCCTGAAAGAAACTTATCGTAATCTGACTCGTAACTGTTTACTAACAAATGAATGTCAAACTTAATAAAACAACAAAATACAGAAAGATCACCTACCTACTTGGAGTCAAACACACATGTAAGTGAGAAATGTTTTTCATGACAAGTCGCACAAGATGTAAACAAAATGAACAGTTCAGTGACTGTGACATAAAGACTTGTATTACGTTCCTTGACCCTTACTGCTCTAATACTTGTGTGATGCTAACGAGATGAAAATATAACCTCTGATTGACATTAGTCCACTTTCAGTTTCTTAAAGTTTAGAAATATGATTAGGATTTAGTGCAAAGTGCTGTAAAATAGTAAACAAAACGAATTGCGGTTGTTTCACCAACAAGTCAACAAAACCATCCAGTCGACAGAAAGTGGTGCCTAAATTTAAAATGTTCATTCCATGACCATAATTCTCTTATACTTGTGTAATGCTTTCTACCGAAAGCAATGATCAACAACAACAGGTTTCAATATGTTTAATCTTTATTTACTGAAGGTTTTAGTGCTATTTGTGACCCCATACAAGCCACTACTTTACTCCCTCTGAAAGCAATGGTCAGGTATATAAGGCGCACCCACGATTTTGAGCCCAAAATTTAAACAAAAAGATGCGTCTTATACACAAATTTTTCATTTAGCAGTCTCTCTGAATGAGCATAGTGGTCACATTCAATGCATGTTAAGGCCGCACAGAATTGTAATGCAGGCTACTTTGCTTGCAGTAAAAAGACACATTTTCATTTTAGACTATAATGCACATGGCCCATGCAATATCCTTTCCAAAATGACAACGGTTGTCACAAACAGATGAGCACTGTAACTCTTAGTGCCAGCTTTGCCAGTAAATAGGTTTCAATAATAAAAAAACAGTGACCTTATTTGTATGAAACAAAGAAATCAGTGAAAGGAATACAGACATCTACATGCCCTGGGGAGGTTTTAAACCATATTCACTATGTACGTATTTTCTGTTTTAATCAGTTTAGAGGCAGTTCCGTAGGTACCACTGGTTCTGTGAATTAGACATGACATTTACTTGTACATTTTTGAATGACTAGTAGATTTATGCTAAATTAATTGGATTATTGCTCTTGATTTCTACATATACATGTATGTAATAGCTGATTCATTCTGCACCCCCTAACAATCAGCTATAACACAATAGAAATCTTGAGCTCATAATCTACTTGTTAATTAGTCAATGTACCTTGATAAACTCGACGTATTGATCGTAATTGCTCTTTGGAGGAGCATAGTAAACGCCACTCTGTGAGAACTTGTATTTTGGATCTTGTATGATGTCCAGAGTGTAGAAGTCGGCTAAGATGCTCATCAAACAGCGTCTTTAGACAACAAATAGAATAAATAAAAGAAGGTCCATATTAAGTCACTTATTCTCTAACAAAAAGGGCCAACAAAAAGCTTTGGTGTACATGAGAACAGCAAAAATACAAAACAAGAAGTAACTGATACTTTATTTTTACAAAGCAATTAGGCATAAGAGATACCACTGTACTTTCATCATTCCAAATACTAAACTAACCATCTGTAGACCTGCTATCTACCATCCTTACATAAACAGTTACAAAAACCCATCCCCTGTTCATTGTCATCTGTAACTCGTCCGCCGTAATTACACTCCCCTGTGAAAAGTCACAGCTTCGAAAGGGATTTCTTCATAATCATATAATGAACATCTGCAAAACACACAAAAGTGTGACAACTAAATAGGCAATTGGTAGTTGGTGTAGAAAATATCAGAGAGCTTTATCAAAACCTTGTTTTTTTAATGTACTTTTGGTAACGATCAAAGGTGCCTCAACCTTGCCAACCGGTTTCTTTGTTGCTTTGTGGCATTTCTTTGTCCCACAAATGAAAGAAAGAAATTGACCTTTGGGAGAGCAGGGATGGCGTAGTGGGGAGAGCACTC
>JAEMWC010000238.1:490000-590000 GCA_016490735.1 Pachyseris speciosa | reverse complement strand
GTCGGCCAAGTCTAAATATGTGCTTGGTTCTTCTTCGAGTTTCATCCACTAAGCTCACTTCCGCATTTCTGTGCAAGTGTAAGCTAAATTTAGCAGTACCTCTCGGAAGGCCCTGGGGATGAGGTTGCTCAAAACAAGGCCGCCTAGGGCCACCACATTAACATCATGGACACTAAAATGACGATTCACCGTGTGTTTACGAGGTCTGAACAACTAATATGTAGACAGAAGTGTCAATACGATTGTTTGCAAGTTCAACAGTGAGACAAAAGGTTTTAACTAGCCAAACTGAAGTCCAGATGTTTTAATCGTGCCCGTGGCTTCTACATATACCGTAAAAGCTCTATTAAGCTCCCAGGGGGTTTATTTAATTTCAGGCCTCATTGACGGGGGCTTATTAGAGAGAGAGGGGGGGGGGGGGGGGTGTATTTCAAATCATCTTAGAATCGAATAGTTTTTGTACAAAACTCAAACAACTGCAGTGAAACTTTATTATTTAATACAGAGCAACAAACAGTATTATGTGTTTGAGTTGTTCAAAACAAACCAACTGGGCCTCATAAAGTGGATTTCGTAAGAGGGAATAGGAGGGACTAATTACAAAATCTCATGTCCCAAGGAGGGGGGGGGGAGGGCTTATTAGAGAGGGGGGCTTATTACAAAAACTGACTTCCAAACAGGGGGCTTATTAGAGAGAGAGGGGGGGGGGGGTAATAGAGATGGGTGGCTTAATAGAGCTTTTACGGTACACACTAAACCTTTGTAATTTTGAGGGGTACATTTCATTTTGCTCAATAACTCAAGTACGGGATATTACACCCTCCTGAGACTTTAACAGGTAGTTTATTTACTATTTTTGTATAATATCTCAATTTCTTGACATTATTTTTGAATGATAAGCGATTATATTCTTATATTGCGTGATGTGAAATCCAATTATAGAACTGGCTGCAGAAACCTTACTCTTTAGCAATGTCTCTGTTTCAAGTGACGTATTTCAGCAAACAGTTTCATCCTGTTGAATATTTTTTCTCCTCACATTTCACTGAGATTCCAGTAACGTTTATGCCAAAAAATCCTGCGTTCTGAAATTGTCTTTAGTGCAAGTTAGCGGACCTACATGAGGAAACGTACTCCTGGGATCAAAAGCAGACAAAAGCCACTAATCATTCATTGTTTTTATGGGTCATTGTTTTCTACTTAGTCGGTTTTCTACACCAGCGTGTTTTGGGTCATCGTTTTCTAAACATCCATAACTCAAGCAGTGTTGACTGTACTTGAAGAATGCATTGTATTGAAGAAGGCAGTGCTACTATCTGCTCATGATGAACATGATACCATAGTGAAAATAAAATATGGAAAGGAATTCAGATCTTGTTATTCTAACTTTGTCATAATATTACAACCGTGCAGGTGAATCAGTGAAGAAGCAAATTGCAATTTCTAATTGCTTTTTGCGGGAAGGCCGAGTAAAGGCCAACATGGCCTCTTGTTATAAAGACAGCTGAGTAAGACTACCATAACTTGGCAAAACCTCTTTCCCAAAACTTATAGTAATGTTTGTCAATTGAAAACAGCAAAGCTAAACAAGTTAAAAACTCTGTGCATATGCTAGAACTGGTTTATGTTATGTAGCACACAATAGTATGGGCTAAGGACACAGAAAATCTTAACAGCCATATATAGCAGCAAACTTGCCAAAAGTCCTACGCAGTAACTAAGGTGAAAGGCTCATTTGGTCGTGAGCATGAGACCAAGAACATTAAACACAAATCCACTACGGGAACTATGGGATCGAATCCACTGTTGGATCCTCCAGCTATACTAATTTAACTAGAGGACGCATGGATAACTTATGCTTTCTCTATATTGCTAGAAGCGTCCAATCAATAAGTGTGTGAAAAAAGTGAAGTCAAATATAGCAATGCAGAGTAAATTTATTTATCCAAAAGCAGATTCAAAGTGAGGAGAAGGAAAGGCCATCCTGATGAAACTAATATAACAAGGCTGACCAACTGGCTATTTACGTAGCAATTGGGGTTACCGACAGCAAGTTCTACTATGCCTCCCATGAGACAAGAATCTTAAACATCTGTTTGAAACAAATTTGCTTCAAGTTCTGTGGTTTGTTCAGATTCAAACTGAAAAAGATGTCTCAGACCACACAAATAATGCAGATTGCTAGCAAACATACAGAACCATAAAACAGAGACTTGATATCATGCAATCTAGAGATGTGCTTCGGGTAGTGTAATAACAGCAGACAGACAATAAAAACGAAGAAAGAGTTTTCATACAAAAAAAGAACTGACAACCTTTACTACATGATGATCTAGATGAAAACTGACCCTACGTTTAAACGCAAATGGAATATTAACTAGATGCCTGCAAAGCTATTGGGAATACTAGACAATAGAGAAATACTGAACCCTAATTAGCAGCACATACTTGTAGCATATTACAACAGGTAGACTTAGTTGATGTCGGTTTTGAAAGTTGTAAACATGCTATAGTTTAGAGTTTGAAGCATTGTTTACTACAACTGTTCTCACTTTATTCGTGTTACTCTGTCATTTCTGATCAAAATACTCACTGCAGCTTTGGCTCCACAACCAATAAAAAACTCCTGGTCTGAAATCGGATCACTCAAGTAGGATTGCAGCAGATTTTGACGCAGACCTGTTGGAGGCTCATTTGTCATCTTGACGCCATTCTGGAGCACAGTTACTGGGAACTAAACAGAGAAAGGACATGGCATGTAGAGTGATCTACCATAATCTGATTTCACTAATTCGTCAAAAAAGTGAACATCAAATACTGCAAAAACTCGTGTATAAGCTGCATCTTTTTTGCTGAAATTTTGGGCTCAAAATCCTGGGTGCAGCTTATGTATGATACCATTGCTTTCAGAGGGAGTAAACTTGCTTCAATGGGGTCACAAATAGCAATAAAAACCTTCAGTAAATAAAGATTAAACACATTGCTTTTGGTAGAAATGGAGCTGTTTGTATCTTCAGGTTCTAAACCTGAATCTTAATCACCAGCAGCGTGTTTATCCTTGGGGTTGTTAAACTCTCGTTTAGCGACAAGTTTTTCCAGCTCCAATTGATGGCTTCCATACATCTTTATAAACAATATCCATGCACAGCTGAAGCCAGTCAGCTACTCTGGTGTCCAGACTTCCCTCTGTAAATGTCGTAAGTACTAAAACAAGGAATGACCTAAAACCACCTGAAACTACCTACAACCACCTGAAACCACCTACAACCACTTGAAACCACCTACAACCACCTGAAACCACCTACAACCACCTGAAACCACCTTCAGAAATCTAGAAAAAATCTAAAACAAAAAAAAAAAAACAAAAAAATCCATTCAGAATACTGTTTTTATCATTTTAAGGCATTTCCGTGATCGATTTCAATGTAAATGCACACCGGAAATGATGGGTGTTGTGTCGTTGATGCCTATCAACAGTGAGCCATTTTCGAGAAATATAGGGATTGGGATATCATGTTACATTTTACTGTCCTAAAGACCAAGCGTAGAGCTCGAGGTCACATCTGGCATCACTCTTTGCTCGATCAGTCATGGCTTCGTTTCAAGATGACCCTGAATGTAAGGCATTTTAAGTACCTTATGGTGTTTGCAGTATGTTTAAAGTGATGTTTTCATAAGCTAGAAGAAGTTGATCAGTTCGGATTCCCTGTGAAAGTATTTTGTGTCAAAACTGTCAGGCATTTGTCAACCAAAGCGTTGTGATTAGGGACGTCGTTATGAAGTACGTAACAAGCATGAATCACTTCATAAGTGAAAATTGCATAAGCGCTGAATGATTGCTTGCTGATTGCTGACACAACACCCTTCATTTCCGGTGTGCATTTACATTGAAATCGATCGCGGAAATGCCTTAAAATGATAAAAACAGTATTCTGAATGGATTTTTCTAGATTTCTGAAGGTGGTTTCACGTGGTTGTTGGTGGTTTCAAGTGGTTGTAGGTGGTTTCAGGTGGTTTTAGGTGGTTTTAGGTCATTCCTTGTTTTAGTACTTACGCTGTAAATGTCTGCATGGTTACTAAGCAAACGTGTATCGTTCTCCTGCTTCATTGTTTTAACAATGAAGACAAACGTTATCAGTCCCAAGAATTAAGGAAATCGATTGAAGATAAGCTTGTAAAAGGTATCTTACGAGTTGTTTAACATCTTAAGAGTGACTTGCTGTACTGGTCACCTGTACCTACAGTTGTATGTAAGCAAGATGTATGCAAGATAGATACATTTGTCAGGAAGAAGGTTTTTACTAACTTGTTTTAAAACTAAAACTTTGAGGTTCATTTGATTACAAAAATGAGCGATATTACACGATGTTTCAAAGTCATCTTGATAAATGTAACCAATGAACAATGGTCTCCTTTTACATTTTCAGAGCCACGTAGACATGCGCTACAAGAAATCATTGATTAAAGCCATGTTACACCGGGCCTACCGCATTTCATCTTCGTGGGAATCAGTCGTAAAAGAGTGCGACTATCTTAAGGGGATGTTTTTTTAGCTGGGATACCCGGATAGAATGGTTGATGCCACCGTTACCTCGTTTCTGAATTCAGTCTTTTTGATGGAAAATGATCAAGCTCAGAAGAACAACACCATGTCAGAGGGAAACATCGTTCGAGTCATACTACCTTTCAAAGATCAGAGGTCTGCGGGCTTCGTTTGGAAACAGCTTAAAGATCTTGGCAACAACATTGGCAACCCAATACAAACAGTATTCACCAGTCCAAAAATTGGCGAGCAACTTAACATTCAGGAGAAGAAACCACCGGTCGTTAGCTGACAATGTGCTGTATATCAATTTAAATGTGATCTGTGTGATACAGATTATATCAGCTACACTACTCGTCATCTCCATCAGTGAATTGAAGAACACAGAGCCTCAGCGTTGGTGCACATGTGAAAGGTTGCCATGGAATTTCAAATCCCGAGTTTTTAAAACAGTTCTCCGTTTTGAAGAAATGTCAGGGAAAGCTTGACTGTCTAATCCGCAAAATGCTTTTCTTCCGTGAGAAGAAACCGAAGTTGAGCACACAATCAGACTCAATTCTCGCAAAAGTATTTGTTTAGAACATTTCATCGCGTGCGTACTAATTCGTTGGCGGCATTTGGAAATGAGTTCTGTTCTGTTCATTTTTTCCAAATGCCGCCACGAGAATAAGTTTTACTTAGCAAATTTCACAAGCCGCTAATAATAGAATCTTTATTTCACACTTAGAGCAGATCCTCACACTAGCGAATTAATTAGCCACCCTGATGAAGGCCGGTAAACTTGGCCGAAATATAGGTGAAGGATAGAAAACATTGTTTTTGCTCTTCATTTGTGTTATTTTTATATTACTTCTTATGGAGAGGATATCCGAAATTGGATGCGTGTGACAGGTTATATATATATATATATATATATATATATATATATATATATATATATATATATATATATATATATATATATAATAAATGTCAAAAACATCCACTGTCGTGGTTGTGTCTCCAGACGAATTAAAATAATAGCCAAGAACTGGAAAATACGACTTTGCCAATATTTCGTCTTTATTAAAAGACTTCATCAGGGCAACTGATGTGAAAGCGGTTAAAACCGTTATAAGATATACGCTAGCTGATGTGAGACGCTAATACGAGACTTAAAGTTGCTCGCGCGCTGTAAAGCGCGCGCATTACATATAAGTGAAGCAATGAGAGCGATATTAAAATAAATCCCTTCGAGGATTCCTACTACAGAAAAAATCATCACTATTAAGACCCAGTGGATAAATACATCGAAGACGGTATGCCCACTGGGCCTCCCTATCCCTAAGATATTCCTCACTTGAACACTTGTCTATTAACTGTATTCTAACATCACTCAAACCATGATGGTCTGCCTGATTGAAATGCCTGTATATAACATCGTCTTTAAGTTTATTCTCAGAGGATAGTCCTCTGTGTGCATTAATCCTAGACTTGTGGTTATTAAATCTAGTCCTAAATTTGTTAATAGTAGATCCCACATACTGCATTTGACACATTGCACAAGACAATAGGTACACTACGTGGTCTGAATTACAATCCAGCTTAAAATTAATCACAAAATCTCTCCCAGTAACTCTACTTTTGAAACAAATGCCCTCATCCAAGAAATCACAAACCCTGCATCGTCTATCCCCACATCTACCACAACCCTTAACAGTAACTGGTGTCTTAAGTTCGGAATGTACCAGAATGTCCTTCAGGCATTTAGGCTGCCGGAAAGCCACCATAGGCACCTGTTCCAAGGCCAGCTGGCAACGCCTAGAAGATTGCAAAACAGGATGAAGCCTGTGTAATATTTTAGAAATACAAGGGAGTGCCGGATGAAATGTGACCACAAAAGGAATACGTTTATTACAAGCAGGCTGCTTATCCCTAAGGGTTTGTTCCCTGGGAATCCTACGCGCTCGATCTATTTGCCCCTCCACATGCTCCCTGTTATAACCCCTTTTAACCAAGTAACTGCACAATTCCTCAGCCCGTTTATCAAACAAAGCATCCGTGGAACATATATGTCTTATTCTAAGGGCCTGACCATAAGGGATACCTTTCTTACATGAATTAGGGTGACAAGATGAATGAAACAAATATTGGTGTTTGTCCGTAGGCTTACGATATAAATCTGTGGAAATTACCCCCTCGTTTAACAAGACACTAACATCTAAAAAGTTGACTTGCTCAGACGACCAGCTAAAAGTGAATTTAATGGTATTATGAAACGAGTTCAGAAGCCCCATAAACTCTTTGAGTCTCTCCTCTCCCTCCGTCCAAATAAAAAAGATGTCATCTATAAATCTACGCCAGAAAAGCGGCGTTATTGATGCTTGTTCAAATAGGTCCGATTCTAGTTTACCCATAAAGATATTGGCATAAGACGGCGCCATTTTTGTCCCTATTGCTGTCCCCAGGACCTGTAGGAAATGTCTACCATTAAAAGTAAGGTTGTTGTTAGTGAGCACCAACCTAGCCAAATCCACTAAAACATCAGGAGGGACAGTAGTGTGGGTGGATCTAGTCAAAGCTTCCCCCAAAGCCTTTAACCACTCCTCATGGGGAATGTGAGGATATAGGCCGACTACATCGGCTGTAACCAATATAGCCCCCTCCGGCAACCTCCCCAAGTCATTAAGCACCTGTAAAAAATGTTTAGTGTCCCTTATGTAGGATGGTATTTCAGGAACCAAATGTTTAATATGAAAATCCACAAATTCCGAGACCCTCTCCGTGCACGTCCCACACCCCGAGATAACCGGCCTCCCCGGGCAACCCTTCTTATGTATTTTAGGTAATAAATAAAACCGACCCGCCCTAGGCTTGCTGTTTATCAAAAGATATTCAAGCGTCTTGTCATCAATGTAACCATCATCAAAAACCTTCCGAATTCTATCATTAACCAGTTCAGAAATCCGTTGAGTAAGATCAACAGGAGTCTCCCTATAAACATTACGGTCCTCTAGTTGTCTAAAAGCCTCAGTAATATATTTATCTTTATCCATTACTACAACCCCAGACCCTTTATCTGCCTCTTTGATAATAATGTCATCATACGATTTAAGATTTCTTAGCGCATCGCGCTCAGTCTCTGACAAATTGCTGTAAACACCTCTCTCATTAATAATGGATGATAATATCTCTTGCTCTACCGCCTGAGCATATGCTTCAATGGCCAACTCCCTTCCCCGCTCTGGGCACCACACAGATTTATTCCTAAAGGCGGGAAAACTCGAAAAATCCCCCCCGACATTATCCCCATCATAGAAGTACTCCTTAAGTCTTACACGTCTAATAAAGTTGTTAATGTCCTTACGTAAACTATATCTATCAAGGTCTCTCGGAGTTGGGCAAAATTTTAAGCCCTTAGATAATAAAGATACCTCACTATCAGTCAACTCCCGAAGTGAGAGATTCACAACCGTATTCAATCCCAACGTAGTTTCTGCAACAGTTTGCATCTCTCCATGAGCATCCAAGTAAGTAAATTCTTCATTAACCGCACCTAACTGACCTCCGTCATTGTTATTCGCTTCGATATCCGTGTATGTCTCTAATCTTCCCTCCCCAGAATGTAGTTCACCATTGATCCGCTCGCGGCTTAATTGATTCACTACCAAATTTAAACCTGCCGTTGTTTCCGCAACAGTCCGCGCTGTCCCTGGACTCTCCATTTGTCTCGTTTCTAGCGAGGTGTACGATCTTGGTGCATTTTGCGCCTGAGAAAAATTCGGCGGAACCTCGAGACCAACATTCAGTGTAGCATTACCGCTAGCACGCACATCTTCCAATTCACATAACAACCTCAACTTACGTTCGTGTTTATCCTTCATAATCGCATCAACTCTCGTTATAATACCACGAATTTTTCCATGTAATCAGCATATTCTTGCTCTTGCAAACGGGCCACAAGTGCTTGCCGTCGTTCCTGTAAAGATGTCATCACCACAGAGAGTTCAGCCGCTAATAATCTCTGTAATCGACCAGAGCAATCTTCAAGTATTCCCTCCCAGTCATCCCTAAAAGTTAGGGAAACATGGCCAATATTTGCTGACTTCTTCAATCGAAAGCCCCTGGATACAACATTGCGAGTCTCACACTCCTTCAGGTAGTTTAGATGATTTGGAAAAGAAATACGCAAAGTACAGGAATCATCTAAACTACCTGAAGGAGTGTGAGACTCGCAATGTTGTATCCAGGGGCTTTTGATTGAAGAAGTCAGCAAATATTGGCCATGTTTCCCTAACTTTTAGGATGACTGGGACGGAATACTTGAAGATTGCTCTGGTCGATTACAGAGATTATTAGCGGCTGAACTCTCTGTGGTGATGACATCTTTACAGGAACGACGGCAAGCACTTGTGGCCCGTTTGCAAGAGCAAGAATATGCTGATTACATGGAAAAAATTCGTGGTATTATAACGAGAGTTGATGCGATTATGAAGGATAAACACGAACGTAAGTTGAGGTTGTTATGTGAATTGGAAGATGTGCGTGCTAGCGGTAATGCTACACCGAATGTTGGTCTCGAGGTTCCGCCGAATTTTTCTCAGGCGCAAAATGCACCAAGATCGTACACCTCGCTAGAAACGAGACAAATGGAGAGTCCAGGGACAGCGCGGACTGTTGCGGAAACAACGGCAGGTTTAAATTTGGTAGTGAATCAATTAAGCCGCGAGCGGATCGATGGTGAACTACATTCTGGGGAGGGAAGATTAGAGACATACACGGATATCGAAGCGAATAACAATGACGGAGGTCAGTTAGGTGCGGTTAATGAAGAATTTACTTACTTGGATGCTCGTGGAGAGATGCAAACTGTTGCAGAAACTACGTTGGGATTGAATACGGTCGTGAATCTCTCACTTCGGGAGTTGACTGATAGTGAGGTATCTTTATTATCTAAGGGCTTAAAATTTTGCCCAACTCCGAGAGACCTTGATAGATATAGTTTACGTAAGGACATTAACAACTTTATTAGACGTGTAAGACTTAAGGAGTACTTCTATGATGGGGATAATGTCGGGGGGGATTTTTCGAGTTTTCCCGCCTTTAGGAATAAATCTGTGTGGTGCCCAGAGCGGGGAAGGGAGTTGGCCATTGAAGCATATGCTCAGGCGGTAGAGCAAGAGATATTATCATCCATTATTAATGAGAGAGGTGTTTACAGCAATTTGTCAGAGACTGAGCGCGATGCTCTAAGAAATCTTAAATCGTATGATGACATTATTATCAAAGAGGCAGATAAAGGGTCTGGGGTTGTAGTAATGGATAAAGATAAATATATTACTGAGGCTTTTAGGCAACTAGAGGACCGTAATGTTTATAGGGAGACTCCTGTTGATCTTACTCAACGGATTTCTGAACTGGTTAATGATAGAATTCGGAAGGTTTTTGATGATGGTTACATTGATGACAAGACGCTTGAATATCTTTTGATAAACAGCAAGCCTAGGGCGGGTCGGTTTTATTTATTACCTAAAATACATAAGAAGGGTTGCCCGGGGAGGCCAGTTATCTCGGGGTGTGGGACGTGCACGGAGAGGGTCTCGGAATTTGTGGATTTTCATATTAAACATTTGGTTCCTGAAATACCATCCTACATTAGGGACACTAAACATTTTTTACAGGTGCTTAATGACTTGGGGAGGTTGCCGGAGGGGGCTATATTGGGTACAGCCGATGTAGTCGGCCTATATCCTCACATTCCCCATGAGGAGGGGTTAAAGGCTTTGGGGGAAGCTTTGACTAGATCCACCCACACTACTGTCCCTCCTGATGTTTTAGTGGATTTGGCTAGGTTGGTGCTCACTAACAACAACCTTACTTTTAATGGTAGACATTTCCTACAGGTCCTGGGGACAGCAATAGGGACAAAAATGGCGCCGTCTTATGCCAATATCTTTATGGGTAAACTAGAATCGGACCTATTTGAACAAGCATCAATAACGCCGCTTTTCTGGCGTAGATTTATAGATGACATCTTTTTTATTTGGACGGAGGGAGAGGAGAGACTCAAAGAGTTTATGGGGCTTCTGAACTCGTTTCATAATACCATTAAATTCACTTTTAGCTGGTCGTCTGAGCAAGTCAACTTTTTAGATGTTAGTGTCTTGTTAAACGAGGAGGTAATTTCCACAGATTTATATCGTAAGCCTACAGACAAACACCAATATTTGTTTCATTCCTCTTGTCACCCTAATTCATGTAAGAAAGGTATCCCTTATGGTCAGGCCCTTAGAATAAGACGTATATGTTCCACGGATGCTTTGTTTGATAAACGGGCTGAGGAATTGTGCAGTTACTTGGTTAAAAGGGGTTATAACAGGGAGCATGTGGAGGGGCAAATAGATCGAGCGCGTAGGATTCCCAGGGAACAAACCCTTAGGGATAAGCAGCCTGCTTGTAATAAACGTATTCCTTTTGTGGTCACATTTCATCCGGCACTCCCTTGTATTTCTAAAATATTACACAGGCTTCATCCTGTTTTGCAATCTTCTAGGCGTTGCCAGCTGGCCTTGGAACAGGTGCCCATGGTGGCTTTCTGGCGGCCTAAATGCCTGAAGGACATTCTGGTACATTCCGAACTTAAGACACCAGTTACTGTTAAGGGTTGTGGTAGATGTGGGGATAGACGATGCAGGGTTTGTGATTTCTTGGATGAGGGCATTTGTTTCAAAAGTAGAGTTACTGGGAGAGATTTTGTGATTAATTTTAAGCTGGATTGTAATTCAGACCACGTAGTGTACCTATTGTCCTGTGCAATGTGTCAAATGCAGTATGTGGGATCTACTATTAACAAATTTAGGACTAGATTTAATAACCACAAGTCTAGGATTAATGCACACAGAGGACTATCCTCTGAGAATAAACTTAAAGACGATGTTATATACAGGCATTTCAATCAGGCAGACCATCATGGTTTGAGTGATGTTAGAATACAGTTAATAGACAAGTGTTCAAGTGAGGAATATCTTAGGGATAGGGAGGCCCAGTGGGCATACCGTCTTCGATGTATTTATCCACTGGGTCTTAATAGTGATGATTTTTTCTGTAGTAGGAATCCTCGAAGGGATTTATTTTAATATCGCTCTCATTGCTGCACTTATATGTAACGCGCGCGCTTTACAGCGCGCGAGCAACTTTAAGTCTCGTATTAGCGTCTCACATCAGCTAGCGTATATCTTATAACGGTTTTAACCGCTTTCACATCAGTTGCCCTGATGAAGTCTTTTAATAAAGACGAAATATTGGCAAAGTCGTATTTTCCAGTTCTTGGCTATTATATATATATATATATATATATATATATATATATATATATATATATATATATATATATATATATATATATATATATATATATATAATGAAAACCCAAAGTCTTCTGTTACTTTGCTTTAGCGCTACGCGTTTCACCACTGTTGCGGCTCTTCAGGCATAGCAAAGTGTGTTTATTGACTTATTGCGTCACAGATGTAATTGTAATTACAATTATAATGGCTATTGTAATTCTAAGCACGCGTGAGCAATTAGCGTAATTTTAAATCATTAAGAACGGGTTTATACTTCAAAATAAAAAATCTCTCTTTGTTCTTTCTCATGCCTTCTGAGGGGCTGAGAATCTTATAAAACGGAAAGATAGTGAACTGAGGTGTCAATCCCGCAGCACATTCATCAATATGCTTGCTGACTCCTAGCATACGTGTGTGCGGGTCTCTAATTTGCTGTTTATGAACTGTCACTCTATTTCTAAGGACATCACCCGTTTAGGAGTTTGTTAGCATCCGTTTGAGGTTTCTCGGTTGTCGCTGACTGTGAATTACTTTAGTCTTGCTCATAATGGATTTTAATGAGGAGTTTTGGTTCAACATAGTTTTGGTTCACTAATCCGGAAGTTAAAATTTGTGGAACAAAACGTTGCGGAACATGCCCCTATTTGAAGTCATTCACCCTGAGGAAGACTGTTCTACCATGAGTGGGTTTGAACCTGCGACCTCCCACACGGTAATCCAGTCCTCTACCAACTGAGTTAACCGGTCGGTGGTAGATGGTAACAAATTCTTATGGAAATCATGATAACCTTGTCAGATGGGTAGCTTGTAAGCCAGAGTCTGAAGTCCTGATGGGTGTTTTCAGGAGACAAGTCTTCACAGATCTTTTCAAGTGACGTCATCCATGACACTGCCAAGTGACAGTTCTGGAGGACAACCCATGTCCCATCTTTCACAGCGTTCTCTATAAGTCGAGCAGCAACAGGGCCCTGGGAATAAATTTCAGAAGTCACATGGTAAATAAACATAAGTAGTAACGTAGTATTAGTGGATATATTATTTTACCACTGCAGAAGAGAGTGAGCGATTAAAACAGCAAAAAAGACTATTACTTACCTGGCCTTGGCCGAGAGAGATGGCGTTAAACCTTTCCCCACTGAAACCTTTGTCAGCTGCGAACTTCATTAGTCCTAAGTAAATGATTTCAAAATAAGTAATATATTATTACATGTAACTTAAGGGGGGACTAACTTAACTACAAAATTAGCTAACATTGTTGCTATGGAAAGTTACGAACCCTCATATCTTGGAAACCCTAACTTGCACAGGCAAGTTGTCTGGCTATGTTTTTACAATAAAAAAGGTTTTCAAGATTTTTGAGTCACAACCATATTTGGTAAGTCACATGACCAGAACAGAAAAAGGCCTTAAACTCGAGTGGCATACACTTCTGGATGTGGAAAATGGTGCCACTGGTTAACGATCGCCAAGGTGCAAAACTCTATGTATCGATTTTTGGAAATTTGTGTTTTTGTGAGATTTATGATGTCATAAGTACGCAAATTCATACCATTTCGTCATTATCATTGCAGTTACAGTGCAGGCCAGAATTAAGCGAACTACGCATACGCGTTTTATACGCAGCAAAAATGCGTATGCACGTCTTTTTAGACTCGTCTATATGTGCGCGTATTTGCCATTGTTATTCATCGTCGTAATTTCTCTTTGTGTGGTATTGTCAAATAAAACAAAAGAATTCACCAGGTTGCCGACAAACACAAAATTTGCATTTTGTGAAACCAGCCAGTGACAGCTATCATATTTCGAATCTTATCCGCTTCGTAAATATTGGCTCGTAACCGGTATTGAATATTCCGCGCATGTAGAGGAAAACATAAAGATAATTAATCGAAAACAACTCGTTCGAAAAAAGGAACCTCTCTGTTTCTAACTTGAATAGCAGTTGAAACCTCCTAGTATCTCAGTCGTCACAAAATTTCATGTCGAAAGCTATCGTATTTCAGAACACCGTCGCTCACTTCGCAGATGGTGCAGATAAGAAGTCATGAATCTTTGACACCTAGTTAACGAGAAGGAATTTAAAAAAGATAGACAGTCAAAGACTTCATGTGGCTACTGCTTTAGAATCTTCCCATACACGTGCGAAACGTAGGTCAGTTGTTGAGGAAGCAAATTACCAGCCTTTACTCTTTACATGTTCTGAGAGTCACGCAAGGCACACTTTTCTGATCAGATGTTATTAGAATTTTCGCTCAGTTTATAGTATCTGATCTTGCTTGCAATTTTTATTTCAAGGGCAAAGAGGCCGAACGGAATCCCGAACGACGGCATTTCGGATGGAAAAACGTTTCCGAAAAGCAAGCCAGAAGGACAACAGTTTCAGACCTAACTTAGTTTCTTTAAGGGCCTGATTACATGAGCCGGGCTGGCCCGGTTAACCGGGCTGGTTTGAGTTTGCCGGGATCTCGGCATGTTTGTTAAACGCAACAAAAATCAACTTCGCGATTACTTGACAACCGGGCCAGCCCACACCGAAGCAGCCCGGCTAACCGGGCCAGCCCGGCTCATGTAATCAGGCCCTAAGATACTTAAATATCATTCAGGTCGAACGGCTAGGTCGCAGGCTTAAGTCTGACTTGCGTGTCATGGTCATTCTCAAAGAAGTGAACTTGCGAAACGGCTTGTTGAGACATTTGAAACTCCTTTCCTGGAAACATTTTGAGCCTAAAATTAAAATAACTGAGCAAGACTCGCATTCAAAAACGATGGTCAACGATAATGGTGCAAGAACTTGTTAAAGAGATGAATGTTAAGCGTGTAGATTTCTGTACAGTAATTTGCATAGTAACATGATCTCTGCAAGTGCAAGAGATGTTTACCACGGAGACCAAAATAGGTTTTGAGGGTCTTTTCAAGGGTAAATCACTTTGAATCGAAATTTTGTGAACCGTGCGATGAAAAACAATCGATGCTGAACAGATATCCAACGTAATGAGTAACACTTCTTAACTGATTTATTTAACAATATACACACGGTAAAATTATTCTAAATTACACTTTTCTCTGCGTAAAAAAAGTTAACGACTGGCGTACTTTGTTTTGTTTTTCCTCTTACAACCAAATAAATCTAATAAAGTCTAATCATTGTGGGTGTCTTCTTTCTTGTTGCGTAAATAGGAGTCTATAGCTTTACGGCAATCCCGCCACAAATTTTCTTGTTGGCTTACGGATGTTGGGAAGTAACGAAAAACAAGTTCTCTAATCTTACTAATTTTGTCTGGGTTAAGGGCCTCTTTATTTCCGACTCCCCTCACATTGCGGTTTTTCAGTTCATGCGGCTGAAAAAAATGCCGCAACAGTTGAACTGCGAAGTTCTTTCCAGACGTTGCTTTTGTTCTGAGGTGAAATATAACAGAGTCGTCCTGAGCGCAGTTGAAAGGAAGTTCCGGCAGGACATCCATGACTGTTGACTGTCCCGTTGTTGAGACAAGTATGAAATTACGATATCTCCGATTCTATTTGGCAATGATATTTATTTGCGAGTGAAAACTGCGTGAGTTGAAACAAGAGCCGGCAAGCAGTATGATGACACATTCTTTTGTTTTAAGTTCAGCAGACTGGCTGGCCACTGTAGTCCCGTTGTAATTATGATATATCTGGTTCTATTTGGGCTACAAAGACGCTTAAAACGGGAAAATACTCCATGTTTGATAGGAAAAGTTATGATCCAAATTATTACGACGCGCTAACTGTGGCAATGATATTTATTTGCGAGTGAAAACTGCGTGAGTTGAAACAGGAGCCGGCAAGCGTTGTGTCTCATTCTTTTGTGTTAAGTTTAGCACCCTGGCTGGTCGCTGTAGTCACGTTCACGTTGTTGAGCCAAGTATGAAAATATGATATCTCCGGTTCTATTTGGGCTACAATAACGCTTAAAACGGGAAAATACTCTATCTTTGATAGCAAAAGTTTTGATCCAAATTATTACGATGCGCTAACTGTGGCAATGATATTTATTTGCGAGTGAAAACTGCGCGAGTTGAAACGAGAGCCGACAAGCGTTATGACACATTCTTTTGTTTAGTTTAGCATCCCGGCTGGCCGTTGAGACAATATCTCCGGTTCTATTTGGGCTACACTCTACCTTGAAGGCAAAATTTATTATCTGAATTATTACAACGCACCGAGTATGGCAAGAATATTTTTTGCAACTGAAAACTGTGTGCCGTTGAAAGAAGAAACGCTTTAACGTACGAGACAAACATTAAGTTAAATACCGTCGCCCGCGCGGTGAAAATGCAGAGGTCTTGAGGAACTCAGACCTCCTAGCTCACTGTTTTATCCTCAGAAATCATCATTGCGGCAAGGAATAAATAAGAAAAGCGTCTACAAATATAAACAAACAAGTTAAATCTCTTCAAGGTCTACGCAGTGCTCGTTTCGCAAAATACAGATCTTTAAATTTAGAAACTCTACACTTCCGGTGTTTTATTCCTCTCTTAGCTTGTCACACACAGAAATCGGACTGTTGTAGTGCTTGATATCTTAAATTCTACGGATTTTTTTATTTCTTTGTTTCGTTTCGTTTCGTTTCATTTCGCAAAATACAGTAAACTTGCTGTAATTTAAGATATTTCAAAGTTTCTTCTTTTATGCGCTGAACAATGCGACATGGAGTTGTTCTTGACCTGAGCCGGTTCTACGATGAAGTCGGCAAGTGCAGTCATACTTTGTCCTTCTGAAAAGCTTTTCTCCGGCTATTCAAAAGAACAATGAAATAGCAACAATAGGAAAACAATGAGCTAGCTCATACATACTAATGCGTCTGACTAGACGCGCATCTGCAGATTTTTAGACGCGTATACGCATCCGCAGCAGACGGGTTTTACGCGTATGTTTTGGTTCGCTTAATTCTGGCCTGCACTGTATGTACATTAACAACAATTGCTTACGTAGGCTTGTAAAGAAGGCTGGAATATCTCCAATTGGTAAAAAAAATTGGAACTACACATAATTTTCTCCACATTTTAGGGATTTTTCTCTCTAAAGTGTGGTTGGGGCCTGAGGCAAGTTGCACATGCGCAATAACAATTCATAAATTTTACATGTTCACCTCTTCGCACGTTTCACCAATATATATAGTGGCAAAATTCCCTGCTAACAGAGGCCTCTTTTCCTTGTATTCAGCGTGCTGGAGAAAAGAGACCTCTGCCATGGGTCGAAACGGTCTTCAATTAAGCCGCCGTCCAAGTTCGTGGACGGAGGTTCTAAAACGCATGCTCCATGTATTGTTTGTCATTTGATCACACACTAAAAACATCATGTGATGGTTCGGTTGCTAAGAAACAGCCACGCATGCTCAACACAGACCGTTTCGACCCATGGCAGAGGTCTCTTTTCTCCAGCACGCTGAATACAAGGAAAAGAGGCCTCTGCTAGCAGGGAAGTGGCAAAAACACTGAAAAACCGTATTTTACAAAATAATTTAATACAATCCATAAAAATCCCTTGGAAACAATGCTAAGTCTGTAGTTAAGTTAGTCCCCCTTAAATGTTTTTGCTAGCTGACTTGATTTCTTCTGCTTTTACTTGCCTGCCATAGGGTCAGCTCCAGGAGAGAGAACAAAGATGAGTGGTGCACAAGAATTGGAGTCTACGTAGCTCTTGGCCAGGTCAAATGGCGGTGGCTGCACAAACTTACTACCAAGTTTGTCTTCCACAAAATTAGTGACAAGTGGTACAACCTACAAAATAAACTTCACTGGTCAGTTTGAGACATGAGAAAAAACTGCTAAGAAATAGAAGGTGAAAGATCTTGATAAAATGTTTTATCAATTATTACTATATATTTACATGTATAACAATAATAATAATAATAATAATAATAATAATATGCCGCACATAAAGAAATCTCGATGCGCTTACAATGTTGGCCTAGATCTAAGATGAAACTATGTACAATAAATGTTTTTAAAAAGGAAAAGTTTTCAAATGATGCTTAAAAGACTCAGAGTGTCATGATATATAGGATAATTATAATTGAAATTATTATTATTATTATTACTAGTTAGTAATTACCATGAGTAAGTGGAATGCTGCCTAGAGGTAGATGCAGGAAATAGAGGAAATGTAACATATTCTTAGGGGTTTGAGGGTTTCTGAGAGACAAATCTTTAAGCACACAAGTTGTTGTACGCATGCAATAACAAAAAGAAATTCATTGAAAAACCAAAACATTCAAGCCACTCTTTTCTCCATCTGGCAAAAAGAAACTTGACATTAAGTTAACCTTTGAATTTTTTTTACACTTATTGGTGGTTCAGTGGAATATAAAAATGTCAACAAATGGTCTTTAAAGCACAAATGTCACAGCTATTTTTTAACAACACGAAGTTTCTGGAACATTTCTCAATGTTTCAAACATCATCTTCAGCCAAATGAGTACAGTAGTAAAAGATTTCAAGATAATGAGTATATATAACTATTCATACAATGCTTCTTTATAAATTCAAATGTACATGTAAACAAATTAAACTAACAAATAATATCACAGAAAACAAAATGGATAATAATGGTAAATACAATTTAAAAATGTAATGCTAAAGTAACATGCTCTTGAAACTTGCTTGTTAAGTGTGGGTTTCAACTATTCAATACACTACTGTATGAAAGCTCTCCTTGATTTTAAGTTGATAAAAAGAATTGGCAGTATCAATGATATTTAAAACAAGATACATTATAATTATCTTGACAATCTTGACAAAAATTTTGCTTAGTTTGAATGGAGAGAAAATTACTTTAGCATTTAAATCCTTACAATACTTATTTATAATAGAAGAAATAGTGTAAGATGAATAAAAACCAATATATGGTAGTTTGTAAAACTGACAGTTAGAAACATCATATTTGGGAGCTTCCGCTGCATCCTTGAGTGACATTTCTTAGATAACCTTTTACTGACCTAGCTGCCAATTAACCAACTAGGAAACATATTACATTTCAAAATAGCAGTAAGGTCATTGATATCATTGCAAAAACCAAGGTTAGCGTTGTTTATTTTGTATGCCCTGTCTATGAGAGTCTTAATTAACCCCAATTTGTCTTGAAAGGGAGTGAAACTAGTAAGTAAAGCAGAGTAAGTCTTTTTGCGAAAAACAGAAGTGATGCAACAACACTGATTATATAATCACTAATATTTTTCTTAGATAATAATACAACTAAAAGTGGCAACTGGCCATTAACATCTGTTTCCATTGTACATGTAAACTTTATGTCTTAGGAATGGCATGTGTTACCACACACATCTGCATTATATGAATGATACCTCACCTCTACAGTGCTTTCCCTTTTATCTAAACTAATTATATAAGTAATAAAGTCCAAGCAACTGGATTGGATAAGATTTCTGCTAAACTTCTTTGCACATGTGCCGACCTAATTGCCGATTCCCTTTGTTTGATTTTTAATACCACTATGACAACTGGTATCTTTCCTGAAGAATGGAAATGCTCGAAAGTAGTACCAGTGTTCAAACAGGGTGACCGTACTTTTGAAGCAATTAAATTTCATTCTCAGTCAAAGAGCTTTGGGTAATGGTTGGTATAGGTGTATGTAATCAAATGTCGTCATTCTCAGGCGAACAGCTTTGGATAACAGTTGCAATGTTGCATGTTAGCTAGTTACATGTAGCTAGCTAGTGATTTGCAAAGTGAATAGCACTTTTGACACCAGTACTGAATATGACACCAGTACTGAATATCTTTTTCCAGTGCTGAAAAGGAGAAAGTGCCAGATCCAAAAAGCTTGCATGGTGTATAAATCTCTAAGGGCCTGTTTACATGGAGGTGGGGGACCCCAGGTAGGTGAGGTAACGCGCCTCTCCATATAATCTCTCATTTTTATTTGATCATGTTTACATGATAGGTGGGCTAACCCACCTAGGCAGGTTGCCCGGTCTGCCAGGTAGGGTAACCCTGTCAGCCGGGGTCACATTTTGCCATGTAAACGACTCAAGGCGGGGTAACCCGCCTAGCCGGGGTCGAGTTCTTGTTACATTTGCAAGCGCGCCAAAAGCCACAGCACTGAAATGTTGCAGCAAGAGCAGATAATGAGAGGAAAAGAACACTGACCGTCAAAATGCGTCGTTTGCCCACCATTTTCTCTGTTTACATGCCTAGCGACCACGCAACAACGTCTAGTAACGTCACCCCGGGACCCCGAGTTGTAAGTTTGCATGTAAACGCAGGCCATTTTTCGACCACGGCTAGGCGGGTTACCTCACCTACCTGGGGTCCCCCACCTCCATGTAAACAGGCCCTAAATGGGCTTGCTCCTGATTATCTTTGACCTTGATTTGTCATGCATAACACCATTATTAGCTATTCTCTGTGCAACACTAAAGATATACTTCCTGTCCCCCTTCCCTGCACCAACTTTCTTTAGAACAGTTTCAGATATAGTGGTGTGGTGTTGTGAAACAGTTTACCAACTCATCTGCAGCAGGCAGGATCTCTAGCATCTTTCCAAGCTGGCTGCAGCAGCTTCTTTTAATGTAATTGCACAATTAAACACGACTCTCATGTAAAGGAGTTTACCTTAGTTATTATAGTTTTAGATAGTTAGGTTTTGAATTTTATAACTACACCTGGAATATTTGATTTGATTTGATTCAAAAAACATATCAGCAGGGTTCAACATCTCCACTAGCCTGGTAGCCCGAGGCTAGTAAAATAGAGTACGGCTAGTAAAAATCACATGTTCAGCAGTTCATGGGCTAGAAGAATTTGAGAAACAAGCTATATTTAATTCAATTATCTTAACTAATAACAACCTGTGAGAAGACAAATTATGTAAAGTTTTAAGCTCCAATGACTTGATGAAGAAGATGCAACACCACCACTAGGACTGCCTTTAATTTCAGCGGTTAAGTCACTCTGGTTCAGCAACCAGCAAGAAGTGGTTGGCAGATCATAATAACAACAATAATAATAATAATAATAATAATAATAATAATAATAATAACATTAGATTTATATAGCGCTAAAATTATGAAATATTCTAAAGCGCTTTACAATGTAAGATTAAAATTATAATAAAAAGCTAAGAATAAAAATTCATGTATTAAAAATAGAACAAGTTAAAAAACATATATGATTAAGACGGATTGTACGCTAATTTAAAAAAGTTTGATTTAAAAGCAGTCAGAGTTGGACTTTGTCGTATCTCACAAGGGAGATTGTTCCAGAGAAAAGGTGCAGAGTGTGCAAAAGCATGATCACCAAATGATTTGTGGTGAGATCTGGGAACAGCAAGGAGGTTATGGTCGTTTGAATGAAGGTGATAAGTTAGGTTACTCTTCTTGTGTAAAAAGTCCTTGATATAGTCGGGTGCTTGATTATTAAGAGCTTTGTATACCAAAAGCAAGAGCTTTAACTGGACGCGATAGATCACAGGAAGCCAGTGCAGGTTGAACAAGGTAGAAGAGATGTGGTTGAATTTGGATAGGCCAGCAATTAATCTACCAGCAGTACTTTTTGAAGATGGTCAGATTGGTATTTAGGGATGCCATAAAGACGAGAATTGCAGTAGTCCAAGTGGGAAGTGACGAATGCATGGACAAGACTCTTGGTGGTCTCAGGACTAAGAAATTTCCTTATTTGCCGAATTCTGTACAACCCATGGAATGCTTTACTGCAGATCTTGCCAATATGGACGGACATAGACATCGTAGCTTCAAACCAGGAGCCCAAATTGCGAACACTTTCTAAAGGCTGGATAGTAGAGTTGCCAACAGTAATGGAGTTGATTGAGATTTTAGATAATTGATGGTGAGAGCCAAGAATTAAGAATTCAGTCTTTGAGTCATTAATTAATAGGCGGTTATGAATTAACCAGGCGCGAACATCAGAAATGCAGGCTTCCACAGCTGTTAGAGTGCTATCCCGAGACAAACTGTCATTTGGTCTAAAAGAAAGATAGAGTTGAGTGTCATCGGCATATCCATGGGCAGAGGGAAGATGGCTGGCGATAACCTGATAAAGCTGTGAAATGTACAAAATAAACAAAACTGGGCCCATGCAGCTTCCCTGCGGGACACCACAGTTCAAATCAAAATCATCTGAAATCCCATTGTCGATATGAACACCTTGCTTTCGATTAGATAGATATGAGGCAAACCAGTCATGGGCAGAGCCGATGATTCCAAAATTATTTTGAAGGACACCGAGAAGAATTTCATGATCGATAGTGTCAAAAGCTGCACTCAGATCTAATAGCACTAGAAGCGTTATTTCCTGATGATCCATAGACATGAGGATATTGTTCTGAACTTTAAGCAAGGCAGTTTCAGTTGAATGAAATTTCTGAAATCCTGATTGGAACTTTCATTGGTAATAAAGCATTTTGTTCACAGTGAGGGAGCAATTGAGAAAGAACACAATCTTGGAGATAAAAGCTAGGTTGCTTACAGGATGGAAATTTTTATAAGTTAACTCCAAGCCAGATTTCTTTAGAAGAGGTTTCAGAATCACATTTTTCCATTCATCTGGGATGTGAGCTTTGGAAAGAGACAAATTGACCATACCTGTTATGACAGGCAAGAGAACATCAAGGCAAACCTTGACGAGCCACGTAGGTATTGGATTGAGTGAGCATGAGGCGTTAGACAATGAATGGATAAGTTTACAATCATCCTCAGCTGATAAGGGCGAAAAGCCATCCAACTGTGCGACAGGAGCTGGGGTATCGAAGTAAGGAGGAGTTACTTGAATGTTACTGATAGAGTCCTTGATGAGGTCAATTTTCTTCATAAAGTATTCGCCAAAGTTATTTGCAAGTTGTCTTGGATCATTGTGATCTGGCAGATTACTCCCAGTGGTATCATCACAAAACAAACTGTAAGCAACTCAGCATCAGGATTATCACCATTAGCAAGTGCATTTTAGTAATTCTGACTTCTTTCAGTAAGATGTTATCAACAGCTTTGGAAGTCCCCAGTTGAATTGGAAGTACTTGCTCACAAAAGAGGCTGATAAGCTCATAAAAGGACATTAGGGCCATTTATACTGAAGAAAATAAGATGAAGCTCGTCGAGTTGTTTTCTGGCCAGAATTTAGCCAATAAGATCCAAAACTGCCCAAAACTCTGTTTGCTGGTGGAGCTTCTGGCACCCTTCGGTTTCTGAAGCTTAATATTAGCTTTCTTAGTTTCGGGCATGTGCAGAAAAGTTTCACTGCCCCCTCGCCTTCTTCCTTTTACTTTCTCTCCTCCCCTTTTCTTTCACTTTTCTTGCCTCGCTTTGCTTTTTCTCAAGCTGGGCATTTTCTGGGCTTCCTTTTGGTGGGAAAAGATATGGGGAAAACGTTTAGGATCATTGGATTAGATGGAAGGAAGTGCAGGTGGGTAGTAGAACAAGATTTTCATTCAAATTTTTGGCTCAACATCACTTAGTTTTTTCGCATATTCTCCAGCCTGTTTACTGGAATGGTGCTCATTTTGGTATGGATTGAAAGATCTTTTCCTCCTACACATGTTACATATTAAAGTTGTTTAGAAGCGTTGAAACTGATGACATCACAAGTGGTACAAGGTATGTTGTTCTGCATGGCCACTTTTGGCCCCCTCAGGAGTGAAAGCGTTAATTAAGACATGAACTTCGTCATATTTATGGTTTCGCATCCTAAATAACATGTGAACTGCAAGTGCGCGTGCATAACAACAAGAGCAACACGAGCTTGTCTTATGATTAGATAGTGTAATTGGTTGCAAAGCTTTGCAAAAGATGGCCAGGAGAGGCAAAAGTGAATTCAGCATCTTCTTTCTTTACCCTGCCATCAGTCACACCAATCCGTCAATCACTTTCTTCCAACTCTTCTCGGATTTCTGTTGTATTCTTTGTATGCTACGGTGCGTTTATGAATTTTCTATAACAGCGTGGTCTTCATAAGAAAAAAAATCTCTGAGAAAGTCTCTTCCTTCTTAAAACAACAGGACAGCATGCTTTCGTTTCTTGCTAAAGCGCACCATTTTGGCGGGTAAGCGAGGCTATATCAAAAATAAGATGCGAAACCTTTATACGATATCTTCATGTCTTTTGCAGGACACGAAGGTATAAGAGGTACAGTTTGCGTCCTATTTAAGTCGCACCTTATTTCCTCCCATATAAATGGCCCTATTACCTTCCTCTGGACACGTTACCAAAACGTTTGTGACCCTAATGAGTACTTCCACAAGCAAATAATTTTATATTGGCCATTTCGGAGTTGTGCAGGGAACTGGGGTGAGTTTCAAATTTTAACCAATTGATAAACTTACACCATAAAATGAAAGATAACGTTGGGATTAGGCATATTACCAAGTTTGATGCTTTTAGGTTGAACAGAGATGAAGTTATGGACTTTAAAACATAGATCGAAATCCATACAAATGTGTCTAATTTTGAGGTTGCGTCCCCCCAAACCATATGTGACCCTCCACGGGATTTCAGGAAATAAGGTGAACGCACGCACATGGCACGTTATAACATGCTCGCACGCTAATGGCATGACACGCTTACCGTGCGGGTATGCATATAAAGACAATTGATCCTGGATAGCGTGTTCGTAGCCATTGTTCTTATCTGGTTAACACAGTAGAGCTTTGTTTTTATAACACACTAGATTTTTTGTTTTTTAACACGCAAAGTTTCTTTGTTTCCTTGACACGGTAGAATTCTTAACACGCTAGCTCATCTTGTACAACCCAGCTTACGTATACTTCGTGACTTGTATTTGTCAGCTTCTTATTTGTGAGAATGGTGTTTGTAAAGTATATTATGTACAGAATATAAACGAAAATAAAGAAAACCTACTGTCCTATTCGAAAGTTTTAATAAGAAAAAGGAAACATTCACGGCAAATCACGGCTCTTTCCCTCAGGATTTTCTCAAGCAATTCAGTGAGCACGACATGTTTCACAAGGTCCAGTGACCAATGGATCCCAGTGTGAACACATGAATTATTTTTTTAAAACTTCTTACCTTTTAAAATATACATCCCTATCACCTCACGCAGTGAATAAGCGGTACCGTATCTTTGTGCATCCTTTAGAAACAGATTTCCTCCATGTCCCCTGATCGACGTGGTCGCTGTTTGTCACTCTTAACGGGCCCGAAATCGTATTTTAAGATCAAAGTTTCAAGAAAAGTAGGGTGTGATCTGACCTCCAATGAAGTCTATTTTGTTTCTTTAGCTGATAACTTCACTGTATAATTTTCAAAACTTTTGAAACTCCCAACAAAACAGCTCACGAGCCCGGTAATTACCGGGAGCTTCGAGAAACAAGCCCCAGGACCCTGTGCATACCATTCCCTCGCTTTTGGTTTCCATAGTTACGCGGTTTACAACACAAAAACGTTTACACGCGTGAAGGAACACACAACGCTTCGTACACGTCTATTATCAAGTTTCAAAATGCAATCACAAAGTAATGATTTCTCATACTTTCTTACCGGCGAAAGAGATTTAGAATCTCTGGCAGAAGATTATTTTAGCGCCAGACCAGTAGACGAGCAAGATGATCAAGAGGACAACTACAGTTCTGACTTCAGCGGCGATGAAACTGATCAGGAAATTGACTCCGATGTTGACTTTGACTTTTCGGAGTGTGATACATCTGAGCGATCGAGAGTGCAGGCATTTGTGACCAAAACATGTGGATGTGCACATGGATATAAAGGAAGTCCATGCAGCTCCACTATACAAATCGAGGACATTATCGATTGCCGAAACAACTGTGGGGAACTTTCCTCGACTGAACTAGATCTGGTAATTTTAGGAATGATCCAAAGTACCATGAACTGTGACGAGGTCAGCTACTCAGGGAGAGCAGAGAAAACGAGGCAGCGAACCAGGATGCTGTTCTATTTCCACAGCCACCGAATCTGCCTGAAAACCTTTCTTTTCATGCATTGTCTCCACAAGACCAGATTCTACAGCCTCGTTAAACATTATCGGGTTAACGGACTATAGCTTCGTACTCACAGCAACAAGAAACGTCTACCAAGCCCCGCCTTCAGTGCTGCCACTATTGAACGGGTAGTAAAGTTCATCATGAATGTCGCCGAAGACCAAGCCCTTTTACTTCCAGGACATGTTCCTGGCTTCAAAAGAATTGATGATAAACTGCTGCCAAGCTCCATGACAAAATCTCGTCTTTGGAAAAGCTACCAAGGTGCGTGCGCTGTTGACGGACACGAATCTGTTGGATACTCAAAATTCTGTGATTTGTGGACCCAACTTTGCCCCTTCATTGTCATAATGCGACCAGCGTCCGATCTCTGCTGGACATGCCAGAAGAACAACAACCAAATTCTAAAATCAGCTAATTTACCGGACAATCAAAAGGCAGAAGTTGTAAGGCAGCAAGAAAACCATTTGAGGCTTGCTGCAGGGGAGAGGGATTTCTACAAAAACTGCTGCAAATCAACGAAAGATACCCTCACCGAACACTTAAGGAACGTTGAATTTTCCAAGAAACGAGCACCCTGTAGTCTTGAAGGAACAGCCCACTACTCGTATGATTATGCGCAACAGCTTCACTACCCTGCCGACCCTTACCAGCCGGGCCAGTGCATTTCAAGACCCCACATAAATGTGGTTTGTTTGGAGTGTGTTGTGAGGCCATACCAAGGCAAGTTAACTTTTTAATCGATGAAGGTGTACTTACGGGGAAAGGCGCAAACAGCACAATATCGTACATGCACTACTTTTTTGAGTGGCACGGACTAGGTGAAACATTTGCGCAAATTCACGCTGATAACTGTGGGGCGCAAAATAAAAACAATGCCTTCATGTGGTATTACCTTTGGAGAGTGCTGACAGGGCGACACCACACAATCCAGTATAACTTTTTGATTGCGGGACATACGAAATTTGCACCAGATTGGTGCTTCGGACTCGTCAAACAAAGAACGAGGAAAACGTTTATTTCATCACTATTTGATATTGCAAGGGCAGTCGAGGATTCCGCGATAGTGAACACGGCCGAGTTGGTTGGATTGCACAACGGCACAGTACTGATCCCAACGTACGATTGGATGAGTTACCTCGATACATTTTTCAAGAAGATTCCGCATCTGAAGACTTATCATCACTTCCGATTTGATAAAACCTTTCCAGGAACAGTGTTTTGTAAACAGTATTTTTCATCTGAGGAAACGGCTATTAACATTCTTAAAACTGACAGGAACATGCCGCAAGCAGGCCGTTTGCCTCCTGTTATTACACCTAAAGGCATTAGCCATGAAAGGGCCGAATACCTGTTCAAAGAAATCCGTGAGTTTTGTCGTCCAGGAACCGAAGACTTTGTTGCCCCAGAAGTCCGTTGAACTAAGACTCAGTTGTAAACGAACACGTTTTTTTTTTTGTTTTACTATAAATTTTAAATCATATGCATGTTTGTGAACAGAAGTTGTTATTAGTGGTAGTTTAGACTCTTTATGATACTTTTTTTTCTTTTTAAAATAAATTAAATTGAAGTAAGCAGTTGCAATATTATTTTTCTTGATCAGGCAACAGCACATAGCAAGTTTTTTTCCATTGGCAAATAGAGAGACGTGCGGCAGCAGCAACTTTAATATTTAGGAAGAAAATAAATTAGGGTGAACTCTCACAATCTCTCTTTTTATATCATGTGGGCAACCAAAATAACTTGAAAAGCAAGGTGACTCATTAGTAACAACTAAATTATCCGGGGAAGAAGTCAACTGAAGTGAATCCTTCTCTATCGTGCCGACAAGTAAGAGTTTTTCCTTTCTGGAATAAAAGCACGCCTTTTAAAACAATTTAACTCATCGGACAAAGTGAATCCTTCTGGATCGCGTGTGCAAGCGTGAGACTTTTTACTTTTAATATTAACGCTCGGCATTTAAAACAACTTAATTACATTAGACAAAATGAATCCGTCTGCATGGATCGTGGGTCCACCGTGTCTTTTTACCTTTTAATTGATTAAAAGCACGGCATTTAGAAGAACTTATTTTCCTGGGAAAATTAAAATGAAGTGTATTCACCATTGCGCGGGCAATATCGGGGCTTTCTCTTTCTGAAATAAAAGCGCGGCATTTAGAACAACTTAATTATCATGGGAGAAAAGTAAATTGTAGAGAATAGATAAATGATAGATAAATGATTTGCGGTAGCATTAACTGTTATTTGTTAGCGTGATTTGGAGTAAAAAAATTGCCAGACCTTTTTCTCGATATCTCTTGTAGTATGTTTTTTTTCCTTTTACTATAAAATCTGGGGTTCAGAACATCTAATTTTCTTTCTTGTTGTTCTGTGTTTTCTTCTTTTTGCGCGAGTTGAGAATAAAAGTTTTCTGCACCTCAAGAGTCTTAATTTCCGCATATTGTTACAGGAAAGGTGAGTGCGGCATTGAGAACAACTTAATTTTCCTGGGAACAAGTGAATTAAAGTGAATCCTCTTCGATCGCACCGACAGCGGGCGAGTTTTTCCTTTCTGAAATAAAAGCGTGGCATGTGGAACAACTTATTATCCCGGGACGAGGGAAATGAAGTGCATTCTTGATTGCGCTTGCAATGTGTGGCTTTTTTTCTGAAATAAAAGCACGGCATTTAGAACTCAATTATCATGGGAAAAAGTTAATTGTAGAAAATAGCAAATAACAAGTATCTTTACGTAATAAATAATGTGCGGCAGTGTTGAATTTGTTATTTATTAGTGTGATTCGAAGTAAAAAAATGCAAAACCTTTTTCTTGATCTTTATCGTAACATATGGTATTTTTTCCTTTTATTATAAAATCTTGGGATTCACAACATCTAATTTTCTTTTTTTGTCGTTTCCTGTTTTCTTCTTTTGCGCGAGTTGTGAACAAAAGTTTTCCGCACGTCAAGTCTTAATTACAAACTATTGTTACAGGAAAGGTGAGCGCGGCATTTAGAACAACTTAATTTTCCTGGGAACAAGTGAATTAAAGTGAGTCCTTCTTGATCGCGCCGGCAGCTGGTGAGTTTGTCATCTCTGAAATAAAAGCGCGGCATTTGAAACAACTTATTATCAAAAGTTTTCCGCACGTCAAAGTCTTAATTTCAGACTATTGTTACAGAAAAGGTGAGATTTTTCCCTCCGCCCTTCAACAAATTCATTCTTTAAAGTTTTGTCATTGGCCAGTAATAATATCCGCAGCTATTTAAGAAGTGGTAGTTACTAACGTTACTTCACCATCCAAATACACGATCTGATCATGGCTCTCAGAAATCTTACGAAAGTTCCCAAGCTGTGCCTGGTTTATTTCAGTACTGATAAAAGCACCTGCATTGTGGATACCAAAAAGTTAAAAGATAAGGAAACAAAAAGTTCTTTTACTGACCTCGCGCCATCGACTTCTTCAACTGTTACCATCAGAAACAGTGGCAAATTACTGGAAGCAATGGTCATTGCAACCCATGGTAAGTTCCTTTAGATCTGTTATTAAAATTTATGCTGTCAGTAGACGTGCGACCGACACTAATTTTTCGTTTGATTTCTTTCCAGATGACATCTCCTATCTTAATCACCAAGAGAAACTGTTCGTGGATGATCCTGCAAACGCTCACCTGTTTGACGAATGCTCTCCCTTGAAGCCACAGAGCAAGCGAAAGCGTTCAATTGAAGACACTCCTGGCTTACCCAAAACGAAAAGAACGGAAGATGCTGAGCAAGATGAGGTGAGTAAAATAGTCTTTTAAATTGCCATCGTTTCGTCTGCTTCCTTTTATTGCTAACCTTTTAGGAGGTTCTTTCGTTTACGGCAACCTAAATTTTGAGAAAAGTAAGGGTATTGACGATAGCGGATAGAAAATATTATTGCTATACTTTATATTCCAGAAGTAGTTCATGGTTAGGAAAAAGAATTTCCTGACGACAAGAGTTTTTCTTCTATCTGATTCCATTGCTCGGCACTAAAATGCATGTTTCGTAAAACGTGATCTTATGTCTCGAGAAAGATGCTATGGAGTTTAAGATGCCACTACGGCGAAGGCAACAAAAATGTCAAATAGCAATTGAAGGGCTCGGAGCATAACCATCCTATGTCGAATTTTGGGTTGTTTTTCGATTTTGCCGGGATTTGCCCGAATTGTTGCATGTAAACTGCAATTCAATTGAAAGAAGATGTAATGCAACTTGCAAACCACTCCCATGGAAGGTTGGTTTCTTGGTGTACGTAAGAAAAATGCATTTCTGGAAACACATTGTATGGTATTTTTTTGACTGATTCATCCAGAATCCAGAAATGCATTTTTTCTTACGTACACCAAGAAACCAACCTTCCATGGGAGTGGTTTGCAAGTTGCATTACATCTTCTTTCAATCGAATTGCAGTTTACATGCAACAATTCGGGCAAATCCCGGCAAAATCGAAAAACAACTCAAAATTCGACATAGGATGGTTATGCCCCGAGCCCTTCAATTGACGTCGTGAATTGACTAATTCAAGTTTTATCAACAACGTGAACATACAACGACGAATCTCTCTTACCGCTCTTTTTATTTAAACTTCGCTTGGATATTTTTCTTAAGATGCCAATTCCAGAGAGTTTGCCTAAATAAAACAGCGACCGAGTTGGGATAATCGCTCTTAACTATGCTCTTAAGTTTCATAGATCGTGAAATCATTAAAAATAATTAAAAATCACTCTTAAAAATATTTTACTGTTTTGCGACAAACTGCAAAAGCACATCATAAACCTACTATTATCTGGAAGTAACTGAGGTGAAAATCACTTTGTTTGCCCATTTTTACGAATATCACAGAAATTTTAAAAAAAAATTAGGAGTTTATAATATGATTTTGGGGGATGCAGCCTCAAAATTAGAGACATTTGTATTGATTTTGAACAATGCTTTAAAGTCCATAACTGGTCTCTGTTCAACCTAAAAGCATCAATCTTGGACAAATGGCCAATCTCAACATTACCTTTCTCGTGATGGTGTCAACTTATCAATTGGTTTAATTTGAAACTCGACCCAGTTCCATGCACAACTCTGAAATGGCCAACAGCAATCAAAGCAAGTGACCACATGCCATGCATGCGCAACAATGCTGCCCTTTGATACTGTGGGCGCAAAGCAAACATCCAGAAACCCAGAAATCCATGCATCTCAACCAAACATGATTTGTATGGCTGCCTCATACCTCGGCAGCAATTATTATTGGTGTTGTTGTTATGATAATCAACATCGTAATCATCATAATCTGAAATAGACGAAGAATGAACCCCAAAGAATCATGCTATAGTCAATGGTGTTCTTGATACTTTGGGCGCAAAGCAGACATCCATCCTTGTCATTCTTGGAAAACAATGTTTTCTTCAGCCTCCGGTTTTTGTCTGAGTTTGCCATTTTTCTTTAAGTCCTACCGTTATGAATTACATGTATGCTCTTAGCACTGGGAAGACCTCTTGAAGGAGGTTGGCAAATACAGTAAATAGGATGAGTAACTGCGGAAGAAAGGCAGAAGCAAATCTGTTTACCTTGTCAGGTCTCAGACACCGGATCACCATCATTTTCTGGAAATCAGTCAGTTCTTCAGACCAGGGAGAAGGGAAAGGGGCTCGATGAGGTTCTTTACTGTCGTAGATCTTACGCCATTCATGTGTGTTACCTACAAAACTCCTCCTTTCAAAAATAAAGGGTTAGCACTTGTTAGAAATGTTTTTATTTGGGGCACCAAATAACAAGAATGAAGGCTCCTAATGTAAAAGTTTACAACTAACCTGAAATCTTTAAAACCATGAAGATCGCACATTCGACACAGCTCATCCCAGGCCTTGTCTGACAGCCACGAAGGGTCTGGGTTTTCCAGCTACAGAGAAGACAAATTTTCAGGAAGAAATTGCAAATTAAAAGAATAATCTCGTTCTTCAAACTTTCTCACATACAGTGGAGAATGCAAACAGAGTACAAAAATATTTCCTTGAGGTTGATGGTACAGTCAACATTGTATTTGTTGTGGTTCAGTGTTATCCTTGGTTCAAATTTTATTTCCCTTTGTTTTACTTTTTGTACTCATCATCATACATTACCATACATACAGAACAAAAGAGAATAAAAATTGAACCAAGGATAAAATTGAACTACAACATATCACCTTGTTTTCCAGACCCACTCCACCCGTAAGAAAAAACATGAATTCATCCATGTCCATTTCATTCTTTGCACTGAAATTAGATACATCAAGCAATTCAGTATGTTTAAGACCCCCAGATAATTAATACACATGTACTTATTGCTTCAACAATGTATAATGTTGGCACAATGTTAGATGCACTCCAACCTTGTTATCCAACAAATGTTGGATGCTGGTTTTCATACAATGTTAGTAAGTTGAGAACACAAAGAAAGTCCGGCTGATCCTCCTATCCAAACAGAAAGAGTTAGAGAAAAAAGAAAGGAAAACCAAAGCGAAGGTTGCGGACCGAAACGCTGCCACAATGGAAGAGACTGAAGCCACTGGAGGACAGTGATGATCAGTAAGCTTGACTTTAAAAAGTTTATAATTTCCTTTTTTGTCCTTTTGATAAAATTTTGAAAAGAAAAATGTTGACGCTTTTATGTTTTTGAGCGAATAAACTCATTTCATCGTGTACAAATTTTGAAAGAAGATATTGAACTTTGAGAACCTTGGATCAGAGTGAATAAAAGTCACTTCATTGTCTAATCTCTGTTGTCATTATTTTTTGAAAGAAATCTCAGTACTTACATGTATAAAATAAACAATTACTTCATGCTTGGTTCGCTCATGCGCTTTTTTATGCACTCATTGTAAAGAATCGCAAACTCACTTGTTCGCTACGCTCACTCATTCATTTGTGATTCTTCACAACTTGTGTATAAAAATCATGTGCTAACCAACCATGAAGTATAATCTCTATAAAATTATATCTCCACCGTCAATTCTAAATACCATAATGCTCACACCCTTCCTCTGGTTGGCCTTGTAACGCAGTCAATGAAAGTACTGGTATATCTAATCCAAAGCTTGTGAGTTCAAATTTTGTGAAAGTAAAATATTTTTCCTTTCAAACTCCAGTAGCATAGACGCAAAGTCACCAAGCCATGCATGCACTGGAAATTCAACAACAAAGATCATTCCTTGACTGGTGGCCTTATGGTTAGAGTAACAATGACAGGAAGATACGGTTTATATTCCATTTCATACGTTATATTGGTTACTTTATACAGGAGGTGGCATTACTTAAATTTGCTGAAGATCGCCATGCACACCAAAATAAACAACATTTTCAGTTTAGCTTACGGATCATCTCACCTGAGAATATTGCAGCAGAGCACAAAGGAAAAGAGAAGCTTGTCCTTTTCAAACAAGGAGCGACAAACGTTACAGTACAGGTTGTAAGTGAAGTGATCACTTAAATAACGCAATCGGCGCTCTAAGATCTTCGATTTGTTGCTGTAAGAAACAAGTACAAAAATTCGGCTGAACCCATTTCTAGGAGAATAAAACTGACACAGTCCTTCATGGATCTGTTCTACTGTACCAAGGTCAAACCTCTCCTACTACATGTATGAACAGAAACATGGCCACATTCCTGAGTTACATATCTGTTATACAGAAATAAAGGTAATCAAAAGTCTCTGTAAATAAATGCAAGCAATGAAATTAAACCTTTTCAGATGTTAGTGATGGTCTGCACGTTTGAGGCATTGCACATTATGATACCTTACACATCTAGAAGATATGAGATTTGACAGCAAAACCCCAAAAAAGATCATCAATGAGATATGATGTTACCTAGCAAAAGGACACAGGAAAGATAAAGCCAAATGCACATGATCACATAGAATCAAAAAAACCATTTAACAAACCTGTCATGTATGGAGTTAAGAAACAGGTTGACAAACCAGGTGAGAGAGGACTGGTACATGGGGTCAATATTTGGTAGATCAGTTATTGAGAAGAACAGCACTGAGGCATGCGCTGCTATCGGGTTGTATCCACGGCGAGACTCGTTGATTTTAGCTTCTGTCTCCTCTGCAACCTAAACAAGCAATAAAAAAATTAAAACTGAATTAGAGGTTTCTTTCCCAGATCGAACATCACTATGGAAATGGATCCAATTCTTATGGCACCTTTTATGTCTTTTTATGTTTCCTCTTGACGGTCACTGGTCTCAAACATACGGTTTTAGCTCGGCCAAACCACTATATGGTACAGCTATTGTTTTGAGTAATCCAAACATCTATTTTCATTGGTCCCTGTGCCCTGTAGCTTCTTTTGTTATCAGGGCTAGGGGTACTGCTTGTGTTGTATAATCTATTGTTTCATTCTCCAATCACAGAGCTACAGGCTCTCTCACTGTTTTGGGAATCGTTGCAATGGTTGGAACAATACCTTTATTTTTACATGTAAAAGTCTTCAGACCATTGTAAAACATGGACCATAAATGAGTTTTAATTTGAATATTTTTTTTCAAAAATCAAAAGATATATTAGGTTCCACAAAATCTATCATTTGTTAATCAAATCAGATTACAAATGTCTTACTTAAATTCTTGGAACATTGCCTGTGTATTTTTTTAAATGAGCAATGAATGAGTTTGACCAGTTATGTCTGTCTTTGAGTTCGACCATAAAAGGTTAATTGATAAATTAGAGATTTCGGCCAAATAAAATTGAAGGGTGTTCTGCAAAAGGGGCGTAAATCACTTTGTAGGCAAAAGTCTTACGCTAATTTGATGAATCCATGCCTTAAAATCACAAAATAAGTGCAGAACTTCATTTCTGACACCGCAACCCGTCAGTATGCCAAAGTAGAGTGAATTTAGAGAGATTTGGATTTTAAGGCCTAAAAGCGATATATGCCCCTTTTGCGGAACACCCTTCAATTGGAACTGGAATGCTCTGTACTAACACCAGGTTACTTTGCCGAGTCATATAATTGTGGACACACTTTAAACTGTTTAAAATCTGATGGTGGCCTTTAACACGTCTCAACAGGATGAACAGTAACAGCAGTCTCGCAGACCCCAAGGAATTAGGGAACTTTACAAACGGGTTTTGCATGCAAGAGCAACATGGGTGAGGAGGTGATGGAGTTTTTGACTGCCTCTGAGAATGACCAAAATGGAAAGTAGATAAGAACACTGTAATTTCCATAACATGTATATTGTGAGGAAATATTTGAAAAGAAACTGTCTGGTAAACATGATCATATTACACAAACTCCATTCGAAATATAATTATGAGAGAACATCAGGTAGAATACCACTTATTGTGCTACGAACCACTCTTTAATGCATCTAAAGAGAAAAAATATACTAAGAGACTATACCCCACAGGGTAGGAAAACAAAGCCGGCATGGCATACATACATATATATCCTTTATTTCCATGTCTAGTTGTTCTAGTGTAAAAAGGACCAACTGGGGACACTCTAATGTAGTACGACAACACCCTGTGGTCCTACATTGCGCCACTGTCATGTGATAGTCCATCTTTCCTGCTGTGCTACACACACACGTACAGGTATGTGCGCATTGTGACCACAGTTTTTGCACTTTTTTAATAATAATAATAATAATAATAATAATATATTTATAGAGTGCCTTTCTACAAGATTCAAAGGCGCTGCTTACACTAATCAAACATGAAAAAAATAATAAAAATAAATAAAATAAAATAAATAAATAAATAAATAAAAACTACAAAATAAAATTTAAAACCACTTATAAAATAACGCATCATAAGTTACCAGTATAAGCTCGAATAAAAAGGAGAGTCTTGAGTTGGCGTTTAAAAATCTCTACTGTACTACTTAATTTAACATCTTGTGGCAGTTCATTCCAAAGATCAGGAGCAGCAACTGAAAAGGCCCGGTTACCTAATAAATTCTTAAAAGAGGATCTTAGGTTGCGGCTGGGATTGTATGGTCGAAGGAGTTCTTGTATGTAGGTAGGGGCTTGTCCATGAAGGGTTTTGTGGGTGATTAAGACAATATTAAATTCTATATGAAGGTGAACTGGTAGCCATTGAAAATCTTTGAGAACAGGAGTAATATGGCAGAATCTTGGGGACTGGGTGACAAAACAAGCTGCTGAGTTCTGAACATGATGTAGTTTATGAATGAGATAAGAGGGAAGACCGTACAATAGTCCATCTCAACTCATTCTTCATTTGATTTCACTTTTGCAGTTCATATATGATTCACTTCATATATCATTCACACTCATTTCTTTCATGGGAACATATGAACCCACAATTGACCTGCTCCCAACGTCAGTGGCTTCATAGCTCAGTTGGTTAGAGCATCGCACCGGTAATCGCGAGGTCACGGGTTCAAACCCCCGTTGAAGTCCTGAATTTTTTTCAGGCTTCTTTTCGCAACTGCATAAATTGCGTTCACAACTGTGAGGATCATTCTTCATTTGATTTGAAACATTTGGATATTAACCGAATAATCCAGCTTACGCTGATAAGGACGGAAAATGACATAATTTGACTTCTTAGCATTGAGTGTTAGTTTATTTGCATTTAGCCATTCAGAGACTTTAAGCAATTTGTTATTGACAGTTTCCTCAAGAGATTTCAGATTTTTGTCTGCATACAGCAAGTTAGTGTCATCAGCAAAGAGATAGAATGATAATTTACCGGAAGAGTTATGAATATCATTGATGTAGATCAAGAATAACAGTGGGCCTAACACAGAGCCTTGGGGAACACCACATGATATCTGACTCTTTGAAGATAAATAAGAATCGACTTCAGTGACTTGTGATCGGCCTAGGAGGTATGAAGAAAACCAGTCATTAATGATGCCCGTGATGCCATAGTGATTAAGTTTTTGTAACAAAATAGCATGATCGACGGTGTCAAAGGCCAGAGGGCCATACTGAGCATAACAGGCCCCCCTATGATGTTTGCATGATGCATTAATATCTAACAAGGATGTTCCCAGAGAAGACATCAAATCTATTTTGGAACAATCACTTTGTTTGCTAGGCTCTGCGAATGGCCAATTCTCAACCTTGAGATGAAAAAAAATTCTCGTGGCCATAAATAAAGATAAAATTGGCCTAGCTGAGCAGTATCTTCCCAATGCTAAGCGCATGCGAGAACTGAAAAAGTGTGAGCAATAGTTTGTGTCATGCAAGACTTCTTCTTTTAAGTTCAGTCACTGGATTGTTATCAGCAAAATCACTCAGACAAATTTTGTGAATCAAAACCTACACAGACATCAATTTGGGTCTTTACTTTGCCATACTTTCTTACAAACACAATTCATTGTTTTCTAACATGTGTGGACTCAATTTCTGCCTAGTGAGACCACTAAGAATTGCTGCCTTCTGAAGTGGCTGCAATGCAAGGAGACTGGAAATGAGTCTGAGGAAAACTAGCGCTGCTCTTAAGCCTCCAAAACCCGACTCAAACTACAACTAGACAGTTTTTATTGAAGTGTTAAAGATAGCCCAGTACTTTCAAGACATGTATAGTACAATTTCCATTTGTTTTAGCTGAAAGGCAATTTCAGAGTATCACAATGACTATCACATATTTCAATGTTGAAATATACTCTGTGGACACTGTCACATGGTTTATAAAACATTGAAATGGGGGAGGGGTCGAAATGTGACAACTGAGGATTGGAAAACTCATGCATTTATCGGCATGGGTTTTTTGGGGAGTGTCTCAACTACTTTTGTCCATGATTGTAGGTACTACCACACTTGGGATGTAACTTTTGTAACTAAATACCTGACATTGCTTGGTAGCAATTGTCATTAACTCTTTCTCTTCCGGTTGATTTGGTCGCTTTTTTGGGCAATTTTCAGAGGGTAGAAGGTCAAATTGAACTGGCTACTCCATATAAGGGGTTACCATGGCGATTTTGCCGAAGGCTCTATCTTTGTTGTCACGCTAGCTGTCATTTATTTCTAAACAAACACTGCAGCTACAATTCGTTGCTTATTTCATTTATAAATGTGTTTTTTGAGCCATCTTGCACCTCACAAGCCACCTGCCTGGCATCATAAAGCTGGGCTGATGGGTAGAGGCAATCCTTTGAAAGAATACAGAGGTGAGAGGCAATTTCACACAAAGTGGGCTGCTCAAAGTATTCGAGCGAGTGATGGCAATCCACAAAGTGAAGTTGTGTCTTTAAGTCGTTTTGTGAGTGGATTCCGGGACTGGGCAGGGCAATTTTGGCAAGTTTTTACTTGTAAATAATACAATTGGTGCAATATTTTGCCAGCAGGACCGGGTGGCTCGACACTTATAAAAAATATGTGAAATGGAAATTGATAGACTTCCATACTGCTGTTAGGCAAGAATATCCCAGAATTCCTTTGGGGTCATAAACATGAAAATTACAGACCGTGAGAGCAAGACAAAGTTGTGCGAATTTTGGTGTTGTCCGAGGGCGATTTTGGTTTTCAAAGAGAATAAACAGTCATATTAAGTGAAAATTGGGAGTTTTGGTCAGTTTCCAGGGTGATGAAATATGAAAAACTTATCATTTTGCAATAAAAATGCTTCATTTCAACCATAGTCCAGGATTTGGGAAAGTTGCAGGTTTTCAAGGCATTGGTCTTCTACGACCAATATTTTGGTGAGCGGTAGAAAAAGAGTTAAACAGCTTCCAATGTTATTTTCTTTGACCCGTCCAGAAAGAGTCTAGGTGCTCACCAAACTGGATCTCCGTCACTGCCACATCCTTCCAGAGGGCTTTAAGAGTTAACACTCTCGGGTCCTCGTAAAAGGGGCTCTACTGATCAGCTCCAGAAGGCCTTCTTTGCTTGTTTCCCTTCCAACTCCAAACCATGCCCAGTTGAGACATTTCACTTGTACTTAAAGGCTACCAGTGAGATCTGTCCAGCTATTCCCTCCTCCAAGGTGGATCCGTTGTTTATCTCCTACGTGAAGCCCCACAAACTGATTACAGCCCAGTCCATTGGGAGGTGGCTACGTTCACTACTGAAGGTCTCTTATGTCGACACCAATATTTTCAACGAACATTCTGTGCACAGAGCTTCAACTACAATACAATACAATACATACAATACATACATACTTATCCTCTCCCCGTCGGGGCTTTTCAGGGATAGTTTACATCACTGGCCGGGGGACTTGACCAGACTGCTAGTGCAGTTTACAATTAATGAAGTAACTAATGAGTGCCCCCGTAATGTAGATATCTAGGACAGACACTAGGGGTGGTCACAGCCAGAGTTTTGTTACGTCCCTAGTGGTTCTTTTACGTCCCACAGAATCAGATTAAGTGAAAGTACTGTGAGATGGGGCCTACGGTTTATCGCCCTTATCCGAGAAGACTAGAAAGTCTAACCATTTGCAGATGTCATTACAAAGGCAGCACTTTCTCCTCAGTTATTTTAAAGACCCTGAGTGTTGGTCCGGCCAGGGTTAGAACCCGTGACCTCCCGCATGGTAGTCCAGTGCTCTACCACTGAGCTAACCGGTCTGCGGTCTGGCAACAGCCAATCCCAATGTTCCCTTATCAGAGATTTTAAGGATGGCTGATAGGTCTACTCTTTTGACTTTCCAGAGTATTTATTACAAACCTGCTCATTTCAATATTTGCTCATGTGGATCTTCATTGAGACTGTTTGTAGCTGTTTGCTTAACATTTGTTGAACAGTGTGCGGAACGTTGGATTTACAACCTGCTATTGTTGACATTTGCCTTGTTTATTTATAAGCATATTTGTCAGTTTGTTGTTTCTTGTTTTTGAGTGCCATTAAAATACCACCAGTTATATTTATTTTAATCATTTAATTGCCTTCTATTGGCACCAGTGTTTTTTGTGTTGAACTCTACCTGATGTTCTCTCATATAATTTGAAAGGAGTTTGTGTAATATAATCACAATTTATACCAAGGCCATGAAACGGCCTGCCTGTATAATTGAAAGTATATATGTATTTAACTAACGAAGTGAGAAATACATGAGGACTCACCCACCCATCCCTATCAGCAATGTCACGCACTAAACAAATCCTGCAGGTACACTGGGGAAAGCCCTTTAACTATTTTAAAGATTAACATTTGTGTGGAGAGATTGTCCCAGTTTATTTATTTATATATAAGCATTTAGGAAATACGGCCTGCCTGTATAATCGAAAGTACATATGTATTTAACTAACGAAATGAGAAATACATGAGGACTCACCCACCCATCCCTATCAGCTATGTCAGGCACTAAATAAATCCTGCAGGTACACTGGAGAAAGCCCTTTAACTACCGTAAAGACTCGCAGATAAGCCACACCTTTTTCCCAAAAATTGTCGTCCAAAATTAGGGGTGCGGCTTATCTGCGAGACCATTTGGAAAAGGTGCCATTAATTTCCATGAATTGACACTTTAATGGAAAAGGACATACATAAATACTACATAAAACTACAACAGAGTATTGGTCATTGCTTTTGCAAGTTTGGTTGCTCCTAAAAGAGCCGTTGGTAATGCAAGTATTCGCTTATTTCAAGCTCACATTTCTGTCGCTGTCAGTGAACAGTGCTTAACCTTTGTTGACAGATGAAAAGCTTTGTGGTTGCTTTTCTTGAACAGAAAAACGTCACACAGCAGGGAATTTCCATTTCCCCCAAATTATTTAGAGCATAGACGACGGTCTGTAACTTAAACGGCAATCGATCCTCCATGAGCGAGGAAATAACACGCTATCTTTGAGTATTCGCATGGTACATTTTCTTCGCCGGTGTCCAGTCTTCCATCGTCTGAACTATTGCATGGCTACTAAGCTACAAACATTCAGAATGATGAGCACACAAATTTCTATGAAAAACTGTTTATTCAATGAAGAAATACCAGTCAACAAATAACAGAATAACATCAATCATATGTCATTTCAATGTTAGCGACTTTGAATTTCTTTTGACTTTTACTAGAAAAACTTTTTTTTCCATAATTTGAGTTGCTAAACTCGGGGTGCGGCTTATCTGCGAGTGCGGCTTATCTGAGAGTCGTTACGGTATTTCAAAGATTAACATTCGTGTGGAGAGATTGTCCCAGTTTATTTATTTATATATAAGCATTTTAGGAAATACATTCATTGAGGAATAACAAGAGGACATGAAGTCCCTTACAAAAGTTGACCTCCAGTGTAATTCAGAGAGTGAAAAAACAGAATAGGACTGACACTAAGGGTGGTCACAGCCAGAGTTTTGTTACGTCCCTAGTGGATCTCCTATTTAGGAGGAAACTGGCACTAGTGTTGTAACTGGACCTGGTAATCACCCTGGCAGCCCTATTTTGGAGTGTTCGGAGTTTATCGCTCAAGGTAACGCAGAGTTTATCCCAAACAGGGGTGCAATAGTCAAAGTGGGGTAAGAAGAAGAGCAGAACTTTTGCTTAAGAGCACCTATGGCTGAGGATACATCTTCTTACTTATTTCTTCTATATGTTTTGTCCATGAAAGGTGTTCACTGATTGATTTCCCGTTGATCTCAATATCGATCTTATTATTCAATAGAGCATGTATTCATTGATTTGACCCAAGTAATGCATTATGTCTTGGTGCAGACAACAATTCAAGTCACATGTTTGTTACAAGAAACTAGCCAAGAACCTACACTGTTTCTAATAAGCTGTAGCAAATGCAACCTGAGGAGCAACCCGTCAACAATAAAGGTTCTTTCTCTAGTATTAACACTGTAAACTTTAAAAGTAGACAGTCAAGGACTGCATGTGGCTACTGCTGAAGCTTTTTCATTTTCATGAGAAAGGGATACGAAACGTTTGTCAGTTGTTATTCAGTTCTTAAATTAAGCTGAGTCACTTGAGTCACGCAAGGTAAGCTGTTTGCATCAGAGATGTTTATTCGAAATTTTGCTACTCTTTTTTTGTCCTCAGGAGAGTATTCTCGCCGATTTTCAGGTTCATTTGCTGGAATTCGAGAAGGCTTCATTTACGTATGCTTGTAGTAGTTTTAATAGTATCCATACGAATGCTGTTTGCAAACACAGCCCTTATCTGATCAGAGATTTTATTGGAATCCTCGCTCAGTTAGTACAACATTCATCTGTTGCAAAGAAATGCAAATAAGAGCTGTAGAGAATCAAAAGCATCAATATAAATAATAAGCTTAAACAGTGAATTTACTCTTCTAGTGGAGTTTATTCAACACAACTTCTCACTAACCGGACAATAGTCTTTTAATCCGTTTTGCATTTTTGAATAAAAATTGCTTTGTGCAAATTACCTTCATATCTCTGTATTCTTTATGCTATTCTTATTTTGTCCTGAGAAAAGAATTCTCGCTGATTCTGAGGCTCATTTGCTATTCCAGAAAGTTTCCAATAGAATTAAACGAAGAATGATCCTCGCAGTTGTTTACGTTTGCGCAGGTATCACAACTTTGGGGGGAAACAATTGGCTCCTTTGACCCTTGAAATAACATGTTTTGTTTCTCGGAAAACATTTTGTTGGGCCAGACCTTGTAGTACATGGCTGGTTTGATTGTCATGGACATCAGACAAACACTTTGTTTCAGAGAGTACTCTTCTGCTGGAAAACCTCTCAAACTCGACTGATAACACTTGCATGCTGTATGAAGCCCTCAGCTCACAGCCCATTGTAGCTGTCAAACAAAATCATATACTCTTTGATTGTCATTCTGCTGGAAAATTTTGGAAATCATCTATTGAAATGAAACATACCTCACAAAGAAACGCTGGAATTGACTGAACATCATATAGCGCATGTCCGTGAACACGGACTTGATAGCAATGTGGTACTGTTGCTATAGTAGCCACAAAAAGATCAGTTGACCAGCATAAGACAAAGTATACCGACTATCAGAGCGGCCTTTATGACTGATGACAGAGTACTATGCTGAGTAATAAGATGGTTTTGTAAATTAACTCAATCAAAAATAGAATCAACTTAGACTTACCTTCTGTTTCTTTGATATTTCGTCGGACAGTACCTGCAAGTAAGTAAGACTCACATCAATTCATATATCCTAAATAAATGCCTCAGGCCTGCATAAGGAGTGTTCACTTATGACCGTACTGAAAAGGGTTACAATCTACTCACCTTTGAGGAATCTAAAATCTGAATGGCTGACTCGTCCTCAAGGATGTTTCCCTCTGAAGAAGAGAGTGTTTCTAAAATCTTGTCTTCGATCTCCTTCAGTTGCTTTTTATTGGCAGCACTCTGTACAATCAATGCTTGTCTTTCTTCTTCCAGATCAGGTCTGTTCACAAACGAAACAACATTCAGATTATACTGTCACGTAAAGCCGACTTAGCAACGTAAGTCAGTAGTGAAAGGGGCCTGGATTTTGTTATACTCACTTAATGGAAGTCACTAATAAATAAATAAATAAATAAATAAATAAATAAATAAATAAATAAATAAATAAATAAATAAATAAATAAATAAAATGGACCCAGATGCACTTCAAAAGTTAACAGGAGCAACATACTGGTTATTTACCAAGCATAGGGTCAAGGCAGCCAGGATTTGTGACCATCCAGGTGTAAAGGATGCTTAGACTATTTTTTTCACAAAGGCATTTGAAAACGGCGTTTCAAACAAATTTAAACTCGTTTGAAACTGTTTCAAATGTGTTTCAAACATGTTTCAAATGGCTCCGAAATAACAGCGTTTAATCGCGTTTCAAAAACAAGTGTTGTGTTTCATTGCTTTTGAAACATAAAACTTGATAGTTTGGTTGTTGTTATTAGCTTGTTCAATGAATTGCGTGACTTCATCTTTGTGTTTTTGTCCAAATTGAATCGTCAACATATACCTTTTCCGGTGGTTTTTTAGCACCTCCGTCAAGAATTTCTGTTTCTACTACCACCATAAAGATAATGGGAATAGCGACTGCCATCTTGTCACTGTCTTCTTCCTGATAGAGCCATGCTAGATATAAAGAGCACAAAACAATCCGGCAAAAGATCACATCCATGAGAATGCGACTGGTCTGTTCAAACACAACCTCGACAGCCCATGCGGTATATTTTTATCAAAGACCTTCCCACGTAGTAAAAATGGAACTTGAATTGGCGGAGTTTGATGCGGTGGATATTGCTTTTGATTTCGGGCTTTTAGAAGGCTTCTTTTGAAATGAAAAACGCTTAGAAAAAACTTGAACGGACGTGGTAGTTATTCGTTACTTGTTTTGTTACACGATTTCTTGGCTCAAATTTGCATGTCTGGCGCATACGCGTGTCTTCCATCACTGGTTGACAGTTCCTTTGTGAAAACGGAGTGAAAAGGTTGCTGATTGATGTATTACTGTGCTGATGATGTGGTAATCTGATATAAATTCAAATCTTAGCCTTTTGGCACATAGAAGTTTTGTAATTTTCAAATATGTTATATTAATAAACGTAATGAACGCATTACCGAAATAAAAAGTTTTTCGAGTGGATTATAAACTATCTTATTTCAATTTGAAAATTCAAAATTCACGCTTTTTGCGTATGGGCCAATAAGATCTCCCAGATTTAATTTGATTAGAGTAATTCACACTTGAAAAGTAACTGACGCTATTGCAGCGGCCTATTGTTCTTTTGCCTAGTTCTTACACGGATCTTTACTTAAACAATATTACAATGAGGCAGTTATTCAGCCGTAGTGATTAAAAAACCTTTAAGTTAGTGGGATTAGATTTCATGCTAAAAGCATATTAAGGACATTAATGTTTAAAAACCAACACACCAAAGTAGGTGTTTTCTCACATTTAAGATTCAGTGGAGAGGGCTAATTTGCCACCTCAGCCGTTCACAAGGTGACATCAATTATGAACTATTTTAAGGCCCTTTTACACAGGCGATTTTTATCACCTAACTTGATACAATTTTTGTTGCACTAAAGTTGCAACATCAAATTCGCATGTGTAAACGAGGTGCAATTTCAGCACAATTTGAGCGCACTTTGTCGCCACGATACCCCATGATTTATGATGCAACTGAAGAAGCATGGTTTTATACAAAAAATGCAACCAAATTGCATCAAGCTTTGAACAAGTTCCAATCCCTTGCAACATCGCAGCGACAAATTGCGACAAAAATTGCCTGTGGAAACACTGGCCTTTACAAAGTTCTTGGCCTCCAATCAAGAAATCTTGTAAGAGGCAAGAAATGGAATTGGAAACAAGGAGAGGGTTATGGTGTTGAGAATAGTAAAAACTGTAAAACAAAAAGGGTTTCCTGGACTTCTCTAAACACTAGGCTTATCTACAGTATCACAATGCTTGGTATAACTCAACAAGTTTCTAAAACCAGCAGATAGAGATTTGAAAGCCTCACTAAACTAATTCCATACAGTTGTGCCCCCCCCCCCCCCCGCACTACCACAACATTTCCCCTTCAAAAAACAAACAACAACAATAAGACCCAAACCTTTCTTTGGCGACTACAATTCCCAGCAATTGATCCTCCAGGCCCTCAGGAGTTATCATGAAGTTGAGCAGTGTGACCTTAGTGGACAGTTCAGGCAGGTAGTGAGGGTTCCGAAGCTTGGTAGTAATGTAGAAGCGGAAATCATCTGAGTACTCAATAACACTTTCACCCAAACGAAGACACTTCACGCCACCTGCAATAATATTGACGAGTTTTAGACAACATCACCTTGATGACAATACTACCGCCTTTAAAATACAAGGAGGTGACAAGAACTTTTAGATGCCACTGGAAGTGATTTCCAACAAATGAGTGTTCTGTTCATGTCAATGCACCCCGCCAGTGCGACTTGTTGATGTCCAGAATGCCAAAGTGAAATGTTCAGCATTGTGCAGTGAACATGGGTACAGTGGAACCTCGATTTAACAAAGTGCCAAGGGACCAGGGAAATTGGTTCGTTATATCGAGGGTTCGTTATATCGAGGTCCTTTTCCATACATTTTTAAAAGGTTGGGCTGAAGAATATCGTTCGTTATATCAAGGGTTCATTATATAGAGGTTCGTTATATTGAGGTTCCACGGTAGTAATCTTTTTGTTTTGTAAAAAATTTACTTCTCAACCCTTTAAAACTCACATACAGTACCTAGAACAATGTCTTCTTGTAAAGATGTAATAAGCTGCCCTCAAAAATGATGCTGTGTTGTCTTTTTTACCCAGGTGAACAAAGCAACTGAATTTGAAATGGCGGACTCTTCTCTAGCAACAAAAATACCCAGGTAAACTTGAGTAAGCTAAAAGCCTTGCTTTTCTTAGAGGGGAATAACCGGTTTTTGAAGTGATAATTCACCCTACAGTAACGTCAAGAATCAGTAGTTCTTTGAAATATGTAAAGTTAACATGATTAGCTCATTACTGTATGTCAGAGGTAAAGTCTACAAGTTTTTCCGTGGCTCGAACGTCTATTCTCTACTTAACCTTTTGACTCCCAAGGGTCACCCTTTTACGAGTAAAATTGTCTGGCGTTAGACAGAGTAAAATCGATAAAGTCACTCTTGGGAGTGACAATGGAAATTTGAAAACCAAGCAGAAAAATGTCCACAATGGAGTTTATTGTTCGAGGCATAAGAAAATAGAATATATCAATATCTCTTTATTCTTAAATTATAGCTACTGGTAACTTGTTATCTGGAAAACTTAAATTTACATACAAAACATTTTTCTGAAATGTATATATATGAGAAGTGAATTGTTATTAATAGAAATCTTATAGGGATGATACAGGGAAATTACAAATGACCCAGTTTACAACTTCAGTTATACAAAAATTCCTCAATGTTTATTTGTTCCATTGTAGTTCAGGGATGTTTTGGAGTAAAGACCATGATTTGATCCTCTGCCGAGAAGTGATCAAAGTTAATCCCTATGCTACTAAGCTAGGCTCAACACAGCAAAATTCAATCTGGGAAAAAGTGGCTATAACACTGAATAATTGTCCCTTTCCAACATTTGAATATCCACAAGCGCTCTGTCTGGGATCAATTCGCAATATTACAAAATAGGCATCAAAAGAAGTTAAGAGCTGAGGAAAACAAAGGCAAGTGGTATAACACCTGATGAGCTGACACAATTGGAAAACCTTCTGTAACAAATAATCGTACTGGAAGAAAGTGCTGAGGCAGAGCAGCAAGAAATGGATCGGGAAAAGAGCCGGAGGTAGAGATTGACAGAGGAAAAGCTGAAGATGTTATGTTAAAGGCCATGGAAAAGTTGTCTGACACAAAAAAAGGCAATCAGGAGAGATGGAGGACAATCACAGTAAGTGACCACTCCGCTCTGGAAGTGATACAAGCATCTTTTCTACCCAACCACTGAGACAAGAAGCAAACCACAGGTAACAGAAAAGTAACACAAATGAGAATATCGAATTGATCTTATTTCAGAAACTTGCGATTAGCCCAACAACTAAACATACTTTTTAATCTTGTATCCAGATCTCCCATGGCCAAGCGAAAGGGAGATCTGGTAAAGATCAAAAGTATGCCATATCTAATTGGCTACTGGAAAAAAGGCTATCGCAATCTAATCTATGCTCTGATTGGCTCTTTTTACAGCGGTTTTTTGTGGCAAATATTCAACATGGCAGTATGGAAGATGCGAGTGATAGTTTCAAGTTTAAATGCCGTTTGTGAGGCGAGACAGCTGGGAGGAAATTTTTTTCTGACACCGGGAAAGCTTTGAGATTAAAAAGAATTATTCAAAAACTGTGTGAGATTTGAGTCAAAGGCACAGATGAACTTCCAAAGTTCTGTTGCAGATCTTGTCTTGATAAACTGGTATGCCTAAATTAGAACTTAGCCGCAACATTTTTCAGATAATAATTGGACAAAAATATCTCCCTACACTGCCTGTTGCTCACAGCTACCTCCGTACAGATAAAATTATCTGAACTGTTTTTGCTCCCGGAAACATTTATCCTTGCACAAGACACTCCCATTGAGTTTAAGTTATTTATTTGATATCATTCGTCGATCAGAGACATCAGAGGGTTGAGCAGCGAAACCACAATTACAATTGACTTGTCCTTTCATTTCTTCTTTGCAGAGAGATGATTTTAATGTGAAGAAAGCACTTGATAAATTAGCGATTTACTGTAACCAGTTGGGAGAATAATTAACCAACCTTGGCTGTTGACAACAACCTCCTGTGTTGCCTCTTTTAGCTTTGGTTTGATTTTGAAGTTATCTTCTCCTCTGGACCACAAAACCGGTTGAAAAGCACTCTCTAAGTCCATTTATCTTTCGCTCAAAAACAAAATAATGACAAGCATGCTCCAAATTCAAACTTTACCAGATCTCCCTTTCGCTTGGCCGTGGGAGATGTGGGTACGAGATTACAGACTTTTTTCCTTTTTGTGGAGGAGGGGTGGTTAGTGAAATTGTATCCATACATCTGTACTCAGACCCCTTCCCCTCATTCTTGATGACTCCATTTCCATTTCCATTTATTTGCCATTAACCACATAATAGAAAATTTAAAACTACGAAACACAAGAAATTTATAATAACTTAAACTGAAGACAATAGACTACAAATGTTTAAGGTGGTAATGACAAGAAAGCCTATATAGAAGCCGGGGGCTTATGAACTATAGGCTTCCTGACAATATAGGATACATCATACGAATTGTGGGGACAGCATGAAATATGAAATGTATTATTTTAAAAAGAAAAGAAAAAAAAAGAAAAAGAAGAAGTAAGTAGCTCAACAATGAGTATATTTGCCTAAGAAAGAAGGAATTTTTTAAGTCTTTTCCCAAACAAACGGATGCTTTCACTGTTTTGAATGTCATGACTTAACGAGTTGAAAAACTTAGGTCCTTGAAACCGAATTGAAAAGTTTCGAATATTAGTTCGGCAGGGAGGTATGTAAAAAAGGTTGCAATTTCTAGTATAATGCGAATGTAACTGGCTTGCGAGAGTAAACATATCACGAAAATAATTAGGAAGTAAACCTCTTTTGAATAGATACATGAATTTACCTATCTGGTATAAATAAATGTCAGAGAATTTCAAAATCTCCTTTTCTTTGAAAAGAACATCAGTGTGGGAATCGAAAGGAACTTTAGATATTATTCTTATTATCTTCTTTTGCAGAAGAATAACGCGATTTAAATTACTCTGATATGTCGATCCCCAAACTGAAACACAATATATTAAGTAAGGGTAAACTAGACTATAGTACAAACAGTGTAAGGAGGTTTTGGGAAGGCAAAAACTTGACTTATGAATAATGCCTATAGATTTTGATATTTTTCTAGAGACACTAAGAATGTGAGGCTTCCATGACAAATGCTCATCAAGGATAACACCTAAAAATACTGTTTCTTTCACACAATCAATCTTATTGTTGTCAATTTGAATAGATAGATCAAGTGTTTGCCTCCTTTGGCGTGGTCTAAAAACCATAAAATTCGATTTTTTAAAGTTAATTGACAGCTTATTAGCTCGACACCACTGTGTTAATTTACACATTTCAGAATTTATGGTTTCGGAAAGTAAATTAAAATCTTTGTGAGAAAAAAATATGTTAGTGTCATCAGCAAAAAGAATAAAGTCCACCACCTTTGACACATTACACAGATCATTTATATAGAGCAGAAAGAGGAGGGGGCCTAGTATAGAGCCCTGAGGCACCCCACACTTTATTTGGCAAGAATCCGAACAAATACCATTAAATTCTACATATTGTTGTCTATCGCTTAGATAGCTTTCAAACCATCTAAGTGCAGTGCCTCGAACACCATAATGCTCTAGTTTAGAAATTAAAATTTGATGATCAACGGTGTCAAAGGCTTTAGACAAGTCTATAAAAATACCAACTGTATATTCCTTGTTTTCAATAGCGGAAGAGATTTTGTCATACAAACAAGCTAGAGCATAAGCAGTGGAGTGATGTTTGCGAAAACCATACTGATTATCAGAGAGAATTTTATAGACATTAAGAAACCTTAAAAGACGATTGTACATGACTCTCTCTAGAATTTTAGAGAATGCAGGTAAAACAAGACACGGGTCTGTAATTTGTAAATATATCCTGTTCACCAGATTTAAATAAAGGAATAACTCGAGCAATTTTTGATTGATTTGGCACAATACCAGAGGTGATGGATAAGTTAATCAAGCTAGTAACAGGGGAGATTATTATATCAATAGTATCTTTAATTAAGTTCATAGAAATATTGTCATGACCTGCAGCATTACCTGAACGACAAGTGCGACATATTTCAATAATTTCTTCCTCATTTGCAACTTCAAGAAATATTGAATTGACTAGTCTGGGGGGTAAAAAAGAACTATGCGACTTTTCTGATGCAGGAATTTTGCTAGCTAAATTAGGGCCAATGTTAGTAAAATATTTACAAAAAAGATTAGCTATTTCCTTTGGATCGGAAATTTAACGAGAATCTGCCCTAAATACGGATGGTAGACCACCCTTACCTTTATTTCTATTAAGAATTTCATTGAGAACTTTCCAAATGGCCTTAACATTTGATTTTAGTTTCTCAATTTGTTTTTCATAATATAAACGCTTAGCAACTCGAAGAGAATGGGTGAGTTTGTTTTTGTAAGACTTGTATACATTTTCATTAGAAGAGTTAGGGTTATTAAGAAAACACTTATACAACATATTTTTCTTCTTAATGGAATTAGCAAGACCTTTAGTAAACCAAGGCTTACGAGAATTGAACCGCTTCACTTTCTTTTTTTTGAGTGGAAAACACCGATCATAAATTGAAACAAACTTTTCAATAAAGATTTTATAAGCGCAAGATCGATCATCTAAACCAGGTATTTCAGCCCAGTTTATCCTACCTAAGTCATCTTTAAATGCACTTAGATTATGCACATTTTTTTCACGAAAGATTACGTATTTGTCCTTGTCACTGGTGCTATTATTATTCAAAACAAGTGAAAAAATTGGTAAATGGTCAGATATATCATTGAGAAAAAGACCACTTATTGAAGGACAAAGTGGATCATTCATGAAAATGTTATCTATCAGTGAAGCTTTGTTCGAAGATTAATAAGAAGAGCTACTTCTTAAGAATAAACAAATTACTAATAGAGCAAATTACGCGAAAGAAAACTAGAAATTTAGGTAAATGTTTGCAGAGCTGTCCAAGACACGTCCACACGCCATGACTCCAAAGGAAAATAAAATAAAAACAACAAAACAAGTGAGCACTGGGTTTCTCCAATATCAAATTAATAGAGCTTCCCTTGTACATTGCTCTGATTTGTTATTTGTATAAACCGTTTTCTCTGTTATTATTCACCATCAGTCCACTTAGAAATGAACGGTCCCTTAGTTCTGAGCCAATTCAATTCTGAATCCAAGAAAAGGTGACCAAGAGGTACACCATACTTCTTTTGTTATGTTTTTGGAAATTACAATACTCAAACAACTTTTCAAATTCTTCTCCCTCTTAGAAGTTAATTTTACATTAGGGGTGGACCATTTAACTTTTGAGGGGGGGGAGGGGGTAGGGTTTGGTGATTTCATATACCGGTAGGCATGATTATTTCCAAAGCCTTTCATGCATAAGCAATTTTTTTCTCAGGGCATTTGCATTCAGGGTATGTGCTTGGGAACCTAAAAACCCCCCAGGAACAGTACAAACGTTTGAAATTCTCATCCCACAGAGGGGTTAAAAATTGTTATTTTTCCCAAGTTTCATGACGCCGTTATAGGTCCAGGCTTTCCTTGGTTATAGCATTGCATAAGCCACCGCATCTCCCTACTGAAAATATAAGAACGCAACATTGAAAGACCCCTAAAGTCACTGTCTAGTGCTACTGGTAACACTAGACAGCCAGTCCACACCATCACCTGGAGAAGACTAGACGTAAGTGGTCAAAACATTGCGATCCACATCAAAGTAACTATATTACGAGAGAAACAACATAACAGGTAATCAACAAACTTCCCATACTGCCCTTGCCAGTCAGAATGCTCATTTAGTAGGCAAATAGAAAACAGGGTTTATCTATACCCTCAGAGTCAGTGTTCCGAGACTAGTGCGTCTCTACTTTAAGGGATAGGCTATCAAATACAAGTCACGCACCTTGTTTGAAGGTCTGCTTGAGTAACAGGGGCTCAAGAGATGGGTCCAGTTCTTCTCCAACATTTTCAAGGAGAACAGGGTTTCCAAACTGAATGCTGTTCTCAAGAGTTCGAATGTAATCCGAGTCCGTCAGTTTTATCACCTGAAAGAAATCATCAACACAAGATGAAACAATATGAGATCAGTGATTTTGGCCAGCACAAAAGAACTCCTTCATGGACAATAGACCAATTAATGTTTCTTCTCTAAATTTATCACAGCTACTATAATGCTTGTTTCTTACCGAGAGTTGATTATCTTTTTCTGAATTCTTAATCCACTTGTTTGCTTGTCCTTGTGGATCGATCATGAGAGGCCTTAATAAAGACATTTAATTGATGTCAGTGTCAATATTCTGGGCTAATTCTTCAGAACGGAAAATAAAATAATGCTAAAATGAAAATGTTACTCACCATCTGCGTGTGTTATCCACAATAACCCCATTGTCAATGGAGAAAGCATCGGTGGGTAGTCCAGCTATATTCCAAGCCCTGATCTTGATAGCTTGACCGAGAGTCTTGCTCAGTGAGAAGTCATCTGAGCAAGGGATGTTTTTGGACTTAAAGATAAGTGAAGAAAAACTGAGGTAACACAGGAAAGAGTAGAAAACCAAATAGCAGTGAATATGACAACACACACAGACTAAGAATTGAAGGGCTCGGAGCATAACCATCCTATGTCGAATTTTGAGTCGTTTATCGATTTTGCTTGGATTTGTCTGAATTTCTGCATGTGAACTGCAATTCGATGGAAACACATTGTATGGTATTTTTTTGACTGATTCATCCAGAATCCAGAAATGCATTTTTTCTTACGTACACCAAGAAACCAACCTTCCATGGGAGTGGTTTGCAAGTTGCATTACATCTTCTTAGTAAGAAAAAATGCATTTCTGGATTCCGGATGAATCAGTCAAAAAAATACCATACAATGTGTTTCCATCGAATTGTAGTTCACATGCAGAAATTCAGACAAATCCAAGCAAAATCGAAAAACAACCCAAAATTCGACATAGGATGGTTATGCACCGACGCCTTCAATTAAAAGCTACATAATATTGTGTTCTAATTTTACATTCTTTAAACTATATAAACTTAACAAGAGGAACATCAAAAACCGTACATCTTGGAGAATACCATTAAATGGCATGACTGAAACTAACATTCTAATGATACCTTGCACATCTTGGTCCACTCTTGGGTGCACTCCTTTCTAAAGCCTGCAGTGAAGGCTCCTAAATAAGCGATAACTCCTGATGAAATGAGCACATCACCTGTCAAGTTATCATAGATATCTTGAAGTGACTGCGCTGCAGCTGACCAGCGGTCTTTCTCTCCACCAAGACCACCAATTAACTTCTCAGCTCGTTCTAATTTCTTGGCACATAAGTCCACCTGCAAATGGATAGTTTGTCAAATAGAAACTAGAAGACAGCAGTCTGTCACAACATTACAAACACAACAGACCAATAAGCTTGTCGAAAAACAACATGTTTGCAAATTTGCTCCGTAGCCCTAAACTAGTAGTGACAGCTTATCACATGTGATCTTTATTTTCAGTCAGTTTGTGATGCCTGTTGTTATTACATTATGACAGCCTTACACCCCTGTCAGTGTTCCTTTCAAATTTGTGGACAATCAGTTTTCTATACATTTTCAAGTACGAAACTGCTTCAAACTATCCAAAACTATATCGGTCAAAGAGAAAACCCCTTAAAGGTATTATAGACCTTCTTCATGGAACATTTATCAATGAAGTTAACAAAACATTCAACAGACAAGCCTGTCATACTTGAAACTCAAGTTGTTGCTTCTTTTCTGTCATCTCAGCAAATGTTAATTTCAAGTTGGCCAGTTTTGCCTCCACCTCATTCAGCTCTTGACGTTTAGCATTTAAAATTTCCATGGTTTCCGCCAGAGATGCCTCTGCTTCAGTCAGACGAGCTTTCTTGGGTGCCACAACCTTCAAGAATGAATGGCAATAACACAATCAGTACCTAGTCTAGATCCTGTCCAAAAACAATTTAATGGTTATGTCTAGATGCATTACGAATGAAGACACTCAGATTGTCAAAAACTAACGTCATCACTCATACAGCACGTACCTTAGCAACTCTGTCGTATATCTCCATGGCCTGTACCCACTTACATAAGCCCTCAGCAGCTGAGGATGCAGTGCGCACTTTCTGAGGATCAAAATCTGGATTAGGAATGTACTCCTTTCGAATCTTGGCCATGATGTGAACCTGAAGTTTAAATCATAAACAGGGTTCACTAAACTGAAAAATCCTTCCATGGGTAAGGTTACTCCTGTAGATGAATGTTCTTGTGACATATAGTCATGTTTCCACATTACAAGGGCAAAACGTCTTTTAGGCAAGTTTTTTTACACTTTTAATGGGGTTGCAATTTAACCTAGTTAACCACTAGGAGCAAGTTTTTGTTCAGATATTGGCATGGCATGGCATGGCATTAGCGTTTGCTAGTAGCCTTCTGGCTTATGTCTGACGTCTTCATGCTGTCCAGTGGTCAGCAGTGGTTCTGTTATATTTTATGCGTGCACCTTTTCTACGTGCTTGTAGTTTTTACTTGCTCTGCGTACAGGGCGTTGTAGCTCATGTGTTTTCGAGTATTTCTGACTACTTTTTTCGGGGCTTAATGACGTTTAGCTGTTCACAGTGGACAGACTTCACTTCCATTGGTATTGTCCTTCCTTAGTAGCTTTTTTCCGTCCTTTATTGAGGGATTTTGCAGCATTATCTTTTGCATCTCATTGTCGTGTGTTGACACTCTTTTCTGATGTGCTCCGGTCCAACATGGTAAATCTTCACGCTCAACCTACAAGATCCTGGTGACTGGTTTCGACCCTACAGCTTCCACTTCATTCCCCTTCATTGCCTAGGTCTCGGTTGTAGTCAGGACGCTTTTCCATGGGTGCTTCTTCCTCTCTTTCCAACGAGATAGTGCAAGTGCTTGAGAATTCATTGCCCACTGTTCGCGGCGATCCGGGATCCCACCACGCTGGAGTCATCCGTTCCACCAGTTATTATGAGTGTTAGTTCCAGTGCTGCAATGGTCGTGGCTGGCTCTTATATGGTTTTTGCAGGTATGTTGAGGTTGCATTCATTACTGGCTCCAATTCGGCCCGCTTTGGGGATTTGCGTGAACCTCTGGCGGCTAGTGGTAAAGTATTTGGTAGCATATTTTTCCCGGTGAGCGTGTAGCAGTTTTTAGCAGATTTACGTGTCCTTAGCGGTATTTGTTGGCATACATTTGTGCCTTTAGCGTTTTGCGTTTTTGTAGAGGGTTTGCGTGTCCTGTCTTTAGTGGTTAGCGGTATTTATTAGCATACATTTGTGCAACTAGCTTAGCGGATTTGTGTGTCCTGTCTTTAGCGGTTAGTGGAATTTTTTTTAGCATGCATTTGTGTGACTAGGGATTCGCGATTTAGCGATTCGCGGTATTTATTACCATACATTTGTGCGACTAGCGTTTGCCTGTTTTTCAACGGATTTCCGTGTCCTGTCTTAGGGTGTTTTTTCCATGCTTTAACGGTTAGTGGTATTTTTTAACGTGTTTATAAGCCTACTTTAGTTGTGGTTCTACTAGACGTTTTAGCCACGGAAAAGTGGTAATTTACCCGCGGGAAGTCACGGTTTTTGTGTGTAACCTCATTTTCCATAGTGGATCTGCACATGTGGAATCACTACAGATACATCAAAAATAACAAAGGCTTTTTCCCATGACAGTACTGGAGCCAAGTGCTATGGTTTATCTCTGTTTTATCTTACCACATGAGCAGTCATCCAATCGGAGAGCGGCTAAGATTAACCAAAGGAAACCGCAAAATATTGATCACAAAATTGGGCCACATTCATCCGCATGTCCTGATTCAGGAAGACCACCGTTGACTCCAAACTTGCAGAACGAAGCTGCTAAAACCTGGGAATGAGGTTGGCTAAAACCAATTCTGTGGACGAGGGAATTCCCAAGCTCGTCTTGGTTGGCAAACAACTTGAAGGCGACAGGTTCTGTCAAACATGTGCAGCCCCCCAAGGACATGAAGTCATCTTAGTCTCAGACGTTGTCTATGCAGTGGCCTAAAATGTAACTGGAGTAGATAACCTGACCGAAACCCTAGGTCATCCCAACCCAAGCTGATTAACCCTAGTCTTTAGCATTCTATGCTTCAATGGTAAGCTGTATTTATTAGCATATTTTTGCAGTGAGGTTATTTTATCTATTTATTTATTTAGTTAAATGCAATTTAACTTAGTTACTACTAGGAACATTGTCAGTTGGTCTGTTAGTGTCTCTCATTTTATGGTTTATTTTCCTGTCCGTCCTACTAGTTTTTAGCATTCTTTGGTTCTACTATTAGCAGCGTTTTTATTAGCATATTGTTTGTGGTAAGCGGTCAGCGTTTTTTTGTTAGAGGATTTGCGTGTCCTGTCTGGGGTGTTTGTATCCCTCATGCGTTTTCACAGGACTGTAGCTATATGCGTTTAGCGGCATTTATTGCATATTTTTTGCAATGAGCGGTTAGTGGTTTTGCCTGTCATCTCTGGGGTGTTTGTGTCCCTTGTGCGTTTTACAGAACTGTGGCGATATGCATTTAGCGGTGTTTTTGTTGTGTATTTTTGTGGTGGGTGGTTAGCGTTTTTTATCGGATTTGCGTGTCCTGTCTAGGGTGTTTGTATCCCTTATGCATTTTTGCAGGACTGTAGCCACATACGGTTAGCGGTATTTATTGTATATTTTCTGCAGTGAGCAGTGAGCGGTTAGCGGTTTTGCGTGTCCTGTCTGGGGTGTTTGTATCCCTTGTGCATTTTGTGGGACTGTAGTGATGTGCGGTTAGCCGTGTTTTGTTGCATCTTTTTTGTGGTGGGTGGTTAGCATTTTTTAGTGGATTTGTGTGTCCTGTCTAGGGTGTTTGTATCCCTTATGCATTGTGCAGGACGGTAGCAATAGGTGGTTAGCAGTATTTATTGCGTACTGTTTGCAGTGAGCGAGTTGGTTAGCGTTTTTTTGCGTGTCCTGTCTAGGGTGTTTTGTATCCCTTGTGCATTTTGCAGGTCTGTAGCAATATGTGGTTAGCGGTATTTATTGCGTATTTTTGCAGTGAGTGGTTAGCGTTTTTTAGTGGTTTTGCATGTTCTGTCTGGGGTGTTTGTATCCCTCATGCATTGTGCAGGATGGTGGCGATATGTGGTTAGCAGCGTTTGTTGGGTGTTGTTTGCGGTGAGAAGTTGGTTAGCATTTTTTGCGTGTCCTGTCTAGGGTGTTTGTATCCCTTATGCGTTTATGCAGGACTGTAGCTATATGCGGTTAGCAGTGCAGATTTGTGTGTCCTGTCTTGGGTGTTTGTATCCCTTATGCAGTTTGCAGGACTGTAGGTATATGTGGTTATCAGTTTTTAGCAGATTTGCATGTCCTGTCAAGGGTGTTTGTATCCCTTATGCAGTTTGCAGGGCTGTAGCTATATGCGGTGAGTGGTATTTGTTAGCGTATGTTTGCGGTGAGTCAGTTATTTTATTATAATAATTATTATTTTTTTGCAGCTCTGCATGTCCTGCCTAGGGTGTTTGTATCCCTTCTGTGGTTTGCGAGACAGTAGGGTGTGTTTTGTCCTATATGCAGTTTGCGTGACTTCAGCCATTGGCGGTTAGCGGTATTTGCGAGTTCCTGCTGACAGCGAGATTCCTTTGTCCTCGCCCAGGGCCTTGCCCCATCTACACATCACGTTTACTTATCAGCCCAACATTGCTTGGTCCGTTTCCACTGATAGGATGGCCGTTTGAGTCCAGAGGGTGCTCTTTTGCCAGCTGATGAACAGTCATTCATCCGTTTTGCATTGCTTCTGGCCAACAACATCCACCACTCATCCATCAAGGTGTACCTCAGTGTAGTGTGGTCCCTTCACATTACAATGGTTTACCTGATCCCATAGTTAGCTGTCTGCAGTTGGAGTGTGTACTGAGGGCTATAAGGCATGTACAGGGTTCCTCTCCTATTACGATTAGTCTCTTGCAATGCCATTCAGTGCGCGTTAGTCCTCACATCCCAGAACCGTGTCTTGCTTGGGTTCTTTGGCTTTTACATGCAGGCAAGTTCATCACTAATTCTACATTTGATCCCAGTATCCACCTGGTTGTTAGTGATGTGCAGGGCTAATGTGTTGGTGGATCCTACAAGCTTCAGTGTTCACATCAAGTCCCCTATGACTGACTGCATTTTGCATGGGCTGTGTCATCTACGTGGGCCGGTGATCGCCTTGGGTAGGCTTTCTGGTATTGCTCCCCCCCACCCCCTACTCTGGGGCCGCTATTTTGTGTTATGCGGATAGTCGTCTTTTTACTAGGCAGCGGTTGTCATTTTTGGTCTATCTATTTTACACTCCACTGGTTATCATGGTTCTTACTCAGGCCACAGCTGACAGATTGGTGCTGTCACTACAGCTGCTTCTCGGGGAGTCCCAGATCATCTCTTTCAAGACCTTAGGCTGGGGTTTAGTGGTGCCTACCAACGGTTCATCCACACAACAGTTGACTTTCTTACTCAGGTGTCTATCAGTTGGTTTAGCAGTTGGAGTTGGGTGCCTCAGGTCTGGTCCCCTTGGGGCTGTGGCTCAGTGGCCATGAGCCCCATAGCTCTGAGTTGTTCACCCAGAGGTCCTTCGGCATGGCGGGCGGGGCTTGTAGCTGGGTTGCGGATATGGCAGGCTTATGGGGTGTTCTACCAACCTGGGTTTGGGTTGGCAGTACCAGCCCCCAGGTCCCTGAGCACCCAACCTCCACTTGCGACGCAGACATTAAATGGGGTTAAATGCAATTTAACCTAGTTAACAACAAGGAGCAAGTTTTTGTTCAGTTATTGGCATGGCATGGCATTAGCATTTGCTAGTAGCCTTCTGGCTTATGTCTGACGTCTTCATGCTGTCCAGTGGTCAGTGGTGGTTGTTATATTTTATGTGTGTGCCTTTAACACATGCTTGTAGTTTTTACTTGCTCTGCGTACAGGGTGTTGTAGCTTGTGTGTTTTCGAGTATTTCCCCACCCTCTCCTCCCTTTAGTTTCCTCCTTTTTCTTCTTCTTCTTCTTCTTATTATTATTATTATCGTTATTTTATTATTATTACTTATTTATTCATTTTTTCTTCCACTGAACTCCTAGCTCAGTGTGATGGGTGCTTGGTATGGTGGGCGGGGCTCGTGGCTGAGTTGCAGGTACGGCAGGCTTATGGGGTGTTCTACCGACCTGGGTTTGGGTCGGCAGTACCAGCCCCAGGTCCATGAGCACCCAACCTCCACTTGCGATGCAGACATTAATTAACTTTAGAATACTAACTCCACTTACAATACTTACAATAACAAATTAAAGGGGTACTGTCATGACAATTCCTGTTATAACTTTGTTCAAATTGCAAGGAAGTACTTTTTCTATTACATGAATAGCCAAGTAACACAGAAAGGTTGATTTCAAACCATTTCTTGGAAGAAAGGTAACTATTATTTTACAGTCAAAACTGTTCACCTAAGTTGTAATCCATTCCCTCCTCATCATCAGTGGCCATAGACAACCGTAAATAGTTTCAGTGCACGTATTAAGTGCTTTACAGGAAAACTGCAAAATCTTTCCAACATTTTACTGTGCCAAACACATCTTTGAGTTTATCCAAATTGTGTGACTGTGCCCCTCTAACGTACTAACCTAATTCACAAAACTAAGATCACTTACAATTTACAGTTACACTTAATGGTTACAATATTTTGAGGCAAGTTATCACATGAAACAACAAGAGTGGGCTTAACTGTATGACGCTGATTTCAAGGCGAGCAGAAGCCAGGGCATCAGAGGGGATGGGCCGCATGGCCAGGGCTAATAGGGGTAGGAAAGTGGAGATTCGCCAGTGCCAGAAAATACCACAAATATGTGTAAGAATAATGTGCTGCAAGTCATTTTCCCTAAGTTCCGCTAAACATGTTACAATGACTGGATTAACTTACTTTTGATTTATTTCATTTCAACAGTTGAAAACTTCAGCTGAAGATTTCTCTCAAACGCCCTCATATAATTTGTTCAAACTCGCCACACATAGAGAGAATTACAAACTACCGTGGGTCGGTTAGAACACAAACCTCTAGATTTCAGAAAAATCGACCGAGTAAAAATAGCCATGATGCCACTTCTATTTAGACCTAGCAAGGGTGTGGCTGACAATTGCCAGTAGGTTGTGATCCAGGTTTGAACTTGGAAGATATCACTACTAAGAGCCACGTTAAGGAATAGTTTAAATCTGTGGAAAGGTGGACTTATGTGACTTTGTAGAATAACAATTATCTTTCAAGATTACAACTCACATTCAGGTTTGTCGAATTTGGAAACTAACTGGATAGTCAAAGACAACCCTTAGGAGATTTTCATTCATAGTTGGAAATGTAACCTGTTCCAGGCTCTCAGATATTTGGGATGAGATCAGCCCTGCTAAACTTTCTTTGCTCTTTCTCGCAGGCTCACCCCAAATATCTGAGAGCCTGGAACAGCCTGTTGAAAATGCTATACCCAATAACAAATAATACTAAGTACTAATCTTCTTGAGCAAAGGAAATAAGCAGACCCGCAGCCACTGTGTACTGACTCACCGGGATATTGTCTTTGTCATATTCTTTCAAATTATTCAGGAAATTCATGTCTCCTAAAAGTTTCTTTGAAGGACCCCAGAAGTCGAGAATCTTCTTCCCTGTTCCTGCTGGATCATTGATCTTCTCAGGTTTGATGTCACGCATGACACACACAGCTGACATGACAAGCTTTACTCCAGCGGGAGGGTTCGTCATGGACTTAACAATCGTGATATCTGCTGGCTAAACACAATAAATAAACAGCATAATAAATATATAGATATGTTCCCACTTGCATGGACGAGAATTTGAGTCATTATTGGGATAGGAGTGCCCTTTGTTTAACAATATCCTACAAAATCGCACAGAATATCGCCTGATACTTAGGCGACAAGGTCTTAGGCTGAAGTGGCTTTGCCAGCTTTTATACAATAAACTCAGTAAATTGTTCTTTGTTATCAAGGTGCTGAATAATAAAACAATTATCCTTGTTAATCCTGCAGAATATCCCTGATTTCAGCCAACTCACCATACAATGTGTATGGCCTCGTGATATTCCGCACGATTTTGCAGGATAATTGTTAAATATTCTGCTCATTCTTTTTCCTGTTTAGGAATAACTGAATACACAAAAGAAGGTTTTACAAAAGAACACATATTGTGAAAATGGAATAATCTTGGAGGAGTCTGAGTCTTGTCTTTTGACAACTTAAGCTTTAGTAGACACTATCCTAGATTTTACAAAAACATGTGCATTTTTGCATGAAAACACTATGTAAAACTTACGCTGAATGCTTCAAATTCCTCAAAATACCAGTGAAACTAAAAAGGCACAAGAACATTCTTGTGCATCAATGAAAACTCTGCTTAATTTTCCATCGAATAGTGATGTTTAGAATCGCCCTATAATGCAATGTAACCCTGATTTGGCATATTGGTACGTCATTTATGTCGGCATGATATATCTAGTATTGGACGTAATACAATCCGCGATCGTTTGCCTCACAATGTAGTCACTCACTTTGATTGTTTTTGTCTTTTTACAAGTTGCGTGCTTTGAACTTTCCTGTTATAAATAGTTTTTTGTTTTTTTAGGAGCCATCAACTTTGCAAAAGTAAATGACCAACAGATTAAATAGTTCTAAACGTTCTAAACAAATAAAGACTTTATTGAAAGGGTTTTGGAGGAAGGGCATTTAGGGGATTAGGAACTAGAAAAACTTTTCAATATGGTGGAAAAATGAAATCAAACCAATTTGGGCAAGTATAGCTAGCCAATGCAAAACAAGGGGGCAAAAGCCGTAGTAGCTATTGAAAGTGCTGAGCAAGGTATCCTTTTTAAATGACTTTTCCCCTTTTTATGTAGTTTTAGAAGCAATAGATAAGTAAATGTTTACGATCATTTCAGTTTATGGCCCACCAACAGGTTACTGACAGGTTGCCAACAAGTCGCTGACTGTCGGCCAACAGTCGGCCAACACTTTGACCTGAAACATAATGGAAACTGTCGGCCAACAGTCAGCCGACTGTTGGCTAACAGTTGGCCGACTGTTGGCCAACTGTTGGCCGATTGTTGGCCAACTGTCAGCCAACAGTCGGCCGACAGTCAGCAGACAATATCTATTGGGAACTCTGCTTCACTTTTACCTAATATAGAGTATCCCTTTCCCGGAATAGTCCCAACAGAAGGCACAAAAGAAAAAGTAAATAGCTGAGAAATTTATGGCACATACAGTTTCCTCACTTCTATTTCTAGCAATTGAGTCCAAAACAAGAGAATAAGGTGATTGGAATGCACCTTAAGCGTGTTGAGAGCAGCAAGGGCTGCTTCCAAAGCAGGAATAGCTTCAGCAAGGTCACTCTCACACTCTTCCTTCAGTGCCTGCGACTCAGAAGCCTTCTGATTGGCTACAGCTTCATCCTTCCGTACCAGTTCACTGCGAGCCTCTACTTCAGCAGACTCTTTCTCAATTACCTGTTGAAGGTAATCCATATTAGGATTACACTACTATGCCTCACTGATGATGTTTGTTGTTATGACCATTCTGCTAACTTCTTTACACACAACAATATAACAACAACTTTATTAATTTTATAATAAGACAAAATGGATATTACAATTTGTCCACCCGAGTGTAGCGGAGTTAATTGAGTCAGGTACAACAATAACATAGGCACATATACACTGTACATATACATGTGTAGTACATAATGCATACATTAAAGGCTAGGTAACAATCAGAATAAATGTACAGGCATATAGATTAACATAACAGAAGTCAATTGCAATGCAACAGATACCTTCATCATTTTGGTGTTTTCTTGGGCTGTTTCAACCAACTGAGGCTGTAATTCCTCCAGTTCCTTTTGCATATCTGCCACCTAAACACAACACACTAATTAGATGATTAAAGTAAACTTGAAAGTAACAGTCTGTTTATTTACTCACCTGAGATGCAGCGAATGCTAGTTTTTCCAATCCCACTTCATAACGGTGCTTGTTGCGCATCACCTGTAATAAACATACACTGTATTCACAAATCCACTGTGCATGTTAACAATCTGACAAATGCTAAACTTCTTAAAATTAAAAGCGTTTCAACTATATAACTTCAGCGTAAAATTTGCCTGCTTATTGGTTAGATCCAGCCTACGAAAGTTTTTCATGAAAGCAATGTACATTTTATGTCCATTCAGAAATCACCAGACAAACAGTAAAGTTTGATATGATTTGTCTTGCGATTTACGTGAGTCAAAGAGACTTTTTTGCTTGTTCTTGACATATCTTTTACTTGGTATAATACGGGAGATCAAGCTGTCAGTATCAGCTTTTCCAAATTAAAACTCGACGGGGCAAGATAAAAGATTTCTGGATTTTTTTGTTTATCATCTTCATGGCATTAACTTTTTTCCTGAAGAGTTGATTTTGTTTAATCTGAAGTCAATTCCTGGTTAAAATTTTACATCCATCTGATTCTTAAAGAAACTGCACAAAATACCTTAAGCTTGTCGCTAAACAAAGAAGAGACTGAACAACCAAAACTAGTTACAGGAACACAACAGTAACGTGAATTAAAACACAAAACAGAAAAGAAAAAAGAGAATAGAGTTTAAGTACCAAAAAGTTTAATTTTGAAAACATAAGTTTCGACTGCATGAACTGAAGTCTTCAACAGGTGAAATGATGAAAGAGGTGTTATTGTCCTGGGAGTGCAAATCATGCATGCATGGTCTCATGACAAAGGCAGGGGTTTCAATAAAATTTGAAGTAGGCACCGAGTTGGAGTAGAGTAGGCGACGGTATTAAAGAAAAAATGAAGAATGATTCTTTAATTACTTCAATTTAGGGCAAAAGTAGCTGACGTCTCTGATCGAAGTAGCCAATGCTTTTTGTCGGACGTTGGTGCTTATTGAAACCACTGCTAAGGCAATTATCACATCGGAAAGTTATAGGAATCTTGACACACCATGAAGACCCCCAATGCAGACAATAACTCTTGTCCATTCCCAGGGTAATACAGCATTCTTTTAGCAAGTACTCTTCAGTATATTTTCTTGTATATTTTTTCCATTGTATTCTTTTTATCACCCTATATTGTAAACATTTTAGTGACTCTAATCATTTCTCCCATTGAAGACTGCAGTTAAGGCAAGCAAAAGCTTATGTTTTCAAAACAAAAAAAGTTTCAAGTTAACTGACAATAACAAAACAAAGATTATTATTTGCTATTTATCTAAACTGTTTGCCCAGGGCAAGTGATTATACAAAGGAAAATTAACTCCCCTACAAGGGGTATCACCCAAACCCAACCAAAACTGTAAAAAAAATGTTGCTGTAGCCAACTCTAAGAAAAATTCAAGAATAACTAAGAAATCGTACAGGAATAAATATTATGATGGTGACTATTACTATAACTGTCATTATTATCCTTATGATTATGAATAGGATTATGGTTGTGGTTATGATTATGATTACGATTATCATTACTATCAAATTAAATTAATTACATTAAATTAAGGATTGACAATTTAATTAATAGACTAGATTTCTGTGATGGTGGGACCAGTGCCATGAAGAGTAAACTTCCCACAATTAGTTCTCATGGAGCCATGTCAAAGCCACTTTAACAACATTAATGGCAAAGGACATGAACAGAAGTTGTAGACTGTGACACTAAGCAGACTGTATACAGCATACTGTAAAACAAATCACCCATAACAAAATAATTCAGTTTATGAAGTTTACTTCTGCTGAAAGTAGAAATCCCAAAACAAAACACACCTCATCTTGCTTTTTTCCTAGAAGGGTTTTTAATGAGGAGATCAGCTCTAAATATGAAGTTGGAGTCACATAGTTATGTCGCCCAAGTTTGTCCAGATACCTTCGGTAATTAAAAAAAATGAAAATGGTAACTTAACATCAAACAGAAAACCTAAGTACCATCAAGGGCAATGAGACATCAAGGTGCCAAAAAAGGTTGAGTAGGCTGGAGCAAGTGTTTACCTCTCAGACAACTGCCTGGCACTAGTGTGGAAGTACTGGCAGATGGGTACAACTTCCTTACGCTCATTATCCGTCATTTCCACATCCTGAAGGAACTTGTTTGCCACCATCTCAAGTGCATCTTCAGGCCATGGCTAAAACAGACAACATGCCACAACACAGTGCAACAAGCATTACTCAGTCAGTTGATCAATTCAGTCAGTAAGTCAGACATTTTGAATCAGTCATTTTATTAAGCTCAAGTGTGTTGAATGCATGGGGACTACAACATTTAGATTGAGTTCCAAAATGTCATCACTCAGGCAAATCAGTGAGTGAAAAAGTAACTACAGTGGAATTTCTTAAGAGAGCAGGTGTACACTGGTGTGCACATACCTGAAACCAGTCAATGGTGCAGCAGTTTATAAGGGCTGGAAACTGTCTGAGTCTGTTTCTGAAGGCATCACCGATAGGACTCATACACAACATAATGTGAAGATTCTCTTTACAGCAATTCACAAAGAAGTTAAACAAGGCCAATGGAGAAAATTCAGCATTCTTGTCTTCAGCTTGGGCTTGAGCTGCAGGACGGACGCTCTAAGCACAGAGAATTAGTGCACCACTTAATGAATCATTTGCTACGACACTAATGCTGTATGCTCTACCTCAAGGCAAATAAAAGACTAGCACCCCATTTCATTTCATTTAATTTCATTTTGTTTTCTCCATTCAAATTATATGTGTTACTTTTATAATAAATACAAGGTAAAGAAAATAGAATGGAGAGGGGCATGACATAGTAAGAACTAATTAGTGCCCTAAATAATATATAATATATATATAAGCACACACACACACACACACATGCAAAGATACATCATGGCACCCCATAACTACACTAAGAAAGCTATGCAAACTTATATTTTGTTAAAGTATGTTACCACCTGTCGCTGCTGAAAAGAAAGTTGTATTTTCCACTGGCTGAGGAACGAAATAAGTGGAAAATGTTTTCTCACTGGAAAATGTTTTCTCAATGTTTTCTCACTGGGGTCTGGGCCCGAGAAGTCATTTGAGTCACGTGTTCAGTGTTGTTTGTCAGTTGCTTTTTTGCTGTCCGCCATTACTGACAGAAATTTCAGAGAACGATAGTTTTACGAAGTTACATCGCCTATACCGTTTGTTGTTTGTGCTGTAACATGAGTGCTAATACGACTAGGTCAAAGTCTCAGTCTAGAGCGGTGAACCGGCTCCGAGCGCATAATCATAGCCCGGAGAAAGAGCGCCGGTCTCGTAGTCACAGTTCTCGCCGTTCGCGAAGTCGGAGCCCCGTGGTGGCGCACGTACGTGATCAGACATCTAGAGAGCGGTCGTTGAATTGCTCCGAGCGGCGAGGATCATCGCAGTCTTCCAGTGATCCCCCGGATTGGGCTAAAGAGTTGCTTTTGCAGCAGAAAGAGTACGGAAAGGAGCTTAAACGATTGAAAGCGGAACTTGCCTCAAAACCTAATAAGGCGGGAAAACACGAGGAGAACGAACCCGAATTCAAATTTGAAGGCAATAAGAAGCAATACCAACTGAACAAGAAGGTGCTCGAGAAGATTAAAGCAGCGAAGGATGTGGGCGACGATGACCTACGGAACGAGCTTTTGGAGGAAGGTGAGCAGTTACTGATAGAACGTAACAAGCATATTTGTATCGCAGAAAAATACGGCTGGGATACCGTGGAATGCTACACCACTGATCCTATCGCGAGTGACTCGGATGATGAGAAGAAGATCAAGAAAGCGGTCAAGGAGTGCAAGTTGTTGCGGGAGGAAAAACGCAAAGCAAAGTTGTTGAAGTCCAAGCGGTCGATGCCAGCACAGTGCGGAGTGGAGAGGCGTGTGGTTATGGAAAAACCGCCGCTGAGTTCGGTGGCGGGAAAAGTGCCGACTGTCACAGTTACGCGTGAATCTCGTACTTGTTTTCGCTGTTTTCGCACAGGACACCTCGCCCGTGACTGTCGAGCAGCTACCACAAGCAATGGATCAGGACAATCCCATTCCTCTGGGCTTGCAACAAGTAGTTGACCTGGATACAGAGACTGAACACTGTTTCGACTCAATGTTAGATAATTTTCAGGATGTGTGTCAATTGTTGGAGCTACAGGATTTGGAGCCGGTATCTCTGGTACGGGTTAAAGGTAGACTTAAGGAGAACATTGTGTTTTGGAAGAACATTGGGGCATCTAGATGGGTGCTAAGTATTATAGAGAACGGTTACTATTTACCTTTTATATCTCTTCCAGCTCGGAAGAGTTTTCAGAATCATCCTAGTGTTGTTCAGAATCAGGAGTTTGTGTGCCAGGAACTTAGGAAACTTGTAGCCTCTGGTGCAGTGGTGGAAGTGAGGCAGGAGGACTTGTCGGTTGTTAATGCATTGGGTGTTGTGAAAAATGCAAGGGGCAAGTCAAGGCTGATTTTGGATTTACGCTATGTTAATAATCATTTGAGATCCTGTAAGTTTAAGTATGAGGGTATCCCAGCAGCTTCAGAGCTGTTCCAGAAGGATGACTGGGTGTTTAAGTTTGATTATAAAAGTGGTTATCACCATCTGGACATATTTGCGGGTCATACCACATTTCTTGGATGCTCATTTCAGCTGGAGGGAAAACTTCGATATTTTAAATTCACAGTTCTCCCTTTTGGCTTGGCAACTGGGCCTTATGTGTTTACTAAAATCCAGAGAACTTTAGTCAAGCATTGGAGAAGCAAAGGATTTCGCATTTTCACGTACCTGGATGATGGCGCTGGTGGGGAACAAGGATTTGCTGAGGCTTGCAGTATTTCGGAGTCTGTCAGGAAGGATGTTAGATCAAGTGGCTTTGTGGCCAACGAGGAAAAGAGTGTGTGGATGCCATCTCAATATGTGGAGCTATTGGGATTTATTCTGGACCTCAAAGCAGGTACTTTTCATGTTCCTCCCCACAGAGTGGATGCTTTAAAGCAGTTGCTTGACATTATTATTGCTAAGGATTTTCGTGTATCTGCAAGGACTTTGTCTCGCGTGACAGGCTCTCTGGTTTCTATGTCGCTTGCTATGGGTCCAGTTGTACGTCTTTGGACGAGAGCTATCTACAGAGACATTTGTCTAGCCCCCTGTTGGGATAAGCCGATATGTTTGTCTTCTGACAGTCGCTCAGAGGTGCTTTTTTGGAAACAGAACTTTGACAACAGCGGGTATCCGATATGGGCACCTAGCCCTAGAGTCGAGGTCTTAACATATTCGGATGCTAGTGGTCTAGGTTGGGGAGGTTTTGCCGTTCAGATTAATGGTAAACCAGCTGTGGGAAGCTGGTCAGAGGAGGAGAGTGGCAGGAGCTCTACATTCCGTGAGTTAAGAGCCATACGGTTTGTGTTGGAGTCTTACAGGGAGGACCTTCAAGGGAAAGAGGTGTGTCATAGGACTGATAACAAGAACGCAGAAATCATAATGTCTGTTGGTAGTCGAGTCCCAGACCTTCACATGGAGGCAGTGTCAGTTTACAAACTTTGTCGTGAGTTAAACATTCGGCTATCTGTGGAGTGGGTCAGTAGAAATGATAATAGTACTGCTGATGAGCTTTCAAGAGTGGAAGATGCTACTGACTACATGCTGGATCCCAAGTGCTTTCATTATATTGATCAGTTATGGGGACCTCATACCGTTGACAGATTTGCCAGCATTAAAACCAGACAGCTGGACAGGTATTGCAGTCGATACCGCAACCCTGGTTGTGAGGCTAGTAATGCGTTTACAGTTTCGTGGTCACAGGATAACAATTGGATTTTTCCACCTCCCCTGCTTATTCCTAAGGTTCTGAGACATATGTCTGCTGGTCATGAGTATGGTACAGTGATTGCTCCAGAGTGGCCTTCTGCAGTGTGGTGGCCTCTCCTTGTTGACAGGTCTGGAACTTGGAAAAGTTTTATCAAGGAGTGTTTGCGGATTGAACCTTACCAAGGAATCTTCCTCTCAGGGTCTGCGGCTAGCAGTATTTTCACTTCTGGTATTCCATCATTTGCTGTTTTAGCCTTGAGGATTTGTTTTAGAGATCTGGTGGGAAGCACCTGATATGCTGTTATGGCATTGCTCTGGTGAAGGCTAGGAGCGTAACCCCTGTGCTAGTCAGGTGTGGGGAATGTATTTGTAGTGACATAGTATGCTGTTAGGGCATGTCACTGATGCTGTTATGGCATTCATTGGTGTCAGATGCTGTTATGGCATGTTAGGGCATTCCTAGTGACAGATGCTGTTATGGCATGTCTCTAATGCCGTTATGGTTATTTTCTCTGCGGTTAGAGAAAGGCTAATGCTGTTGTGGCATTTCTGTGCTGTCGTTAGGGCGTGTTACATATGCATTTTTTGGTGCGCAATATCTGTACATGGCATTAGCAGATGTTTTTGGGCCTAGCGTCTTGCTGGTCAACTGTGGAATTGTGATTGATAATGTTTGGGTAGCATGCCTTGTAACATATCTTTGACTTGGGCCTCCGTGTAACAATTAGCTGTCAGGGCTTATAGTTATGTTTTGGTCCCTTACACTGTCATGTTATGTGATTTCAGTGACCACCAGTGACACTGGCAAGTTGGACCTGTCTTTTTTGGTACCTGTGGATGGATTGCAACATCCAGTGTTGCACCAGCTGGCCAAGGAGCTGCCCTCAGTTCTGCTTCAAGATAAAGCCCCCAAAACAGTTAACACTTATCTCCGTGCGTTTGGGGCGTGGAGGTGTTGGGCAGAGCAGTGCCATGTGTCAGTTCTACCAGTGGAGCCAGTGGTGTTCTCCCTGTATTTAGTTAAGCTGATTCAGGAGAACAAGTCAGTTTCTACCATTAACTCTGCTTTGTATGGAGTGAGCTGGGTGCAGAAGAAGGTGGGTCACCCACTAGTCACAGAACATCCTTTCGTGACCCAGGTGGCAGAAGCTGCTCGTAGAATCCTGGCTAGGCCACCAGAATGCAAGAAACCCCTTACGGTGGATCAAGTGATGCCCATTATGTCGCGCTTGGAGAAGGGCAGTCTAGCAGACGTACAAGTTGCAGCGATATTTGCCGTGGGGTTTTTCGGTTTCTTACGGTGGGATGATTTAAGCAATCTGGCAGTGGATGATCTGTTATTTGCAGATTCACATGTTGCTCTCTTTTTGCCGAAACGTAAGAATGACCAATTCCGTGAGGGATCTTGGGTCTTCATTGCAAGAAGTGAGGCAGCCCCTTGCCCTGTGGCGGTGTTAGAGAGGTTCCTTGAGATGGGCAGTCATTCCGTGGGGTCAAGGCTGTTTCGCAGGATCCAGACCACAAAGAGAGGCCAGGTGCTTAAGGAAGCACCTATGTCGTATTCTCGTGCGAGCGAGCTGGTAAAGAAAGAGCTGCAGAGAGAAGGGTTGGACACAAGCTCATATAGTCTTCACAGCCTCCGCTCAGGCGGTGCTTCGTCTGCGGCAGCACTTGAGATCCCAGATCGCCTATTTCAGAGACAGGGGGGATGGAAAAGTGCTCAGGCAAAAAAACAATTATATCCAGGAATCATTGGACTCTTTGCTGCTAGTTACAAGGAAGATTCATAGCTCAGGTTGAAGACTGTGTGTTTAGTGACCTCTTAATGAGGGAGATCTTCATAGACATTGGAACATTTAAGGTTTCGGACTTGCTTGTGGCATATACACTATGGGTTGTTGGGAACATATGAGGACGTTGCACTTTCTATAGTATCGCAGACTAACATAGGCAGGTTGTTGAGCCTTTGTGATACCAGGCTCTCTATGCTTTGTAATTTGCGGCGGTCAGCTTGACAATGGCTCCCAGAGGTGTGTGAGAAGTTGTATTTTCCACTGGCTGAGGAACGAAATAAGTGGAAAATGTTTTCTCACACACCACTGGGGTCTGGGCCCGAGAAGTCATTTGAGTCACGTGTTCAGTGTTGTTTGTCAGTTGCTTTTTTGCTGTCCGCCATTACTGACAGAAATTTCAGAGCCCCAGTTCCCACCCAACCCTTTGTTTGAGACGAGAACATACACTGTGTTTGGTTAGATATTCTTTATTAACATTTGTCAGCATAGAGTCTTACTAAGCTTATATCTGTTGTTCATATTACTGTATTTTGCCTACATTACGTCTAATGCTAGGCTGTATGGGTTTGAGCAATAAAACAGTCAGTTGGCGGCGGTCAGCTTGACAATGGCTCCCAGAGGTGTGTGAGAAATGATATTGCAAGTATGTTGTGAACACATGTATTGGAGTGACAGCAACTGCTAAAGCATGACTCATAACAACTTATCATTTTTCAATTGAAGAGTTGCATTACCTCATTGAGTTCAGCCTTTTCGTCAACTGCAAACAAATTTGGTACTTCACCAGTGTTAAGCAAGCTGTCCACATCTTCCAAGAACGATTCCTCTTTGATCTGAGTGTCTGTTAACAAGAACACTGTGGGCTTCATTTGGCATCCTGCACTCCTCAGCAGTGTCTATAGATGAGTCATATCAGCACTGACATTTTTGCCCTAAGTTATTGATATACTTATAGATACAATTTATACAAGAGACAGAAATGTTTCCAATTTTCATGCAAAGAACAAAGAATATCTACACAAACAGAAACCTTGATGCAATTTCAAGCAATCTGAATCTCAGCTGTATTTAATAAACTATCATCTATGAAGCCAGTGACAAGATAAAAGGTAGCTTCAGGTTAAACAAATGGTGAGAATATGAAGGAGTGAACTGACCTTAATGTCTTCACGCCATTCGGGCAGACCATAGCTCTTGGATATCTCAGGTTGAAATACATGAAAATCGGCAATAGCTGCAGCCAGTCGGGAAAGAGATTGCCTTCCACTACCACCCACTCCTACAAGGAGTGCATTCCCACCTGGTTGCTTCAAGATGCGGCTGATGCGCACTAAGTGTTCCAATACGTATCTAGAAAATGGTGAAAAGAAAACTGGCTGGAGAGAATAACAGAATTAAATGTAAAATTTTAACTTTGTTCAAAGTTCGAGTTCCTAAAGTGTAAACCAAGAGGCTCAATTAATTGTATATTAATAAGCAAAGACAAAAATATTCTTAACTCGAAAGCTTTGCTACTTTGGCTGTTGCACACTGATTCAGAATTGTACATATAGCTACATAACTTCTATCATTTTGTTTTCTTAGTTCCTTTATTTGTTTTACTTCTTCTTTCTACTTAAATAGTGTGAATAAAGATTGTTGTTGTTGTCAGTCAAAAAGTGCAGTACCTGAAGATCACTAAGTTCATCTGCGTCTTATGTGTCTGATTATACTCATCGAGGCACTGCTCAACAATTTTGTAAAGCTCGTCTATAGATTCCACTTCCTGGTAAAAGCGATCCTCACCCATCTGAAAAGAGGAAAAAGACAAAAAAAGCCATAGCACTGAAAGGGAGTGTCTTAGACAGTCACAAATTTATCAGTGATTCGCTTACCGCATCAGGATTGAGAAAGTCACAGAACATCAAACTTCTCATGTCATCTTCAGATGCCTAAAAAGATCACCAAAACAATGGTAACTAGACTTGCCACAAGTCGACCTCTCGAGTCTCACAGCAAAAAAGCCGAGGAGCGAGCTTTCTAGGTTGAAAAGCGGCTGAGCAAGCGACAAAGTCGTGAGAGGTTGACTTGTCTTGCTTGAAGGGTTTTCATTTGTGTTTAGTGTTTAGTGACGTGACTCGCATTTGGAAGAAGAGCATCAGTTATCGCTTTCGCAATCGACTCCATGTTGGAATTTCAACAGCAAGTTACGTTTCGTTGCTCATAATTACTTTTGCTTGACAACTTTATTCCCGAGGGTCCCAAAGATCTACTCTGATTGGCTAAAATTTGTCACCAATCAAGTATGAAAAGTCCTTCGTCCCGTGCCATTTTAAATAGGATGAAGGACTTTTTCAAAAGTCTAAATGGTAACCTGCGATCAGGCATTCTCTTTTTCTGATCGGAGGTTAAAACAATGGAGAATCCATTAACTGCTAGTAATAGATACATGACTTTTTACAAGTTACAGACTGAGCCGAGAAAACCTCCCTAGATAGAATATTCCAGCGTGGAATACATGATGATGATCACCATTACCGTACTTGCTTATGGTGCTTCACAATATAAGTTAAATATTAGCATACTTTTATACAAAACAATTAAAACAACTATCTATAAAGCTAGAAATAGATCATTTCCATGTGACGTCACATTACTATTTCTAGTTGCCATATTGGTGTAACACTTTTGACTGCGTACTGGTAGTTGATAGCATGCAAATGCAAGTTTCTGCCTGTAAAATGAATAATTCAGCAACTGAAGCAAAGTCTGGCGGAAAATGCCAACATCACAAGTTCCCTTCCTTTTTCTGAGTATGCCAAGCTGGAACCACAAGTTAAGCGGCGTTACTCAGACCAAATTTTGCTATTGGAATTGATCCTGTTCTGATATGGGGATGAGGATGAGGATGGGGTAGAGACAGTGTGCAAGACATATGACTCTTTCTATAAAGGTAGCCCTCCCATTCCTATACAGTATCTTAGATATTGACGATATATTCTGGAATATAAAGTAACACTGAAAACATAGTCACTGAACTCATTGAACATGCAAATAGCCACAACCCTACTATTGAGTTTACGGCTAGAGATAGAATTTTCGCTCAGCACAACACTGTTGTCTAATGCAAAGAAATAAAAGAATAAGAGTTTGTAGAGAATCAGGGTATAAAGGTGTGCATCAATGTAAATAATAAGACTTAAGCGTAACTGTGAATTCTCACTTCTAGTTGAATTTATTCAACATAACTTTTCGCTAACCGGACAGTAGTCTTTCAATCTGTTTGCATTTTGACGTAAAAGTTGCTTAGTGTTAATTAAAGTGAAATCTATATTCTTTATGTTACCCCTATTTTGTCTTGAGAAAAGAATTTGCTATTCAAGAACATTTGCAATGGACTTGTTTACGTTTGAGGTATTGTATCACAAATCCAGCCCGGGGGAAAACAATCAGCTTCTTTCACCCTTGAAATACCATGTTTTGTGTCTGGAAAGACATATTTGTGTCCATGACGGCATTATTTGACCCTATAAAAGAGTTATTGTTGGACAGATCTTGTAGTAAATAGACCCACAGACTTTAACAAATATAACAATTAGACAGAAGGAAACTGAGTACAAGATCAGTAAGCTAAAAGGAAAGAAAGCAACAGGACCAGACGGAGTGCCAGTGCGACTCTTGAAGTCCGCGGGGAGGCCAATCACTTTATCTCTCAAGAAAATATTCAAACACAGCACCAAAGCATGTAAGCCACCAGTTCAGTGGAAGATAGCCAGGGTCAGTGCAGCTTTCAAAAAAGGAAGAGAGGAAGACAGGACATGCTACAGACCACTCTCTATGCTTAGTATCCCAAGCAAGTTAATGGAATCATGTGTTGCAAGTAACATCATTGATCATGTGGCCACACGGAATCGTCTGGATGACAGACAATGAGTCTATAAGAAGGGAAAATCCATGGAACAGTTACTAATACAAGTAACAGAGAAGTGGAGGATAGCAGTGGATAGGAAGCTACTGGTGGGAGTACTGTTTATTGATTTCACCAAAGCCTTCAACACTGTGTCACACAACATATTATTACAAAAGCTAAATGATCTTGGAATCAGAGGAGATATATGGCTGTGGCTGAGCCACTACCTACAGAACAAAGACAGTTTTTATTTTATTTTATTAAACTTCGCCTTCTAAATAAACTATTAACAAAACATGACGACGTACACAAAAAATAAACAAATACTGGGTTAAGGCAGGGTGTCCACAACAGCTGACGCCAATTACTGTGGGCCCAAGAGTAACAAAGTTCTAAACACTCAGATAAAATAGTAAAATATAGTAAACTTATAACAACATGAAATAGGCTCTGAAAGGTTGTGTGGCGTATTACATTTTAAGCAGACAGATTTCCAGGTTCTAGGGTCCTCAATATCGAAGCGCGAGATAAGTGCATCTTTGTAGTATGAGGAGAGCAGAGATTTAAATTGGTTTAGAGTTACATGTTCATATCTTAACTGCAGGGTGCTGATAAGAGTGCTGATAAGTAGTGCTGATAAGCAGAGTGCTGATAAGTAGAAGTACGGCATTTCTTTGGCCTGAAAGATTTTGCACTGCTAGCGCTTGCTCTAGTGACCCTTGTGGGAACAATGCCATCAGGGAGCACGTCATGTGATACACAAACAATACCATTGGTGGCCTTAAAGAAAAAGACCAAGTCCAAAAACTCATGCCAATAACAGATAGGTAGAATATCAATTGACAAGAGCCTGTCTCAATAGCTTTCCTCACATAGGAAGGGTAGATCTAAAATAAACTTTGAGGCGCGTTGCTGGACGCATTCGATGTGTCTATTGTTTGCGGAGACCACACTTGAGTGGCGTAGTCAAGAGCAGGACGTACGTTTGTCAGAGTGAACGGATGCAACTCAGACACACAGTATATCCCGCACGGTGTACCCCAGGGCTCAGTTCTGGGACCAATTTTATTCTCCCTCTTCACAAACGACCTCCCAAATTCAGTACATTAAGCAGAAACTTACTTGTACACAGACGACACAACTCAATACTGTGTCGCAGAAACCATCGACATATTAACAAATAAACTCAATAATGCCTTGGCAGACTTGAAGAAATGGTGCGACAACAATCTATTGGTACCACACCTGGACAAGTGCAAAGCAATGATCATGCAACGGCAACCCTTCATTGGACCAATCTAGGCTTTGCGTCTCGGAAACAACACTATAAATTGGACAACATCAGAATAGCTTCTAGGAGTGCATGTTGACAATAAGATGACCTGGTCAGATCACGTTACAAATGTCGCGAAGTCTTTTGCATCTAAACTGAGTCTACTTCGACGCATGCAGATCCCTCTGAAAGCAATTGGAAGACTTTTATACAAAAGTTATATTGCCAATGGTCACACACGGCCTAGTTGTTTGGGGATGGTGCAACAAGACACATTTCAGCAATCTGGAAAAACTACACGCTAGAGCCTGACGTATTGTGTATGGACTATCATGGGACACCAGTACTGCAGATGTTTTAATGCAAACATGATGGGATAGTCTTGAAAGAATGTATAAGGTACGATTAGCAGAATTCACCTTCAAATGCATAAAAGGATACAATGCCACAGAACTCAAGGACCTGCCAAAGCCAACGGCAAAGCATGCCAGCCGACAGGAATTCACCAAAATGTTTCTTGCACGCTGACTATATGGTAATAATACCAAATGTCCTAGATAAGGCTTTTTTCTCTTCCAGCATAGTGATTGCAATTCTGAAACCAGTGACTGCCATTCAGATGCTTTGTCGTGGATGTCGTCTGGATCCCAGGAGTCTCTTGGTGCAGCAGAGACGTCGGGAGAATGGCAGCCCACCCCTCAAATACAGCACCGCCTTTACTACCTTAACAGTTTCCTCAGGATGACTACTGAAGGCAGGGTAAGCCCGGTGAGGTCACAGTGCCAATCTGACGTTCTTACCTTGTCATCCAGAACCCAGCGCTACTACCGGAAAAAAGCGGAACAGGCTATTGAAGGCGTGCTTGAATCCATTGCCCCTGGCAACGCCTCCTGGCTCTACCAGCAAGTCATGCAACGGTGCAATCATTTACAAGCGGCCGAGGGTATAGTCGAAGCCATGCTGGTTGCCAAACTGGTGATTTTGTATGAGGAGGCGGCCTATTGGTACACGAGACAGCAGATCCTGTCGCTTTTCGTGACTGACTACTCGAAGACCGAGCTACTGGCTTTGATTCCGGGTCTCTCGAAATGGAGAATTGACGAGGCAAGGAAGCACGCTTTCCAAACTAAGCCCAAGCAACCAATTGACCCACCAAGGATCACCAGATGCCGTTTGGATGCTGTCAAAGTTGACAACTTTCTTGGCTTCTTGTCCAGTCCATCATTTCTTCAAGATGTGGCATATGGCACCAGAACTCTTAAACTGGAGAGTGGCCAGAACTTAGAAATCCCAAATATGGTGCGCACAGTTATATCCTCCCACCTGGTGCGCATGTACTTGAACTTCTGTGTAGAGTCCAATTTTGAGCCTCTCAGATGCTTCATGTTCTTCAATATAATCAAGGTATGGATTATAAAACGTGTGTAAATGAGAAAGGTTGATCAGGGTTAATTGTACTAGTGGTGTAGCAGTAGTGGTTTGCGTTTAAAAATATTAGGTTGAAACCAAAGCATTTTTGTTTCTGTTCAGGTTTGTGGGGCTTCACTAAAGAAATCGTGAGCCGGTCTTGATAGCACTCAGACAGATGGGGTGCAGGCGCTCGCAACTCTTGAAGACATCACTCATCAACTCAAACAGGCCGGTGAGATACAAATACCTTCCATTATTGCTGTAGGTACACGAGTTGTCACAATTTTGATTAAGCTAACGAAGTATCAATATTTATTATTGTGTGTATTTTTCTATCACAGGACTGGATAGCACAATAGCCGATAACATTCTAATGCGACTCAAAGCTGGTTAGCAGTATTTGAAGACGGATTTCAAGATCCACACAGCCAGCGAATCCACGTGCGCAGACCACTGCAGAGTGTTCACCCTCAGTAGGACAGAAACAGAATACAAGGGTCAGTGCCAACACCAGCATACCATCACCTGTGACTGGTACGAGGACCTAAAGAATGCTGTCTCAGATCTGCAACTAGCAGTGGATTCAAGTGAAGTACACCTTAGGTAGAACATACTTGTGACAGAAAAGCAGAGTTTAGCATTTATAGTCAACTAACAACCTCGTCCCCAGGGCAGTTTTTATGATTTTGGAAATTTTGTAGAACTTTGGGTGGTTCTTAACCTAATGAATATATATCCTTAAATGAAACGTGGTTTAGGAAAAAAGTGAGAGAGGAATCATTAGTTTTTGATAAAATGGCTCCAAAGAAATATTCGATGCTATCGCGCCAAGATGTTGACAAGCTCTACTCTTCAATTTTTAGTCCTGATAAACGAGAGGAGTTACAGCACGATTTGAGCTGCACTGCACCGAGTATAGAAGACTGGAAGTCGCATGTTCTCCGTTCAGTTCACCAGGACGCTGCCAAGAGTGAAATTATTGATAACCTGAAACCATTGCAAGTGCTGCTTATAATAGACTGGGCGATGAAGTTCATTCCAACCAGCTTTCGCGAAACGCAGCGTGACTGGTTTGGAAAGAAGGGGAAGTCCTGGCATCTATTGGTGGCCATCACTAAAGCAGAAGATGGTACAACTGAGGTAGGAATCATGTGCCTTCTATTCTATCTTTATCCCTCGCTTACCACTATAAGCTAGTTTCTCATGAGTGCGCTCTTTTTTGCTCTAACCGATTACAAATTTGGATAGTTAATAAGAACGCCAGGAAAGACTCGAAAGCTTAAATTTCTCAGAGTTGTAATTTCAAAATTTCATTGATTTTCACTTATATAAAGATAAAATGTTGGCTACGCATGTAAGCGCATGCAAAAGCTCATGGGACGGAATATATGTTTAATCCAAATAAACCTGACGGCCATAAACATTCTGGAAAAAAATCGATTTTCCCAGATATTGCCTCTATTTCGATTCAAAATGTGCAGGTTAATACTCCATTAGCCCTCGACCATGACCAGGTCCCTTGGCGCATTATTAATGCTAAAACTTGCTTTACTATTATGATTTTCAGACACGAACATTTATCCACTTATTTGATGAATGCAATCAAAACTGGTTCAGCGTTGCCTCCATCATCGAATATTCACTAACCACCATGAAACGACATGATTCGAGATTGAATGAAGCCTTCCTGAGATCTGACCATGCAGGCTGTTATCATTACACATTTCTTCTTCTCAGTCTTCCAAGCCTTGGACAATGCGTTGGTGTCCGCATAGCTCGTTATGACTTCCGTAAGGCCCAAGCTGTGAAAGACATGTGACCGCCGAGCGGCTGCCCTGAAGAGCCACATTAGGCGGTACATTAATGAGGGCAATAACGTCAAGACAGCCAGTGACATGAAAGCTGCTATCGACTCACATGGGGGCATCAAAAGCTGCTACTCAGTGGTGTGCAAGGTTGATGAAAGGTCCCAAAACATGACCAAGCACTCGCTGAGTGGCATACAGTCTTTGAACAACTTCCTGTTCACTGAAAGTGGAGAAATCATCGCTTGGCGGGCCTACAATGTCGGACCTGGAAAGGTCTTTTCCGCGGCGTCACTGGCGCATCTCGGTACCCCTCAAGGCCCAACGAACTTACAAGTTCACCAGGTGTTTAGTAGTCCTGACATGCTGACTGGTGTCTTCCATGCCCCTTCCAGCACTTGGGAACAGCAGCCTGCAGCACCTCCAATAGAGCCTATAGCCGCAGAAGGGATTCAGCTGGAAGAAGAAGAGAGTGTGGTCTTTGGCTGCCCAGAGGAGGGTTGTATAAAGGTTTACCAAAGTCACAGCAGCCTTCAGCGACACCTTGATGCCAGGAAACACCTTCTGGTGTTAGAGAGAGAGAGAGAGTCCATGTACGACGTGATAAAGAAAAAGTGGGCAGCGACGTGCAAGTCAATTTCTGGTAGCTACATGGAAGCAGCTCATCTGCCCACACCTGTATCTGCCTCAGTTTCCCATAGCGATTCAGAAGACGCACCGCCAACAGCTGACATGGGCTGGGCACTAAAAAAGACCAAGAAGTATGTGCATTTCACCACCAAAGTGGGCCAATTTTTGCATGAAGTTTTCCTTCAAGGAGAGGAAACTGGGAATAAAGACACAGCTGAGGATGTAGCAGCACGAATGAGGTCCATGCGAACCACTGAGGAACGAAGGTGTTCACCAAAGACGAGTGGCTGACATCTATCTGGATTTCCAGATATTTCAGTAGATTGGCCGTGTTAAACAGACGTGGGGCTCTTCATAGGACAGAGGAGGCAAGGCCAGCAACAACAGAACTGGTACCCGAGGGAGCAGAAAGCAAAAATGAGGAGGAAGACCCATACTTGGCTGAAGCTCCCATCATTAGAACACGCCTTCAAATCAGGAGGGAGCTAGAACTGTAACTTTACTTTCGATCAGAAAGTTTATCTGTTTGATGATATTTATTGACTTTTCTCTTTGATAGGACACAGGTCACAAAAACATGCAGTTAATTTTGTTTTCAGTATAGCGAAGTCTTTCTGATAAAGTTTTCTGCATCAAAATACAATGAGGCGTGCAAGTTTCAAGCAAATGTTTTGTTCCTTTATAAGACGAACAAAAGCAAATTTCATTATACAATCATTCTAACGTTCAAATACAGACAACGCCAGCAATTTGATAGTTTTCTGTGACTTGCGTGTTTGACTCAGCGAAGAGTAAGTCCTGTCACGTAATTCACTTATACAAAAATAGAGGCCATCATTAAGCCGCCGATTGTTATTTTCATGACTTAGGACAAACAAAGCCTTCGAAATGGTTCTATTTCATTAAAATTTATGGTGTGTAACCATTTTACAGCATTTTCTGTCTGTTGCTATGTCATCATTACCGAATTAGCCCGTTATAATTAAAAACAAAATTGAGGTGGGTGACCTGTGGTGAGTGAAGTTTTTTTAAAGCGATTAGATAGAAATGGTTATACTTCATTAAGGTGTATGGTGTGTAACCATTATTTTTGTGGCATTTTCTGTCTGTTGCTGTGTCATAATTACCGAATTTGCGCGTTATAATGAAAGAAAATTGAAGCGGGTACCCTGTGGTGGAAGAAGTGTTTGTCGAATAATCCAGAGAGTGCCCAAAGATTTTTTTGCAGATAATGTTATTATGGAGTCCCACCTTTTAGACGGTATGCTCCGTTTTTTGAAGCATGCTCCGCCATTGGAAATATTTTGGCCTAAACTTTGGGTATTTTAACAGTTTTCACAATTGGGTGAGAGGGGGTCTTGGCTGAGAGGACTTGTGTGATAGGAGCAAGTTGTAGAAAAACGAAACATAGAAAATATATTGTTCTTGGGTAGGACAACATTCACTGAAAATTTGAAAAGATTTGGTTGAATTTGTATAGTAGTAGAGCCTTATACTTTTGACCATTTTTTAGGTGATTTTTGGTCACTTTTGCAAGAAAAACAAGGAAGGGTGGTCAACTCCCCCAGTTTTGACCAAATTTCCTTAAACTTAGACTGAAGTAGTTTTGGGTGGACCCCTTCAAACTTCAAGTTTCATCAAAATTGGCGAGGTAGCTTGTGCCGCTCCTGCCTGGTCCTCCCATGGATGCACTCTTAAACATATTTCTAGGTTTATAATTCAAATTTAATATTTATTTTCACGTATTATCATTATTATTATTATTATTATCATTATTTTATTTATTTATTTTTTATTTCTAAATACAAGACCCCACAAGCTCTGCTGAATACTCCATCATGTTCAAATAAAGTGTTCAGTTCAGTTCAGTTCAGTTCAGTAGTACATGGCCGGTTCAATTGCCATGATGTCTGAAAAACACTACAATTCAAAGAACACTCTGACTGGAAAACCTCCATAAACAGTCAAAACACTGGATTAACACTCACCCATGCTGCCAAACAAACACATCAACTCTGTCGTCGTCACTTAGCTGGAAAATTTCCACAACCTTCTATTAACTGAAACTTACTTTAAGAAGTGCTGGAATTGACTGAACACCGCCGTACAATACTGTGTAAAAGTAATGAGAGCAAATTTCGTTGAAATTCGCGCTTTGTTCTCATCGAAAATTCGCCAATTTTTCCCTCGAAATTTCGCAAATTAGACAAGTGAATTTTGTAGGATTGTGCAAAATTTCGAACAGGGCATTGAAAAATCAAAGAAGCAATTTTTCAAACAAGTGAAATATTACCAAAAATTTGCGCTAAATGGAACAAAAATTCTAACAAGAGAAATGTTGCTGAAAATTCGTGCTCAGTGGAATGAAACTCACATGAACACGTGCTCAGTGAAATTTCACAAAACCAATAACTTATGATTTAGGGACTCGTTTAACTGTTGTTCTTTTGCTTCGTTAAAGTCTAAACCCTCCAAATACAATAACGTTCGATCTCCATTATGTCCATTTGTATAGGTAATCACATGATTTCGAGTGCAATTTGGTATAAATAAGCATGAGTAAATTTTTTCAAAGACTCACAAAATTGCACGAGTCCGTAGGGCGAGTGCAATTTGTGGTCTTTGAAAAAATTTACAAGTGCGTATTTATTCCAAATTGCACAAGAAAAATCATGTGATTACTTATTAATAATATACATGAAAAAACTGCGATAGCTTCTTAACTTTGCAGAAGCAACGCAACGAAGCTATAAAGGTAAATCAAAACAACAGTTTTCTCAACGTTTTTAAAGCGTTTTTAGCTGTAAAAACTGGCTAAACAATTACAGGCTATAGCTATAAGGCTACTTTGTTTGCTAAGTGTCTATCAAGTGCTGTAATCATTACCTTCAGGCTTTCTAGGTCATTATCTTCGCCTTGTTTGTCCTTGTTTGTTTATTAATCTCGGCGTCACTCCAGTGTAGTGTTGAATTCAACAGACTCGTAATTCCAATTATGTCGGTAATTCCCTTCTCTGGACACCACTGTTTCCAAACAGACAGCTAAAATACAGTGCTTTTCGCAGCCGTTTCTCCTTTTTAGAGCTGTTTTGCAGCTTCTCTGCTGTTATTGCGGTCACGAAGAAAGAAAACCTGCTAAAAAAGCCAGCCATTGTTTTCGCACGCAGAGTCGCTTGCAGCTCTTCAGACTTGGTGCCATTCAAAGGCTGTGTTTGATTGGCTCAATTTCAGTTCCTTTGTTAATTAACCAATCAGAATCATCTGCTGTTTACCCCTTTTTTGCACTGAATTACCTTTTTTCTGCATCGTGTTTCCTAAAACCTGCATTTCTCTTAGCCAATCAGAATCAAGAACTTTTTTCATGTATATTATTAGTGTGAAAACAACCTCAAGGGAAAGTAAAAAATCACACCTCAAACTCGGCCTCTCTCTTTTCCTCTCTTCTCACAATTGACCTTAACGATATGATGGCCAGGAGTTCGTTTCAGTTTCATTCAAATGGCTGTAACCTACGATTATGTATTTCTTATCATCATGTTTTATTGTTGCAAAGATATTTTAATGCTACGGCGAGTTGACAACTCAAATGTTTTAGTGTCAAATAAAGCATTTTAGCGTGGGTCTTCGATTTGTAGTTCGAGGTGGGCAAAACTACAAAATGAAGACCTAATCGATTTCAATGTTTTAACGGCAGTCAAAACTACAAGATGAGCACCTAATCGATTTCATTGTTTTATCGTCAAATAAAGCGTTTTAGCAAGGGTCTTTGTTTCGAAATTCGAGGCGAGCAAAATCGTAAGATGAGGACCTAAAGTCTGGTTTCACTAGCAACGCAAGCACAAGCGAAAGCATAAGCGCAAGCATAAGTAGCTTATGCCAAGTGAAAATGAACACTACGCAAGCGAACGTGAGCATAAGTGAAAGCACAAGGAATAGGAAAAATTTTGATCCTTGCGCTTGTGCTCATGCTTATGCTTAACTGAAATTTCGCTTCCTCAACTGGAATTTCGTGCTAACTTTTGCTCCCCCCAACAAAATTTCGAGGGAAATTTTGCTTCCCCAAACAAAATTTCACCCCCCCCCCCCACCAATGAAATGCCATGCGAAATTTTGCATGTCTGCACGACATTTCGATAATTTCAGAATAGTTTTGTTGAAATATCGCTGAAAATTCACTTTCTTTGAAATATTGTGCAATTTCGGCAAATTTCATTGAAATTTGATGAAATTCGCCCTCATTTCTTTTGCACAGTACAGTATGGCACACGACTCAGTCTGTGACGAAAGGGAAACATATGCTTCAAGCCGAGCGATTCCACCTGATGACTGATCAAATTGCGCCAACAATAAGCCTCCAAAACTACAATAATATTGTAACCAAAGACGTGAGCATCAGTTGTTGAATGATTACAGAAAAGATAGCAAAGTGGATACCATTGCCATAGCAACAGTAGCCAAAAAAAAAAAACGCATTTTAAAGCAGATCTTATCGAATGAGGATCCCCAGAGACTAAAAAAATTGTCTTTAAACAGAGATACAAGGAAAATAAGCGAATTTTGCCTTCTATCACACAATAATACCATCTAACTATGCCTAATCTAAAACAAATAATTATGCAAAAGTGGCATTTAATCCAAAAATAATCACTACTCAGCAAAATATTCAAGGATAGCACAGCTGTTTCGTACAAAATGGGCAGACCCCCAAAAAAGATATACTCATACTCCAAGCAGACTATTACACAAGGATAGGAGTTGTGTAGGCCTGTCACCCCATTGTTGTCACCCCTCATTCTCGATCCATATGGCCAGTCTTCTTGTTATGCCCTAAATTTGCCCTAAAGTCTAAAGTCTTTAATTACCCAGTAATCGAGGAATTTATCCCAACAATTGGTAGCCCTTCCAGAAACGAAGTGCTTCTCACAAATGCAATCTTTCTCCAAAATTGTCTCAGTGAGGTCGTCCCTGCTAATTGCCAAAAATCCAATGCAATCTTCTCTCCTCAAATAATTCTTTGGCTTCTTTGCCTTTGTTTACAATGTCAGGAGGCATTCTGGCAAACTTACAATCCTTTATCCCACCCACTTTTATTACCACAGCCCACAATTAATCAGGCACAAAACCATCTTCGCTCGAAGGATGCAGTGGGTTTGTTTACAACTTTGCTACACCAATATGGCGGCATAGCAACAGTAGTCAATGATTTGGTCATGTGAGTGAAAACGATGTATTGAAAACATTACGTACAAGTTAAAAGCAACTTAAAAAGGTAAGTTTTCAAATGTTTCAAACATTTCTTATGAAGATAGAATGTTTCAGTTCATTTAATGATGAGCTAAAATGGCAGATTATATGTTCCCACTGGTGATCTGAGCACAGTAGAATTGAAAAAAGCTGACATTGATGAACAGAAACTGTCAACTATAGCTGCTGACATGGAATAGTTACCGTTTTCAGGTTAGAAGATAAGTGTTTAAAGAGAGAGTCAAAATCATCCTTCAAATGCTCTTTGGTAACTTTCTTGAGCAAGCTGAAAAAGAGAGATGATAAACAAATCACACATAATCATAGGTTGCTTGAAATTCATGCAAGACACTTACTTCTGTAACCACGCCCTGTCATTATCATCTACCAGACGGTCATAAAACACGCGATACACTTCATGTACCCACAGCCTGAAACAAAGCCAACAACATCATGTCACAACTAACAACAATCATGCTTGACGAGAAAGAGGTTACCGTAGCTTTCATGCACAGTCCAATTCAAGTAGAGGCTTACACACAGTTCTTATCTCTATCAATCTTGCCTTATGGCATGATGTTCTCAATCTGCTGGATGATATATTAGGGAATATTTGACTAAAATTTCTAATTTCAATGCCTGTTTTGTTCAACATGTACAGTAAACACCCGCATAAAAAAAACCCTGCAATTTTCTGTTTCAGGCTAATGTGTAATTTCTTATATGTAGGACGCATTAATAATAATAATAATAATAATAATAATAATAATAATAATAATAATAATAATAATAATAATAATAATAATAATAATAATAATAACAACATTATTTATATAGCGCTTTATACAAAAATTCTAAAGCACTTCATGATAAAAGAAGAAGCATTGTGAGAAATCAGCCTGGACAGGTTCTTAAGAGGTTCTGAAAATTGTTTGTGAAAATGTTGCACAGCATGCATTGAAAATATACTTTAATTAATGAATGATTGCCTCTGACAGGTGTAATAATCACATTAAACACTAATTAATCAAACTACACTGTACTGGAAAATGAAGAAGTTAAATCAAATCCAATATGACAGGCTGTAACACAGCCTATTTAAACCTTTATAATGAATTAGTGTTACAACTAAATGGAAGTAAATAGAATCTGATAAGTAAGGTGGCTCATGCTGGTTTCCAGCACTTTTTTTGATGGATCATTATCACCAGTCTTTATACTGTAAGTTATTACCTTAATTTATAGTTGTCTAGAAGAAATGCCAAATCATTGGTGGAGTTAGGAAATCTTTTTTTGATGTAATAGGTTACTACAGCAACACTTTTAAAAACACTCCTACTTTTAGATTTAAGCGACAACTAAAAAAACGAGCTTTCTGACCCTTAATTTTTTATTATCGGGAAACAGCACAATAATTAAACTTTTTGCAAAGTTTAACACGTCTTGTAGGACAGGATTCAGAACCACTTTTAATTTTCAAAGAAAAAAAGGTGTTAAGAGGCATTGTACTGTTCAAGAGTTCCATTGCTATGAACACAAAGTTATACCTGTTCAAAGTTTTCTTATCAGTCAAAGCTTCTTTCTTGATAAGTAGAACCCCACGGATCACCCGTGAAAAGTCTCTCAAGTTAAACGTGTAGTGTGATTTGGCTGGAGTGGGCAATAGGTTCGCCATAGCCTGCTTGTACACCTAAACAAGTATCAAATGAGCACAGAGATAACATCACATTGACCGTAAACAGCAAACATCAGATTCTCCTTTGTTTTTTTCTAAAGAATTAAATGAGTATATGGAAACCAGAGGCAAATAATTTTTGCATTTGCAGTTAACACAAAACTGTTCAGCTACACTTAACATAAGCAAAGAGGAAACAGCAAATGCAAGAAACCCTGGTTAGATGGGCATTTTTGCTGTTTGTTGTAAAGTAAAGGAGAGGCTAAATCTTTATAAATTATGTGTCAGAGCATATAGGTGTAAGGTCGCATTTTTAAGACTTGTAACATTTGTACATTTTTTTGTTTATTTTTTGTGTTTCATTGGTGTAAAGTGAAACAAATTAATTATTTGCTTGCCTCCATTGTTGCTCCTACGATCATAGAGCCCATAGAATATACATCATTGGGAAACTCATTGTTCTGTGGGGGAAAAACATAACTTCAGTATCTTATATTACGTCCCTGTAATAAAAAAACACTGCCACACTTCCAATTTGGTAGTTTGAAGCATACAATGATCCCGCCCACAAAACATGTACAGGAATATAAAAACATCTTATATGGACTATGTACTGGTCAATATGCAGTTGATTTACAGTTTTTTCATATACATGTATATGTTGTAGTTCAATTTTATCCTTGGTTCAATTTTTATTCTCCTTTGTTCTCGTGTGTGGTAATGTATGATAATGAGTAAAAATCAAAGGAAAATAAAAATTGAACCAAGGATAAAATTGAACCACAACATATATACTGAATCCTGAAACAAGTGTATATGGTCCTGATAGGTCTTGGTATATTATTCCAAGTTGTACTGATTTGCATACTGGACTGTATAAGCCCTTATATTACTCCTATACAACTTTGCATACTTACAGTGTATGACCTACATAAGGGTCAATAAACAGATTATTTTGTGCAGTTTAAATGATCCATCGATTGTACTCAAATAACATACTTACAGAAATAAACATCTGTTGCAAGAACACATTTATTGCTGATATGCGCAAGCAAAACTTACCCTGAAGTAGAAGTTCACAATGTTAGAGAAGATCCTTTGCATCGTTTCATCGCCAAACGTAGCCACTGACACAACATTGAAGTGTCTTAAAAACCGGGGGGTAATTGGGTTCCTACCACCCCCTGGAGGACCCATGGCACAAACGAACTGGAGATCAATCAGTGTCAGTTTAGATGTATCCTTACGGTCGTACCAGTTCCCATGGTCCAAGTACTGACGAAGAAGCTCTATTGGTGGCTGTGCACCATATTGTTCCAGTGCAGGCATATTAACATCATCAACAAAGATAATGAACCTGTGAGATTGCAATAAAAAAACAAGCAAGCAAAACAATCAGAGATGCAACACTGCAAACACACAAAACAATGCCATATATGATATTGGTGTTAACAGAACTACATTACCAAAATAAACAACATTTTCACTACTTACTTCTTCCCAACTGGTGGACCAAACACTCCTTTTCTTCTTTTGTCCAGTTTCGACATGATGATATCCTACAATAACAATCAACAAATACCTTACAAAATTGTACAGAATATGACTATAAATAATATTTAGTCAGGATGCTCGCATCACAAAGTGGTTTTCAGAGAGGTCCTGAAAATTATGAGTAATTAGTAATAAGTAGTAATAACAATAAATATTACAACTAAGTGAAGCATGATCGTCTGGGTGAGTGTAGTCCTGAGAAGGACTGTTTGTGGTGACATTGACTGATGTTTCGACAACCTGAGCGGAAGTCATCATCAGAGTCAAGTGATTGGAGTAACGTCAGGAGATGGTATAAGTACTCTGGTCGTTGATGTGATTGGTCAACGAAGTTGTGATGTTATTGGTTGTCTGTCAGTTAAGCTGTGATGTTATTGGCTATGAAGACTGCAAAACGTGATTAGTGCATTTCGATCCGTTTTTTGTTAGTCAAATGTTCGTAGGTGTATTATTAGTCAAATTAATTGGTGTGTCTATTGTTTGTCTGTTGTTGATATCGTCAATAAGTCGTTTGTAAGGTGTAGGAAGCTGTTGACAACAGTTCAGTGGTGTCTGTTCTAAGTTAGTAAACCAACTTTCCAGTGCGATCTGTTGGTGGTAGTTAGTACAGTAAGTAATGCATTTAGCAGAGTCCCAGTCGATTGTGTGGTTTGTCAGTAAATGGTGCTCAGCAATGTTATTGTTGATGTCACCATTTCTCGTCGCTCGTTTGTGTTCAGTCAGTCTTACGTTCAAATTTCTGCCAGTCTCACTGATGTAAGTAGCCTGACAGTCGCAGCATTCAATCTTGTAAACTGCTCCCTGTCTGCCCTTTGGTTCGTCTTTGTCCTTAACATTCATCAATAATTGTCGTAAAGTTGTGATGGGTCTGTGAGCGACACGGATATTGTAAGGTTGTAGTATCCGTGCAGTGGTCTCAGAAGTTCCTTTGATGTCTGGTATAGTCGCTGTAGTAACTGGTGTCGGGTTAGCGTTCGTAGCATTTGGTTCTGTCCTGTAAGTGTTGCCTCTAACAAAGTCGCGGTTGTAGTTGTTCTTACCGAAAACGTTGTGTAAAGCCCCGGCTACATGTTCAAACATTGTTATAAAACATTTGTTGGATGAACAATGTTAGAAAGTGTAGCATGCATGTTTGACGACGTTTGTTCAACATTTTTTGTTGGAAGAAAGTTTTGATTTCGATCAAACATTTTCTCCAACATACAACAAATGTTAAAGCATGTAGACGCCCTTTCAACAATGTTGTATTGCAAAGACCAATCAGAGTTAAGGGCCCAGTCTCCAATCTGAGAGCTTAATGGCAGAGGTAAAAACTGTTGAATTCAGACCCCCGAAGCGACATGTTTCCAACAATGTTATATGCGTATCCAACATTGTTAGAAGCATTCTTACAACAATGTTGGGACGTGTTCTTCCAACAATGTTACAACGTGTAGCCGGGGCTTAAGTATTTGCGTTCATCTGCTGTCGCTCAAGTCGCAAACTAGCTGCCCTCGTCTCGTTAGGGTCCGTGTTGTTGCTTTCTGTGAAGTAGGGTTGTAAGATGATTCGTCAAGTAGTCTGTCAGTGTGTGTAGGTTTTCTGTAAACTGTCGTCTGTAGTCTGTTGTTGTCACGGCTAACAAGGCAGTCTAGAAAAGGTATCTTACCATTTTCCTTGGTAAACTGTATGTGGGCGTTCTGTCTGTTGAGGTGTTCATGAAAATCGTCGATTTCGTCTTTGTGTACAGCTGTGAAAGTGCTGTCGACGTAATGTAGCCAGAGCAGTAGCGTTCGTTCGTAAGTCGCAAGGGCTTGTTCCTTGATGTTTTGCATGACGATCTCTGCTACAACAACGGAAACTGGTGAGCCCATAGCTGTCCCGTGCAACTGTTTGTAGTGTTTGCTGTTGTACTCAAAGTAGGTAGACGTAAGGAAAAGGTTCAGTAAGTCCATTAAGTCGTCTGTTGGTAGTGGCAGTTGTAACGTGGAGTTCTTGATGGCGGTCTCAGTACAGTCTAGAGCCAGTTGGAGTGGAATACTGGTGAACAGTGATTTCACATCAAAAGACACTAGTTTGTAGTCGTCAGGTACTTGTGCTGTCTTAATGGCGTCAATAAAGTTTTCAGTCGACTGTAGTTTGTGTCGTTACTCGTCAGTCAGTGGTTTCAGTATAGTAGTCAGGTATTTAGACAGTTGGTAAGTCGGCGAACCACAGAACGAGACTATGGGTCACATAGGTATGTTAGGTTTGTGTAGTTTGCGCAGTCTGTAAAGTTTTGGTGGTTGTGGCATGTGGCACCTCAGTCTGTTGTAGCGTCGAATGTCAATAACGTCAGCTTTCTTAAGTGAAAGTAGTTTGCCGTTGAGTTTTCGTTGAAGTGCTGGCGTCGGGTCTCGTTTAAGTAGTTCGTAAGTCTGTTTCTCGTTAACAAGGGTGTCCGTTTTGTCTTGATAGTCTTTCTTGTCCATAAAAACAGTAACACGTCCTTTGTCAGCGGGAAGTATAACAATGTCCTTGTTGTTTCAGTCGTTTAAGTGCTTGTCGTTCGTCTCTAGTCAGGTTATTGTCTGTGAGAGAGGCTGATTGTATAGTAGAAGCTATTTTACTTCTGATGTCAACAGCTTCCCGCACCTTACAAACGACGATATCAACAACAGACAAACAATAGACACACCAACTAATTTGACTAACAATACACCTACGAACATTTGACTAACAAAAAACGGATCGAAACGCACCAATCATGGTTTACAGTCTTCACAGCCAATAACATCATGGCTTAACTGACAGACAACCAATAACATCACGACTTCGTTGACCAATCACATCAACGACCAGAGTACTTATACCATCTCCTGACGTTACTCCAATCACTTGACTCTGATGATGACTTCCGCTCAGGTTGTCAAAACATCAGTCAATGTCACCACAAACAGTCCTTCTCAGGACTACACTCACCCGGGCGATCGTGCTTCACTTAGTTATGATATGACTCCTGGGTTCAAACCATTTACAATAAATATTACATCACATAAAAGTGCTCAAAAGCAATATAAAATACAATAGTAAAATCATTTAAAATTGCAATCCCACTTAGTGTTCTAAATGGGGATAAAGACGTAGCATCCCTAACAGACGGATCCACGGTGTTCCAGTCCCTAAAATTAAAATAGAGTAAAATATTTATGTTGGCCCCAGTTTCATTTAGCCAAAGGCAATATAACATCCATCTTTCTTCTATTATTATAATCATGTACATCTTTTCTGCATTTAAGATAAAAACTCAAATCTATTTGGCCAACTGGTTAGCTCAGTGGTAGAGCACCAGGACTACCGTGCAGGAGGTCGCAGGTTCAAACCCCGGCCGGACCAACACTCAGGGTCTTTAAATAATTGAGGAGAAAGTGCTGCCTTTGTAATGACATCTACAAACAGTTAGACTTTCTAGTCTTCTCGGATAAGGACGATAAACCATAGGCCCTGTCTCACAACTCCTCATAATTCACTGATTCTGTGAGACGTAAAAGAACCACTAGGGATGTAACTAAACTCTGGCAGTGACCACCCCTAGTGTCTGTCTTAATTTGATATTGATATTACGGGGGCACTCATAACTCAACTTCATTAACTGTAAACTGCGTTATAAGCAGTCTGGCAAAGTCCCCTGGCCAGTGTTGTAAAGTGCCTAGAACAGCTAGTGATACACATGTATAGGTGCTATATAAATAGAGTTTATTATTATTATTATTATTATTATTATTATTATTATTATTATTATAAAGGTATTTGCTTGATACTTAGCAATGAGACCGTGGGCCGAGTTGGCTATCATCAGGGGGTATCCCGCAAGATTGAGCATGATAATTACAGGTAGTTCATTCTTCTACACATTAAAAGCACAATTTACTGAGCTTATCGCAGCAAAACTGGAGAAGCAGCCATTTTCATCTCCGAGAAACAAAACTACGTAACTCGTAGGGGGCAGGTACAAAACTCTGACATTAGAAACTCAAATCGCTGAACTGATCAAGGTAGGATCAACTCGGGGCAACTAAAAATGTCAACAGAAAAAAGAAAAAGAACACTTTTTGCCATATGCAGGTTTAAATTCATCAAATGATACCCTTGCTATTCTTCGACCTTTTGTCAAACCATTTGTTTTCTAGTGCCATTTCTTTGCGGATAAACTTGTGAACTTGTGCCGTGGCTTAGGGCCATTTACCAAGGGATTGGACAAGTTCCAGAGTTCAAGTTCTGAATTTCAATCCAACTATGACCCCAGAGCCCTCATTCCCCCCTGTTACTGACCATTAGAGAAAGACAATAGCAATTTTATAGTATTCTCACCATCATTCAATCCCATATTCTTAGTCCACTACTTAAAATTAATGATCACAAAGTCCTAAATTGTAAGTGGTTTTCAGTGGTTTTCTAAATTGTAAGTGATGTTCAGTCTAAGAGAAAAGTTACGAGTGACTTAGTGTCATTAAAGGTGAACGATTTGTATCTCAATGATGACCAAAGTATTGCCAACTGTATTAATTCTTATCTCTCATTGGTTTTTGCTGTTGAAGATCATTCCTCGATCATACCTCGAGTATGTTACTGACAAGAAATTATGCAATATCTCTTGTTCTGCCACCGAAATTGAGAAATTTAAATATTTATAAATCTCCTGGGCCCAATTGTATATCACCTCGTATCCTGAAAGAATGCACTCAAGCGTTATCATCTCCATTGGCCTTACTCTTGAATACACCATTTTCACTAGGTCAACTACCATTGATTTGAAAGACAGTCGACATCACTCCAGTCCATAAGAAAGGGACCAAAAATCTAAGGGAGAATTACTTTTTTTTGTATTTTATTAACCCATTGGCACCCGTGCCGGCCAAAACCGGCCGTAAAAAACTCCCATGCTTCAAAACATTGCAACTTTCTCAATCGCACGAATATTGCCTTAACTGTTAGTTGTGAGCACGAAATGGAATGCCCTTTAAATTTGGATATGCAATAAATGCAAGAAACGTAGCGATTTTTACCAAATATGGCCTTTTGAGTTTGGACAAGAACGTCGAAACTGGCCGTTTTTAACGTCAAAGAGAAACAACAAAAATGCCCCTTTTTGCCTTCATGTTTTTTAGGGAAATCATCGTCGAAAAACCAGAATTCAACGATCATAACGAAATTCAGTCCTTTTTCTAGCTTACAAATGACTTTTTTTGTTCATATTCTTCTCCCGAGCGTAGATACAGGCCTTTTGTTCCAGTGCATTCGGGCCTTCCCGACATTTTCAACATCTTGAGCGCATTGCATGCTGGGAACTAACGAGAATTTTGGACAGCGCCCGTTCCTTCCCCAATTCTTTCACATAGCCACTCCGACCTACCGCCAAAATTTCCTGCTCGTGGTCATCTTCAGTACATAGAAATTCCAAAATATGTGGCGGTAGGTCGAGAAATTCATCAATAGTCGAGTCCCAAAGGTACTAAGTGTTCGACCGGCCAAATTCCCAGTTCGTCGAGTAACAAGCCAAATTCAACAACAAAGTACATCACCTTGCTCAATTCTTTGAGAAAGTGGACTCTTAGCTACCGTCACGCTTAATGATGCTCATCAGGCAGCTGCTAAAGATGAAAAATGGCTGTAAATTTAGCAGAAATCGCAAGCAAACCGAACTTGGGCCATTGTTGTCGCTTCACGCATAAAAAATAGCTACCTCAAAATGACGTTTTCAGAAACCTTGAGCCTCCAGTGGCTTAGGACAGCACCACTTTTCCCTGGCAGTTCAAATAAAGAGTCACGAATTGCTATTCATCGTTTATAGGTGGAAGATCACTCCGAAAATGTAAAAACCTGCGGTAGTCAATGGGTTAATGTCCTTCAACACACAATTATTTTACAATCCAAATAATTTGAACATTTACACGAAATGTTACACACACACACACACGCTCATGCCAGGAAGTTCCAATGTCGTAAATGTCTTACAACAATAAAGTTAATTGAAATTAATTTGCCATTTCTTATTAAAATATTCTAGCTTTTTGTTTTTTGTACAAATATAATTCTCTGTTTCATACTTTAATTTAACTTTCTGTCAAAAACCTCAAATAGTTGGAAGTTCTTTTCTCCTTCTACATTCCCACAGATGTAATTTTCCTAAGATTATTAAATAATATAGTAAGGGCATTCTTTTGTTGGAATACCAATGACAATATCCTTCATAGTAAGATTAATATGGAGATTTGTTAGACTCTCATAGAAGGCTTCAAATTCTTTCCAAAATGATTTTGTGCATTGACATTCAGAAATTAAATGATGCAGAGTTTCTGAAGCTTGTTCACAGAAAGAACACAAATCATCAGAAATGAAGCCTATTTTATATAATTTTGAGTTATATAATCCCCCTCCCCCCTATATAAGGGAGAATTACCACCAAATATCGCTGGCTTGTGTTGTATGCAAAATCGCAAAGGCTGTTGTGAAGAGCCATGTGGTCAATTTTTGGTGTGCTCTTTAACTCACTAATCCTTGCCAATTCGCGCATCTGAAGGGCACATCTACTTTGGCTTAATTACTTACATCAATGACTTGGACTTGTGAGGAATGACATGAGAGGAACTTGCCTAAAGCCGCCGTACACGCCCGATCACTGTCTCATTTTCAAAATAGACTAAATACTTACATGAACATTAATTAAAATAGTTGTAAATATTTTGAAATACATAGTTTTAAAAAGAGGGGTTTTTTAGCTACAGTAGGTAAGTAAGTTTTTAGTTTTTAGATCTAGATTTTTGCTTTAATTTTTATTTTGGGGATGTTGCTATATATAGGGTCAACCTCATGATTTCCCCTTTCAAGCGATCTTTCTAATTTTTTTTTTGTTTATCTCTCGATTAAAGTTTTAAGATTGTGATTTGTGAAGCTGCGTATGAAGTATCTTCCAGAAAACAAGTTGCGAGTAAGCATTCCTTTCCAGAATTTGGAGGGAACACAATTTTACACTGAACCTGAACAGTTCATAACTTCATCCACAAGGACCTGGTACTTAAGAAAAACAAAATGGCAGGCTACATGTCAAAACTGGAAGCAGAACAATGATTATCCTGCATAGCTGGTGGTTTTGTTAAATCTGATGAATGGGTAAATGTGTCATTGTTCTTTTCTTTCTTTTTTATTCTGTTGACCCCACCAGGATCAGCAATCTGAGTCGATCCACTCTGAGTTTTGTATTTTTTGATGGCACATCTGTTGTCCATGTATGACGAATATCAAGTACATCATGACCATATTTGAAATAATGATAAATATACGAGATAATAATGGCATTAAAATAATTTATTTCCTAAACTACTTTGGTTTACATAATATTCATTACCTGTGTTTGATTAGCACTGGTTTGAGCAGAGAAGTTGACAAAAGCTGGAATGAACAGATCCTTGTTGATACCATTCATGAGTTTATCCTTGATGTAGACTGACTTGCCAGTTCCTGTGGGACCAACGAAAAGCAGTGGTTTGTTGTTGTTGAACATGATCTCCATCAGATGTGAGTACCGAGCAGTGTCCATAGTCGGCACAATGATATCACTTATCCTTTGCCCTTTGCTTCCTGACACACCATCTTTGATAGTCTTGGTCCAAAGAATCCAATTACCACGCCCTTTGCGCTGCAAATAGAAAAAAAAAACAAAGTGGCTATGATCCACTGAACTCGGAAAAGGAATTATAAACCACTCACAAATATATGGTTTTTGGTTCCTTCATTACTGAAAGCACCAGTTCAGTTCAGTTCTTTATTTTTCTAATAGATATTATTTGCAAGTTGGGCATGCCCACAGGTAGCTAATGCTAATCTAGGTGGGTATGTCTTTAAGTGCACATGAATCGAAATTTCAAAGCCACTTTTTTTTCTCCAATATGAAGATTGGTGTTTTAAGAAACATTTCGAGGGGAAAATAATTTACTAAAAGTAACAGGGACTTATTTCAAAATGAGGTGAAAGTTGCACTTTTCTCACTAAAATTCTAGACAAAGATCTGGGGTCTGGTGAATAGTCATGATGTCATTTGTGTGTACTCAGGTGAGTTCATCACTCTGTTTTTGTGAGTTCCATGGAATAAAAATGTCAGAGAACTACCAAGATTCACTACCAGGGCCGCCAGCAGCCCAAAACTTTCCAAGTTTAAGCTTTTTCGCCTTCTCAGCCATGTTTCATGCTTGAAAATTACACATGAATGACGTCACAGCGACCTTTTGGCCACAAGCAAATGTCTCAAATTTCAGGCCGCAGCGGGAATTTTGGAATTCCTACAAATGGTGAATCCTTGTCACAAAAAGGAGGGAAACGACTGAAAATGAAATATGTGGATTGTAAGCTATCAAAAAACATAAAAAAATTGGTAGTTAATTTTCGATTCATGTGCACTTTAACTAGAGAGTAGGTAGACAAACAGGAATCAGGAAAATAAATGTACAAGTGTATAAATTATAAAATTAAGTTTACGAGTTAATTATGTAGTACCTTATTAGGAGAAAGTGCTAGTAGTAGTAGTAGTAGTTATTTTTACAAAACACTTAATAGATCTAAATCTGCAATAATACAATTACCGGTAATACGAAACTTATTATTCTGAAAATACAATAAAATTTTAGAAACTTAACCTTTTGAATGATGTTTCGTATATCAAGATAAGAGTCTTCCAAAGTCAGAATGCCGAAAAGTACTCTTTTAATTTTTCTTAAAGATTTCTTAATGTCAGAGGCATCTCATTCCAAATTGTTGTACTGATTCTAGAAAACAAGTTTAGTTGAATAGAGAGTCTTAAGCTTTGTGTGTAAAAGTTGCTCGAAGCAGAGGATCGAGTATTATAAGAGTGAATATTAGAAATGTCTTGAAACAGGTCTCGAATATTTCTAGGTGCATTTCTGTGTCTAACGTCAAACATCAAGTTAGCTGTAAGTTCAACACCAAACGAAAAGAGAAGCGTGACACTAATATGTTATATATTTTATGCATGATTTAAGTCTCTGTAGGGTGAAATTTAAGTGAAACAGGCCAATATCTGTTCCGTTTATCCCTGAAAAAAATTAAAAGCAAGTTCCTCCACATCTGTATATCTTCAGTTAGTCTTTATATTATCTTGATGTAATTTGTATTTTTTTCATTTGGCCATTTTTGATAGGAATTGTGATTTTACAGCTTTATGGTTGGCATATTATATCACACGAGGAACATATGCCAGGCATCATGCACTGGTCAGTATGAGATCAAATGGCAAAAAGTTAAACAAGCCAGATCGTATTTGAATGTTACTAAGAAATGTAATTTGTGTTTGTGGGAAAAATATTTCAAAATATGTAGACCTGAAATGTCAACACTGAACAACAGAAATTAACTAACATTGTGCTGTAGACATTCTAAGAAATTCCTGTTGAAAACTGTTATCACTTAATTAACGATTTATCACTTAATTAACAATATACGTCTGAAGTTGTACATCCTCGCTTTTCTTTTAACTTTCTACACTTGTTCATGCTGTGAGGTTTGGACTGGGAATCTTACTGATCCTCACGACTTGGTGAAACCTTTGTTGACCTGAGAGATCTACTAACAGTATTTTAAATCCTGTATGTTATAGACACTTTTACTGAATAAGCCAGAAGGGCGAAACGTCTACTAAAGTGTCCGACCACCGAAGAAGTTCACTGTTTGCTCTCTTCATACAAACTATATATATATATATTTTTTTATTTTATTTTTGTTCAACAAATGTTTTTTTTTTCATTAGATTTAAGTTTCTTAATTACAGTAAGTAGCTAAGAAAATTCTTTTCGATACTATAATGTACATTTTTGACAATGCAACTCTTCTACATTGACTAACAATACAAAAATACAGTACAAGAATACATTAATCATTACTTCTGGCAAAAAGGATCACATTACGCAGAGGCATCCTTTTAATTATGATTGAGTCTCGACTTTACAAACTATATATATATATATATATATATATATATATATATATGAAACTCAGAGTAGCAAATATGTGTTTGATATAGTCCGTCTCCACATACTATCTATCTATCTATCAAATACAAATGAAGACAAGGCACAATTTTCAGTATCACCTATATTTCGACTGACTTGTCGGTCTTCTTCAGGGCAAATGAAGGAAACCATTGTACACAAATATAATTATACTAAGCCACTGAAATACGAAAATGCTCACTACGACTAAACAACTGTCACATTTCCAAAATAAACGTAAAATGCACGCGCACACAAACATAACACGCGTGCAGGAAAGAAAAATAGTGCGAAAAATGCAACAACTTCCTCATGAAAATCCAAACTAAGCACAATTCTAAGTACGTATACATGCTTCTCGATTCTGGTTAAAAAAGAAGTCACTCTCATTAAGGCCATCTGGTTTCAAGGATCAGAGGCGATATGCCCATTGACCTTCCTTTGCAATTAGGTGCTCCTTTACGTTGACCTTAGCTATAAGCTGTATGCTGAGGTCCTGAAGTCCATTATGTCCATTACTATGGAAATGCTTATAGAGAAGGTCATCACTTTCCTTTCTGGCAGCAGAAATCTCCAAGTGCACTCGAAGTTGGCTCTTGTGGTTATTGAACCTCAACCTGAATTTCGTAGTAGTGGAGCCGACATATTGCAAACCACACACCTTACAGTTCATTAGATAAACAACATTCGCACTCTTTTTCTTCCCGTATGCATCTCATGTTTTTGCGTGTGCGCATTTTACGTTTATTTTTGAAATGTGACAGTTGTTTAGTCGTAGCGTGCATTTTCATATATCAGTGGGGTAGTAAATATTTGTGTACAATGGTTTCCTTCATTCACCCTGAAGAAAACTGATGGATTTGATAGACAGATACATTAGATAGATAGATAGATAAATAGACAGATAAAATAATGATAATAATATACCGTTTATTTGCCACATTGCAGAATTAACTGAATTAAAGGGCTACAAATTACAATCAATAAATAATTAAGACTACTACTACTAAGACCACTACTACATGTACTATAAAAACAATAAAAATATCTTGACTAAATATTTACATATCTACATATTTACTTGCGAATGAGATAAAGGAACCTGAATGCTGGGTCCGGCAACAACTCCTAACAGCATAAACAATATTTCTATTGTTGTCGCCGGACAGCAGGTAGTAACTATGACCACTAGTTGCTGTTTTCGGTATAAGGAAGTTAATGGGGTGATCATTTTGAGACATCTTCAGAATATATTTACAGCAGAGCTGAGTTCGTCTTTCTTTCAGGCCGCTAAGGTTGGTAGTATAGATAGATAGTTTGTAGATAGATAGATAGAAGATAGATAGATAGATAGATAGATAGATAGATAGATAGATTGTGCAGAAGGACTAGATCAAACACATATATTTGAAGGGCTGACAGCATAAACTGCCTATGTGTAATTTTAAGTCCTTTTTCGATTTTGCTTGGAAATGAAACAAAAATCAGTGAATAAAAATACCGGACAATGTTTTTGAATCGAATTGCTTGTTGGTCACGTGCAAAAATTTGTTTCATTTCAGAGCAAAATCGAAAAATAGGCTGTTTATGCTCTCAGCCTTCATTATTCAGTTGAGCTCATTTGTATGCGTATTAATATTCATGCGCGAATTGAATTCACTGAAGAGTACATGAAATGATTGACGGGTAGAAAGGATTGTTTGATAGTGTGACGTAGACTATACGTTTGGCGGTTGAAAAATCGATTTAAGTTTTATTGATAGGAATCTTACGTGGCTGTGAGGTGTCGATCGCTAGCTTAATTTAATCGAAACTCGCCAGCCTGGTGGTCGAAAGACGTCATTTATGTCTGGAGAACCGCAAGTCAGACACTTCTCAAAGAAGCCAGTGGTGCTTCT